>CM028381.1:53376108-53421390 GCA_013146195.2 Codonopsis lanceolata
AGGTCATAGCCAATGAGGGTGGCCTCAACTTGAAGTTTCCACGCTATATAGTTGGTGGATGTGAGCTGGTGATGTTGTTGTGGTGAGAGATGTTTATGAGGTCAAAGTTTGTGTGGGATCAAGAGGGTTTTTAATGGTGATGGAGTGATTTCCGTTAGCCATGGTAAAGAAGGGTGAGCTAGAAGAAGGCAAGGGTTTAGGAGCAGAGCTCTGATACCATGTAGAAACTGATGAAGTTTAGGAATAATGGCGTAGCCAATTCATTGATTAAATCACCTATTTATAGGGAGATATACAATTAGAGTTACACTTGAAGTAGGGTACAAGAAACCTATACAAGGAAGGAACATAATAAGGAAAGAACTCTATAAGGTAATTACCACTAATTACTAATTAGAAATAAGCAAGAATAATATAAAGATATTATTCTCTAATAAAGTACACATGAAATTTATGTACACGTAAACTACAACCTATATGAGGAAACTCATCCAACAATAAAAGTGTATGGACTTGTAAGGTTTCCAAAAAGATCAAAGGATACAAAAAATGTGTCTATTCCTGTGTATACTCCGTGTTATTTGTGAAGATCGCACGCCCATCCATTTATATAGCCTTTCAAGAATCCTATAAGAAGGAAAAAATATGTACAAATACTATGCTAAAAATAAGACATTGTTAAGAAAACGAAGGCAAAGAATTCTCATTAAAACCTTTGGAGTACCATGTTTAATAATTCGCACGGATCTTAAAAGTTAACTCATTAATCCATCTAAAATACTACCCTATATACATAGTTTCATGAAACAGTAAATTTTTTTTTTTAATATGAAGAGCACTGCAAAACAAAATCAATCAATCAATCAATCTAAGAAAAGCAAAACCAGTTGCTATCAATCAACATAAATCACAATTAATATGATTGGATTTTTCGGATCCAGCAAACACTAATTTTTTAGTTTCTCAAGCTATGTGAAGCAAGAGACATGGTCAAGATGAATCAAGGCAACAAAGGTTTATAATGAAAATCTCTCGGCTTCAAAAAAACGTAGCTCCCCAAAGAGAAAACAATTAATACCATGTCGTCTGCCGACTAGAACTAGAAAACAAATAATGTGAAACAGCAATCATTAATACAAAATACAACAAACAGAAAAACATAAATCACAATCCACTTAGAAAACACTTTCACTGCATCGGTCATCGCTAACTAGTTATCTGGGAGGCTAAAAAGAGCTGAATGCATGCTCTATCTACGGCAATACAAACGGTGCCACTGCAGATATAGGCCTTGGACCAGTTTGTAGAAATTCAAACTTGAGCATTGTATTTCCAGCTAACTGGCACTCTTTCCTGAAGTATTCCAACAATCCATGTCTCTCATCAATTTCATCAAAATTGTGCATCTCAATTTTTTTCAAATGATGTCGCCAGCATGTAAGATACTTGCAGCAATTTTGTGTTCCCAAATCTTGATTTTGCATCCTTGCATAGCGAAACTGCGTAAATTTAGCCAAGGATTTAATTAAGAAGATTGTTCTATAGTTTTTGTAGAATTTTCATGTAAATAACATTTGGCTGATTGATCACAAACTCATATAAACTAGAGATGTCTTTATTATTTGGACCATAGTACGAATTGGGGAACATTTATTTGACCATCAAACTCATATAAAATTGCACTTACAATAAAGATAAATCGTTAACTTTTAACATGGCTAAAAAAAGTAATAATGATCACTTTATAGTAGATGGACTAGCTTACCTTGATGGTTTTATCCACAAATTTTGACACAAAAATTAAGGTTTCCACAAGTGGGCAGATCCAAAGCATGTTATCCACCAAGTCGATAGGAATATTTGATACACACCAGATGTCTATGTGGAGAGTCTTGATGTCATACAATGGAGGAAGTGTAGCATCCCTTACAGGCTCAGGAAATATGAAATCCTGACAGACAAAAAACTGTTTAGAAGCAATTCAAGTGTGTGCGTGTATATATATATATATATATATATATTGATTCGGTACCATTAAATTTTTAAAGAAAGAGTACATACCCAAAGAGTATCGCAAAGTAGCGTCATGGATTCACAATGATCGAACATTGTTAGCAAATCTCGTAGTCCATAATACCAGGCGATGGTCTGACCACCATACGATATCAATTTAAGAGTGGGGTTACGGAGACGTGGAGCATTCATCAAACCAAACAAAACAACATTCCCTTTATAGTTGAAAGATTTAAGATTTGGTGTGTCGACCATGACCTCAACCAAGTTCGTGCAGCCAAGCAATTCCAGTTTACGAAGAGTTTCACTAACAATCTCAATATGTACCAAGTCCACACAAATCTCCAGACTCAATATCTCTAGATGAGAAAATAAAGCAACATGGGCTGTGAGCCATTCATCGGTGATATGAACAGCTCTCAAAGATAAATTCTTAATGAGTTTGCAAGCTGCAATATCAATTGTGCACCGCTTTCTACGCACCCCAGAATGTTGAAAAGAATGAAGTTCTGGTGCTACTATTTTGATGGTCTCTAGCATAAAATTATTGTTCAGTGTAATTTCTTTGACTTGATCATTTGAAACACAAATGTTTTCCAATGCGTTGCATTGACTCATCTCTAGTGTCTCAAGCACGGAAAACTTAGGGACATAATTCTCAACCCAGTTTTCAGTGATATTGACATTCGTAAATGATAAAAGCCTTAGAGATCGACCTGCCCCGTTATTACCCTCACAAGGGTTGATTTTATCTTCGGAGACGAAACAATTGCATAAAGCCAAACTTTCCATCAACGGGCACGTTGAAAAAACCCAACTAAGGTTTAAGCTCAAACCATTCAACTTTAAAAAAGTAACTGATTTCAAAGACAAAGTCTCCTTCATATGGTATAGCATTTCTTCGTCATCTATACGACACCCAAGGAAATCAAGATTTAAGTCTTTCACACTGTTTTCAAGTGCAAAATTAATCACCCCATCAACCCGATCAGAATCAGATTTAATATTAGCTAGATAGCACTTGAGACTGAATTTTACTAAATTAGTCTGCAGTTGACGATGCTGAATTGAACCAACAACAAAATCCAAAAAATTATACCTACCTTCAGAATTCCCTTCCAACATACCTGAATAATTGCCTCTGAACCTATTCTCGTCAAAAGAGATCACCGGAAAAGAGCTCCAATTAGAATAGAACTTTTTTGACAAGGCGCTTGTTCTTGCTACGGCGATTTCAGGGAGGAAAGACATGATATGGTGTGCGAGTGGTTCAGGCAAGTTAGAAATTCTGTCGACACCCTCTCCATCATTCTCCACCTCTCCATGGTTGGTTTGATCAATCACTTCTAGTTTCCTTTCCTTCCTCACTGCCTGATCAGCCATGAAATTTCTAGAATAAGAGTGCAGTAATCTAGCAAAAATGGAATTGGCAACAAGAGTGCAGAAATCTTGCTAAAATGGAATTGGTTAAATGCATGGTTGGTAATGGGGGATATATAGTGTTGCAACGGACATATATGGAATTAAATTTCTACCTAACTAATTAATTTTTAGGTAAACTATTTACTTAAAGCTTATCTATTGAATTGACAATCAAATTAATAACAGTAATAAAATTTTGGCAAATACATGAAAAACGATCTTACGGATATTTTTTATAGGTCAGATCCTCTTGACCATAAATTTTTTAACTTTAGCCTACTTAGAAATTTTATAAATCACATCAATAACAATTAATTACTCTCTTCTTTTTGTTCAAAAAGTCCCTTATTCTATTTGTAACGTTCCTCTTAAAAGAGATTACTTTTCAAACTAGGGCCACTAAAATAAAAGAAAAAAAGATAAATGATATTACGAGCTAGAACTTGAGATATTATTACGATTTTAGTATTAGAGCCGATAGATGATTAAGTTGGTGATGATTTGGAATGTCCATGTTATTACTTAAAAAAAACATAAAAATGGTGATGTTAAAAATAATGCTAAGAATACCAAAATAACAATGTAATAAATTTATCAATTAATCTACCAAAATGTAATAAATTCAATGCTATAACTTCCAAACAATTTGGTAGATTTTACCAATCTACCAATGTTTCTAAATCAAATGTTTTAGTCATAAGTTGTGTTTGTGCCGTTGCACATTGATTTTGGTGAAATCCGTTACAACTAAAAGCATGTTCTAGATTTCATGAGATTACTACTCCCTCTGTTTCTAAAAAATAGTCATTATTTTATTTTTATGTTGTTATAAAAAATATATGTTTTTCTGTATATTTTTTTGAAAGTTACTTTTATGATTATACTATTGATTTAATTCTTAATTTAATTGGAAAACGATACATTAAATCCTAATTTTCAAAATATAGTCAATTTTCTTTTCTTTATATTTATGTCCACTCAAACATGATAACTTTCATAAGAAGAAGGGAGTATTAATTTTGACATTTAAAATTTGGTATTAGAGCATTCCAAATATTCCAACAAGTTAATTTCGTGAAAGCATTAATCTTCTTTTTTTTTTCTTTTCAAAAAATCCATCTTCATCTACCGTTAGTGATTAAAAAAACGATCTTACACATTTGAATAGGTATATTTAAGCCTGTCAAAGGATCGAATTTTGATCCGAATCCGAAGTTATTGGTAGGATATTGATTTTGTTTTTCAATCCGCTTACCTGATTTTGATCTGAATCCAATAATCCGAAAGCTTAACAAATCGGATTTGGATTTTGGTGAAATCCGTTACAACTAAAAGCATGTTCTAGATTTCATAAGATTACTACTCCCTCCGTTTCTAAAAAATAGTCATTATTTTATTTTTCTGTTCTAAAAAATATACATTTTTTGTATATTTTTTTTGAAAGTTACTTTTATCATTATACTATTGATTTAATTCTTAATTTACTTAAACATAATACTCTCACATGAGTATACTGGAAAACGATACATTATATCATAATTTTCAAAACATAGTCAATTTTCTTTTGATAATATTTATGTCTAGAAAAACATGGCAATTTTCTGAAAACGAAGGGAGTAGTAATTTTGACATCTAAAATTTGGTATTAGAGCATTCTAAATATTCCAACTAGTTAATTTCGTGAAAGCATTAATCTTCTTTTTTTTAAAATGCATCTTCATCTACTGTTAGTAATTATACAAATGATCTTACACATTTGAATAGGTATATTTACGCCTGTCAATGGATCGGATTTTGATCCGAATCCGAAGTTATTTTTAGGAAATGGATTTTGTTTTTCATTTCGATTACCCAATTTAGATCTGAATCTGATAGTACGAAAGCTTAACAAATTAGATTTGGATTTAAGTATTTCAATCCGTTAACAACCCGATCTGATCTGATATAAAAAAATATATTAATATTGTACATATAAAAGTTACTAAGGTTGTGTTTTTATTCATTAATCATTACTATTTCTATTAAATATAAATTTTTCTGTTAACTATAATATCTTACTAACATTGTTATTCATATCGGCGTACGATGTAAACAATAATTTTTAATTTTATTCGACCTCTGGTTAACAAAAAATACATCAATATTAATTTTATTCATGACTTTAATAAGAAGCTAATAATATCCAAATCCGAAAAATTAGGATATGGATCGAGCTTTGAAATATATGAAAGATAATCTGATCTAACCCAAGTCTGTTAATTTCTTAACAAATCGGTTATGGATTTGACTGATCCGATCCGAATCTGATCCATCGACAGACCTGGGTATATTCCCAACATCTATAATTCTATATAGGCTTCTCGAACATATATACTCTCTCCATCCACGCCCCCTATAAAAAGAAAAGAAAAATCATCTTAATTAAACTTTGATCAAAGACTTACAAAAATTTGCTTATTTATGTGAAATTCTAACAAATGTTATTGATAGTATTCTTAATATTGTATCAACGATAGAAATTTAATTATATACGAAATACTATAAATATATGTTAAATAGTGATTTGATATTGTCTAATGTTGATTTTTTAATACGGAAATATGAATTTTTTTTTTTAGGATGGAAGGATTATATCATTGGCAGACACAAGGCAAAGTGTATGGGGGCAGTTGCCCCCACTTGGTTTTTTTTGTGAAGGCATTTAAAAAAAATTAATAATATGTTATATTGTACATTTTGCCCCACCTAAATCAAATTTCTACAATTTTCCCCCACCTAAATAAAAAACAAATTATAATTGTGATTTAATTTTTAAAAAAATTAATAACCCTTATTTTAAAATAGCCCTAATTTTAAATAATCATAATTTTGAAATAGTCCTAATTGAGTATTTAATTTATGTAATTGTTGTGAATTGTGATTTATAAATTTGTGATAGATGATATATTGATATTATGATAATATTCTATTATTTCGTAAATTTGTGTCTACAATATCTTGTTAGGAAATGTATATTTATTTAATCTGAAATTAGAGCATTTTAATTTGGAGGTTGAAGTAGTTGATTTATGAGATTTTTTTTTATTTGTGTAGATTTCCAAATTGTGGTTGATTTGAAAGAATTTGATTTTAGTGATTATGGAGAAAGTTTTTAAACGAAAACCAAATTTGTAATCAATTTATAAATGATTGTCTTGTATTTATTATTGAAAAATATTTGCTTAGGGACGTTACAAATGATGATGTAATTAAACGATTTCAATGTACGAAAACTAGGGGTGGAATCGGGACGTGACCTGTCCCGATACCACTCATCCCGATCCCGTCCTGATACAATTCGGGATTTCAATTTCCTTCCCGATCCCGTTCCCGATAAGTGTCGGGACCCGACGAATTCACTACAAGAAAACAGGACAGCTGAAACGGATTTTTCGGTTGCAATTTAGGAAAATCGGTTTCAAATTGATGTTTGCAACGGAAAATGTCCGTAACAAAGTCCATAGCAATAACCCTCGTCGCAAAATTGTGCAACCACTTTCTTGTGGTTGCAAAAACCTTGCAACAAAAAAAAGTAATTGTAGTTTCGGTTGTGATGTGTTTCCTAGGACATTTTTTTATATCTGTTGCAAACAACAACTGATTTAGTTATGTTTCTAATTTGCAACTAGTTTTTTCTGTTTCAAATTTGTTACACATATAACTAAACTAGCAACTGAATTTTTCAGTTTTTAGTAGTCAACCTAATTTGCAACTGGTTTTTCTGTTTCAAATTTGTTACACATAGAACTAAAGTAACAACTGAATTTTTCAGTTTCAAGTATGCAACCTAATTTGCAACTGGTTTATTTCTGTTTCAAATTTGTTACACATGAAACTAAACTAACAACTGATTTTTTTAGTTTCAAGTATGCAACCTAATGTTTCGGTTGCAAAAGTCTGTTGTTGATTTGTAACTAAATTTTTTTAAAAAAAGAAAAAACTTGCAACAAAAAATTCTGTTGCAAAAGATTATTTTCTGAAAATAAAATATTACTAATATTATATCTATAAATATTTATCAATTGTACCTGATTGGACATTTCATTTAAAATATCTTAAATCAAACAATTAAAGTCAACGAACCTTCAAACATTACGTTCAAAATGAATTGACAAACTATCATACTAAACTGACGTACTGTTAAATTATATAGAATTGTCAAGTTGTCATACTTTAAACTACATAGGAGCTCGTGGACGATGCTCGGAGCCTCTAAGTCCTTGAATTGAGCATCTCTTGGAATTGCAACTGGAAATCATTTATCATTTGCTCAAATTTAGCCTCATATGTGGGTTATAATTGTGCCGTGACTTCATCCCTCATTTTCTCAACTCTTTCGGTCAACTTATCTTCAAACTCTTGGGTCTGTGTGAAATCTCCATTTGAACATGTAGATGAGGGAATCGTGCAGCTACTCAAGATCTCCGATGTAGGAACCAATGAACCAAAGTCGTACAAATGATTCTTTACAACACCACCAGATACATTCACCCAAGCTGTGGAATCAAAGCCATCACCTTTCTTTCGAGCAGTATAATCCTCGTAAAATGTAAAAAAAAATGAATATTATAAGTAACTTTTCTATTTGCATTTTATAAATAATAAAAAGAGCATTGAAATAAAAGATACATCTTTCAATAGCGATCGAGTATAATTAAATGTTTAGAGTGAACTAATAAAAGTAATAAAACATTTAGATAAAACTCACAAAGATTTTTTTGTACTTAGCATCCACAAACTCGCCACTTCCTTGCTTTCTCTTGTGTGTTCTAAGGAAAACGTCATCTTCTGTGATCACTTTGTCAGGATTCTTCTTTATCTGTAATGACAGAGAATAATAATTTCCTCTTATATTCTATCAAAATAAACAGAGTAACCTCAAAACATATTAAGTGTAGCAACCAAGATTGTACTAAAATGCAGAGCATGTCCACGAAGACTATATAAATAATAGATAAAATCTTACCATCGCAAGCTCATGCGAGGTAAAACTCTTTGACCCCTGAATGTTTAATTAATCCCAAGCCATTGCGGTCTGACTTATGATTTTTTCTTGCTTGTTCACTCTTCTTAAGTAGGCATAGACACTGCTTTGATGATAGATGGTAATGGGTTCTTTCTTAGAATTTGGCCTCTCACATCTATGTAGTTGTCTGATAACCCCATTATTGAGTGAGTTTATAGACATGCTCATACTCATCCTGATGTCTAGAAGCCTCACTGGACAATTACAAACACATTTGGGTTTTTGCATTGGACTAGACAATTCATCCCAAAGTTCTCTAAATTTGGTAAAATAAGCACCGATACTTAAGGTGTCTTAGTAAACAGAGTAACAACTTTCCTGCCCTGAAAAGTCTTAGGGGCATCACTTTGCATGTACTTAGTGATTAGACTATCCCACATCTCACATGCAGTGCGTGGGAAAACAGACAATGCTTTGTCTAATTTCAGGGCTAACAGAGTTTAAAATCCAGGAAACCACCATGCTGTTACATCTCTCCCAAGCACTGGCATATTTTGATTGAGAAGCAGGTTTCTTATTCAAGCCATTTATCATACCATTTTTTTGTTCTTTGCACATAAAGCAATTGTAATAGCAATTTTCCATTAAGAAAAGTTTGAGTCAGTAAAGTACATCCAAAACCAATGTCATCCCTGGACGATCATTTGGATGAAGGTATAAGGGACGATCATTTAGCTCTACCTATGATAAGTTCATGTGATTAATTTTTTTGACAAGTAATATATTCATGTTATTATCGCAATGGGTGTATGATTTAAGATGATTGTCTTGGTTAGTGATAAACCATTCAGTGTCTAATTCCTATTTTTATTCCATCTTGCATCCTGCACAGTATATAGTCAAATGTTATCCGTCTTTCTAGGATTTGGTTTCTTTCTATATTGTCCTGTGTATATTAATTTTCTCTGCTGTTCGTTTCAGGATGGAGGAGTATCCATCCTTAAGTTTGACCAGGACAAAGGAAAACATGGCGCCAGTGCTAGGCACTCGTGCGGCGTGCATTATCCATTCTTGAGATGGGGGTTGAGCAAATAAATAAAAGAAAATACGAACATTATATGCAGAAAGAGATTCATGAACAACCAGAATCTCTAACTACAACAATGCGAGGTCGGCTGATTCAAGGAGGTTCATGCAAGCACAGACTGTCCTTTTGGGTGGACTAAAAGATCACCTCAAAACTATCAGAAGAAACAGACATATTTTGGAAGAACTTTCTGGTCAGTATACCATAACTGTTCATGCAACAACCAATATTAGAATTTAGATTCTGGATCATATAACTAGTTTTATATGTGAATAGGTATTCATGTTACAATGAAATCAAATCAATTTCTTTTGAGAATCCCCTCAGCTCAGTGCTATGTAGTATAAACGGATCGAGCATGAATGAGGTCAACATCTTGATAGTCAAATTGTTTTACATAAGACGACCTTCTGGCAGTATGGGGTGCATTATGTATGCTGTTCTACGGTGTGTATTTGGACTAGGACATGCCATTGTAGGAAATGACCAGGGGTGGAAGCACAGCAAAGCTGGAAACTCTCAGGATCTAAATGTAGTAAATGCCCCTAATTGCCAAGATCTTTGAACTAGGAGTACGAAATAAAAAATAAATGCCAACAATAAAGCAATGGTACACACCCATCAAGCGAGTGCACCCCAACAAAACATTTACGTTCAATAACGAAACAATGGTGCACACCCATCAAACGAGGGCACCCCAACAAATTTACGTTCAACAAAGAAACAATGGTGCAAAGATTTTCAGCAACAATATTATCACATTAACCATGAAGTAAACCAAATCAACACCACAGTTCAACTACTGCAATATACCCAGAGTATACTTTCTCAACAAATTTTCAGTAACAATATTCTCAAATCGCAGAAAATAAACCAACAGAAATAGAAAGATCTTGTTTTGCAATATGGGGGATTTTCATTTAATTGCCAATGTCAAAACATAATATTAATTGAAGTCATAAAAACACAAGAGAAAAGGAATTATATTAACTTACGTGTTCCGGTGAATAATAACGGGTATCCTCTGATCAGCATTCTTAGGTGGTCGCGGAGCTATATTCTCACCACGACATCTACTATCGACTGTGGACTCTGATTCATGTCCAGGCTTGCTACCACCATCTGTAAAAGGTGTGCTTCTCGTATCCTCATCAAGCTCTTGCGAGGAAGAAATATTTCCATCTCCAAGATGATCACTTAGAGGTTCATCGATATGCTCATCGTCAGTGACAATGGCAACCGTGGCCTATAACCTCTTAAACAACAAATTTATGACCCATAATCTCCTTCCGTCTGATTTTTTGGATGAAAAGCTTAAAATATTTTAAAAATCCAAAACTACCCTCAACCTCACCAGCAAATTGTAACTATCAAATTCTTGAAAACTATATCAGATTCTAACTTCTAGACTATGACAACATCATGAATCTCTTAAGCATTAACAAGAGCCAAAAGAGAACAAATCCAATAAAAAAGATTGATTTTTTGCCAAAATAGATCTTAACATGCAAGGATATTGAAGAAAAAGTCAACCAAATACAATCCAAATCAAACAAAAAGCATCTTCGCCAAACGAAATCAAATGCGAACCAAAAAAAAAAGTATTCATCAAACATGGACTCTTTGGATGGAACGAAGAGTATATGTTAATGTTCTAAATGTGAAATTATACATCAAATATGATTCAAATTTGGTGCACATAAGATGTGATTTAGTTCATAACAGTCTCAAAACAAATCTTTGAAATAAGGGGCACCAAAAACTAGATAAATTGTAAATATTCTATAAAAAGTCTATCCTTCTCTATTTCTTTTTGTATGCAGCCAAATCTATAAAGTCAATACTTTAACATATTAACTTTATAGGAATACTCTTACTACATTACCAAATCTCTGCACCATTTCCTATCTATACACATATTACCATTTGGTTGACTTGTAACTTTTCCCAAAGTAATGCGGACTGGTCTTAATGTAACTTTGGCCTGTAACATTCCAAAGGATAGCCCCATGCTTGAGGCTCTCTCTCTCTCTCTCTACTTACTGATGTCCTTTTTCACCTAACCTTCATTTTAATTGGGGGTTTAAGGTTGCTATCCAAAAGAAGCTAATAGAAAAGCAAATCACACTTGGGTACTGATGTGGGAGCAAGGGTGACTTTAGGGATTTACTCAAGTCAAGAAGAAGTTGCACACCAAATCATTATTTCATGGTGTATAAAGGTTGATTCAAGGTTAGACAATGGGAGTGGTAATCTGGGTTTTTGGATGAACTATCATAAGTGGAAGGATAAACAAAAGAGGGGTGTCGGGTTACTTGGCATAGAACACTCATGGCCTGTTTTAGGCTGCTCAAGGGATGATGGAATACAAGGAAAATGGGCTGAACAAGGGGCACGACATTTGGTGGACGCATGGAAGAGGGTTGCTACACAAGAAACGGCAAAAGGGCAGCCTTGTGCAACTTCAAAAGGGACAGCCACCATAGTCCTTGTTCCCCAAGGATTAGTTAACTTAGGGAATAAAATCCGCCACAAGTTTTTATTTGCTTTAGTTCCTAAATTTAATTGGGGCTTGGGCGTGTCCTAAAGGAGGAAGTTTCATAGCATAAAAATGTCTTTAAGCGAGACTTTAGTGATTGTTCTAGGCAGATTATTCCTTGTAATTAATTCTATAAACAAGGTTAGGTTTTGGGGAAAAACTTGCAAGGGAATTAGTTTCATTATCAAACGTATTGTGGAAGGTTTGAGCAGCTTTTCGTTGCTTTTAGAATTTTACCGCTTTGGGTCAAGTTTGTAGCCATTTGTCCAAAAAGCATAGTGTCCAAGTATTTTGACACCGTATCGTACAGCCAAAACCTTGAAAGGGTGAAATTAGAAAGATTTGGCTTTAAGGTATGATGCGTTGCATTTTATGATCCCACAAGGCCAAGTTTTTCGATCTTATGCGATTTCATGGCTTGTTTCTTAAGGTGAGTGAATAATTATTTCTTGATTGCAAGGAATTAAATCTTTTAGATTGTATCCACATCACATGTAATCTATCCTTTATATTTTTATTTGGTTCATGGCAGATTGGTGTTTCCAAAGGGCGTGTGAACTGTTCTCAATTTCTTGAAGATTTCGGCCAAAGGAATTTGGGGCAGCTTGGGCGTGTCCTAAAGGAGGAAGTTTCGGGCAGCCATAGCATAAAAAACGTGGGCTGTCTTGGGGCAGAATAAGCGAGACTTTAGTGATTGTTCTAGGCAGATTATTCCTTGTAATTAATTCTATAAACAAGGTTAGGTTTTGGGGAAAAACTTGCAAGGGAATTAGTTTCATTATCAAACAGATTGTGGAAGGTTTGAGCGGGCTTTTGCTGTTGCTTTTAGGAGAATTTTGGACTGCTTTGGGACTGTTGGTGTAGCCATAGGGCTGTCCAAAAAGCTGGGACAGATTCGTGGTGTCCAAGTATTTTGACACCTTATCAGGTACACGAAGCCAAAACCTTGAAAGGGTGAAATTAGAAAGATTTGGCTTTTAAGGTATGATGCGTCAGTGCATTTTATGATCCCACAAGGCCAAGTTTTCTGATCTTATTCTTCATGGCTTGTTTCTGTTGAGCTGAATAATTATTTCTTGATTGCAAGGAATTAAATCTTTTAGATTGTATCCACATCACATGTAACAAGATTTGTGTATGATGTTCCTTCTATTTGGACCAGTTTTTTTTTAAGGAAAACTAATTTCTGGATAACATCTTGACATGAAGAATAGCCATTCAAATAGTCCTATAGGCAGTCATTCTGAATCTGATGTGCTAAACATCTAAGGTGGTTTAGCTTACATACTGAAACACTTTAGTTACTCATAGCGTGAGTTACTGTATAACATTTGCAACTTCTGTTTGTTTGCTATAGAACAACACCCAAGACCAGAGACTCGTTGAATCTGTAGTCACCTTAATTGGGCTACTAACTTTTTTTCTTGCATTCTCTTTTGTCAATAGATACTTGTACACCCCTTAGTGTACTTCTGTACACCTATCCCATGGCTTTAATTAGCCAAACTAAGGATGATGATCTATGTTTCCACCCAGCTACTGTCCTTGACGAATATTCCTGTATTCGGCTGATATAAGTAACTGAGTGGTCACTCTGCTAGAATTCTCATAACTAGCTTGCTCTAACTTCATCTTAAATAATGATTATCTCATTATTTACCAATGAAAATTAGTCTTAAGTGAGAAATGACAAATCAATAATTGAAAGGAAAGGTGGGAAAAAGTCAAGTGCTGAACTTGCTTATTCATCTTTGTATTGGTAATTTTCTCATATAAATTTTTCCGATGCTGTAGTTGTCCTTAAACAGCGTTCTTGACATCTCTTATTGGCAAAATCTATACTGATTGCATTCTTTGCGTACCATACTCGCATTTCTTCCTTTATTGATTACATGTTTGGTTTGAGAGAGAGTATAGATGTGTATGAGAGACCACATTAAGACTAAACGACTATTAAGAGATTCCATATAGTAGTTGACTTGCTAAAGTCACAAGTCATAACTCGGCGATAGTCGGAATGCGACGCGATTGAGAGTTTGCTTGCGTATTGTGTTCGTGACCTCGGTTTGGTCCTAGACCTTTAAATGATGATTGATTAACATGTTTAGATGTATTAGACTTCAACTTGGAGATGTTCCTTAAGTCTATTGATGGTTTGGAAGCTTTGGAGATAGCTTTCGTCTCTATCGCGTAGTTTGAGGTTGAGTAGAGTAATCGTCTCTCCTTCGAGAGCCCTTATTATCCTTGTTGTTGTTTAACTTCTTAGAAGTATTTAAGCCAATTCATTAGCCTTTAGACTTGCTTTAAGTCTCCTTTCATTGCTCGTTCGATTTCTAGTTCATTCGTCGTTTCGGTTGCACGATGTTGCACCCTGTTCCGGTTTCGCTCCGAGTTGTTTCGTGGGATATTTATGAGTGTTCTGTGGGAGTTCTAGACCATATTTGAATGGGGTTTGAACCTTTTTTGATTTAGTTATGTGTTTGCGGTCATTTGGGGTTGAATTCTAAGCCCTTTTTACTCTGGAAGGATTGCGGTCGCAAGGTGGAATGACCTCGCCCCCGCAAGGTCAACAGAAGAAAGGATGAAGAGGAAGCTGAGAGGATGCGGCCGCATGCTAGGGGACCATGCGACCGCATGGTTCCCCGACCTGCTTTGCCCTGTTTTGTGATTTTGAAGGTTTTACCCATTTCACCCTTACTAAAACCTATCCTAAACCCTCCCTAACCTTCCTAATTAGTTCTAATTGAATCCTAAGGTGTTGGGTTAGTTTTAATGAGAATCATTAGCCTAAACTAAGTTGCAATCAACCCTAAACATTCACTAAGTGTACCAATGCAATGTCTATTCAACCCTCTTTAATTGTGGGTGTTATAACCACAAACACCCAACCATTTTCAGCCATTTTCCTCCTTCATTTCTTTCCCCCAAATCGTGAGTTAGAGAGAGAGAGAGTCCATGGGAGAATTGAAACCATAGCCCTTCTCTCTTTGATCCATGAAGATCCAACCGTCGGATTGCCTTCAAACTTCGGATACTTGAAGCCCTCGATGAGTAGAACAACTTCACTGATCCGATTTTTGTTCTTTGGAGTTTTCATCCGAGCTAGGTAAGTTACTTTCTTTTGATTTTGGTTCATTGGCCCTATGGAAAACAATTTATGTGCTATTTGTGGGCAATGAACACTTTGTATGCTATGTATGCCTATTTTGGGGATTTTTGGAATTATGAACTTGTCAATATCATGAATAAGATGATTTGAATGATATTGTGTGTTGTAAGAAATGAGTTATGATTTATGTTGATTTATTATGAATTTTAGGGCTTAAGAATCAAGATCGAATTATTTGCGAAATTGTTATAATTGAAGTGGGTGTTAATGTTGAGATTGATGAAATGTGTAAAGAATGAAACTTAGTATTACAACTCAACGGAGTCATTATAAGTTCAATAATGTGTTAATGAACTTGGGTTGAAATCCTACAATGTTTGGGTTTCGTTTGATTATGATTGTGGAGCACTTAGTTTCTAAACTCTAAGTGGGATTATGATTACGATGAGTTCTTGGATTTTTAGGCTTGGGAGTCAAGCCCGAATAAATTTTGGGATTTTGTTGTATATTTGAATGGAGTGTTAAATTGTGGGTTTATGAAACACATAAAGAATGAAATGTAGAATTAAGACCAACGGAGTCGTTGAAAGATCAATAATATAATAATGAACCTTGGGTTGAAACCCTACGATGTTCGGCTTTTGGATGGTTAAGTTTGTGTGTACCCAAGCATCTCGCTTTGTGTCCATTTGTGACACCCATGCTATGGATACTCATTGGGGGATTTATTTTTAGAGCGTGCTCGTGAGAGCACGGTACATTAGAGACCAACCTATGGTCTCGAGTATGATTGAGAAATAATTATTGAGCGAGTTCTCACGTTTAGGAAATTTGCTCACGTGCACATGAAGGCACTTGCGAGGTTATGACTACTGGGTAGTCTTTGGTTTGATTTCGAGTAGACGACCATTATAGACCTCATAGTATGAATCTTGGTAAGCTTATATGCTATTCTTGATTTAATTGGTGACTTGAGATCTTTTAAGATTAATTGGTTGTGAGCAATGTATTTGCCTTGACTTGATTTATGGTAGAGAATAATAATCTACTTGGTCGGACGAGTTCGCTCTTGTCGAATTCGTTCCTTGTTTATATTGAGTAAATACCTACTTGAGCATTTGGTCGGACGGGTTAGCTCTTGTCGAATTCGATCCTTATTTGGTCTTGACAAGTAAATATCTACTTGTGCATTGCATTGAATCCAATTGGCATTATTTGGTTTGATTTTTATGTCAGGGTGGGACGATACATCGCCTATACGAATCATAAAATTCGTATTCGCCATGGATCGTCGTACCTGGGACCTCACACACCCCTCCATTGTTTGCCGTAATGGGGAAGTAGCCCCTTTGCCGTATCAATACGTGCGTCACAAGCCGCTATTAGCCGGCAGAGTTCGGTATATCGATGCGAAGACACGAGCATCATAGTCACGATATTGGGTTAAGTTAATAGTGTTTTTGTTGCAGGAGCTACGAAGCGGCTGGGCCATAACATATCATTTTGTATGGTTTATTACTTGCACTTATGTGAACAACGTGCCTAGTGTCAATTTGTGATCATTGAGGGTTGGACCCATGATGTGATCATTTGAGGGTTGAACCCATGGTTTATTTATTGAGGGCTGGGCCCGTATTCTGGTTGTACATGATTATTATTGGTACATTATTATTATGATGCCACGATTGTATTTATACTAGTGCATTATGCCATGCCATGCCATGCTATGCCATACAGTTGAATTTAGTAGCTTACTGGGTTATTATGACTCATTTCGTGTGTTTGTTTTCCTTAGTTTGTGCAGTGAGCTCGTTAGTACGCGTTGCGGTTGCGGACTAGTGATTTGTAGGCGGTGGTATTCCCGGCGATAGCTTGGATTTATTATTGCATTTATTAATCTTATGAGATACGGATGTAAAGTTATGTAAACTTTACTTGGGTAGTTATGTTAGTATTTTATTATCGTATTATTTTGGGAGCCGACTTGTTTGGTCGAGCTGTTGTATTTATTTAGAAGTTATTTTGTCGTCTTTCCGATCTAGGTTTTAGCTTGCGTATTCTAGTATTGTGTTATGGTTGTTTCTATCTCCGTCAACTTTAGTCGTGAGATTTTGGTTTAGTTGTCTAGTATTAAATCTCTTATTCTTTTAGTTGATTTGTCCCTCCAGTATGTTATAGCCGTTGAGTGGTTGTTTATCAGGTTGGGATCTTGTTGGTTCGTTGGCCTTTGGTTGCCGATGGTTTGTTTCCTGTGCGCAATGTTGCGTCACGCGCGTCGTAGATTTGTCGAGAGATAGCTGTCTCTCAGCCTCGCGTTCCTTGGTTTAGGATTAAAGGCTTGGGTTCCACTTATGATTTGCTTACGCATATTTTAGTTTTTTGTTATTTCGTATTGCCGTTATGGCCTTAAATTCATGTTTAGAGCTTGTTGGCTCAACTGTTGACTCGCACCATTATGCTTAGCAGGTGCTTGTCCATCTTTTTATCTTGTCTTGACGGCACGACCTTGGGATTTCGCATTAGAGTCTGGGTCGGGTCGCCATAGTTGGTATCAGAGCTATAGGTTAGCTATTTTGCCAGGATAGGTTCCTTGGCCTAGTTTGGGTTGGGTTTATTGTTGCGATATTTAACGTTGAGTGTTCCTTGTAGGCGTATAATGTCAGGAACTTGGCATGGAGCTAGTTCTAGTAGACCTCGTCCCGGTACAGCTCGTGGCAACGAGAGAGGGGAGAATATTAATGATCCGCGTGTGACTCCTCAACAGATGTTTGGATTGGAAGATGATTCTATTGTTCTTACGAGGTTCTTGAATTTGAAACCGAAAGGTTTTGATGGAGAACCAGATGCTACTAAGGCGGAGCGTTGGCTAGAAAGCATGGAAAAGATCTTTGCAGTTTTGGGTTGTACATCAGAAGAGATGGTGACCTTAGCGGTGTTTAGATTGGATGATGTGGCCGAGAATTGGTAGCTTAAATTACAAGATCACTGGAGACAGCATGGAGTGCCTCGAGTGTGGGAGAACTTCGTCATGGAGTTAATGGTACGGTTTATTCCGGTAGTAATTCGAGAAAGAAGAGAGATGGAATTCCTAGTGTTAGAACAAGGAGATATGACCGTGGCTCAGTATTCAACAAAATTTGAGGAATTGGCTCGTTACTGTAGTTACTTGGTACCAGATGAGGCTAGGAAGACCGAGCGGTTTGTGAAAGCCATGAGGATGAAATATCGTAGACTAGAGCTGTCAAAATCGAATAGGCCCGGTCCAGCCCACCCGACTTTTTAAGGGCATGGGCCTCAATTTATTAGGCCCGAAAAAAGTCGGGCCTCTTTGGCCCGGCCCGCTAGGCCCGTGGGCCGTGTTTGGCCCGAGCTTAAAAAGCCCAAAAAGCCCGGCCCGACCATAAAGTTAAACACTTAAACTTAATTACAAAATTAAAAACTAAAACATAAATCTAAAAAGAAAAAAACTATCAGACATTCATTTAGACCACCTTTTTTTATTTTTTTTCTTCTGGTTAGATAAATTTATGACACAATATGATCTATTTCCAAATCATTGTTCTTTTTTTGGTTGGAACTCATATTCAAAATTGATGGAAGTGACACTTACAAAGAAGAAATGAAGTTGATCTTTCAAGTTCTAATATAGTTTAGTATGGTTGTGGTTAGTAATTTTATCGAAACTGATCTATTTAATTGAGTATCTTTATATGATATTAGCTAATAAAAAACCTCAACAGTATAATCTTGATAAAAAAATAAAATTAAAATGCTAGATTGTGTCGGGCGAATAAAAAAATGAACATTTGCTAGTTAATATGGTTTTGCAAACTAGAACCCGAAAAACTTTGTCTATCCTTAGAAAACACATATTAAAAAATTAGGGACAATATGATGAACTTCAATTTGGTTATAAAAATTTTTTTAAAAAATATCCTTCAAGTAGCACATGTATTTTTTATTTTGTCTGTAACATTATTGTTTTTCTAGTTTTTGTTTCGTTCAATTGTTGAAGTTACTACCTTTGTTTATGTTTGCTTTGGTTGCACTTTTGCTTTGTAATTGTGTAAGTTAGACTAGTAAGTATGTGTGTGTTTGAACTTTTGATCTGTTATATAACATTTTATTAACTAATTTGTGAGTTTTTTTAATTAAAAAATAGTTATTTTTTTGGCCCATAGGCCCGAAATGCACATGGGCTGGGCTTGAGTTCTATGAGGCCCGGTACTATTTCGGGCCGTCCCGGTCCGGCCCGCCGTTAAGCGAGGCCCGGTGGGCTTGGGCCGGGCCGGCCCAGCCCGACTCGTTTGACAGCTCTATCGTAGACAGCTTATTCCATTACAGTTTACGGATTACTAAAGGGTTGTGGATCGTGCGTATGGGATGGAGTTGTATATTGAGGATCATGCTTAAGAGAGAACCTCAGATACTATTAGGAGTGATACTTCTACCTCTAGAAGGAGATGACGAGGTGACGAGTTGACATGTAACTTTTGTACGAGAACAGGACACGCCGAGAATAGATGTTGGGGTGAATCAGGAAAGTGCTTTGCTTGTGGCGGTGATCATGTTCGTAAAGATTGCCCGAGGATGAGAGTTAGTCGATCTAGGAGTACTAGTCAACAATCTAGTGGCTCCAAGAGAGATGGTGATGGTCAGCCTAGAGTTTGAGGCCGTGTGCGAGTGGCAATTTGTCATCGCGGAGTTTTGAGACCTACCCGAGTTAGAAAGGTATTCTTTCATGTATATATTATACTCGTGTTACTATTATCGTTATTATCAGTATGCATTTTATTGGTAGCTCATGTGCATTCATACATACATTACATGGTGTATTGAGTATTATTGGTTTGTTATATTGTTTTGATTTATGAATTTCCAATAGGTAATCGCACGTGGTGTGTGGGTTCTTGTTTAGTCTATATATGTATAAAACTATGCTATATATATATAGAGTTGTGGTTTTGTATGGTTATATAAAAAGGCCATGGTATGTATATGTATGTATATGTATATGTAGATATATATGAGGTATGAATTGTAAGATGATGCTTAATTGGTTTGGTATTGTACTTGTGTGCTCTATAGAGATAAGTGTAATGTGATGAATAGTATAATATAATCCTATATTATTATTAACAGTTATTATGCGAGTAGGATACACACGATTAGTGTGAAGGTTAAGCGTTCCAATTTAGAGGGTGATTATGGTTGCACGAACAAGTATGACGTTTTACCGCGAGTATTAAGATGTTAATGTCGTGTGAGGACGCTTATCATAAGTATTTGTTGTAGACTCGATCTTGAGCTTAAGAGAGGATATTTTTTCGTAGTGTAGACGATGAGAGTATTAGTAGATGTTTCGACTCGTTGTGACTCCTAGTAAGTCGTCTTGGTTGAGTGTACTGAGTACACAAGTTTCGTGGTAGTTATGATTGTTGTTTGCCAGGGTAGCAGGCCTTGTTATTTGGCTTGATTTTATTTGGTTATGTGCATTAGTCATAGGAAACACCTACTTGATGCATTTACATTATAGAATATTAAATTCTCGTTGCATAATTATTATCTCATGATCATTCATTTCATTAGCGTAGAAGACTGTTTGAAGGATGCTTAAATTTTTTATTCATGAACCTTCGCATCCTTACGACTGAAGCTTTTGAAGCTAATTTAGTAGGTACCCTGAATTGGTGAGCAAAAGGTATTCGTCGTTGGACTAGGATTGGTATGAATTAGTTTAGAAATTGACTATACCTATTACCAAATGGAATGGACAGAAATGGAATGAATTTTCAAAACATTGCAGTTATGTGCTATTATGTGTTCTTACCCGCGATTAGGAAATTGCGAGTGTAAATTACATGATTTGAATATGTTGACTTGATTGTCCTTGCTTTGCTTGTAAATTTCTATATAGGCAATTTTTACCCCTTGTAACTTAGAAGCTTTCATGCTTGAATTTCGTGTTATGCCCCGAAACAAATAGTTTCGGTAGTTGAATGTTTAAAGTGTTCTTGATTGTATTCTTATGTTAAAATTTGAGGTTTTTCTTAAGATATTGGTATAGCAAAGTCTGTGTGTGTTTTTGCGACTCGAGTATGACATATTACTCTCGATCTTAAGTGTTTAGTGTTGCTGTGTATATTGGAAGGTTTTGAAATTTGAGTGTGGATTATTGTAGTTTCATCCTTGTGTACTTGGTTTGGGTTATTGTAGTGGTAGACTCGGAGATTCGAGTCTAGGTTGTTGGTTTGAGCTTGAGTGTTATGTTCAGAATTGAGAGACACCGTAAACGTTGTCTCGATGAATTGTGGTTGGGAGTTGACTTAATGGTGGTTGTATTGCGGTTTAGAATTCGGGACGAATTCTTTTTAAGGGGGGAGATCTAATATGGCACCCCGATCCTTCGTTAGCTTGGTTTGCGTACCATACTCGTATTTCATCCTTTGTTGATCATATGTTTGGTTTGCGAGAGAGTCTAGATGTGTATGAGAGACCACATTAAGACCAAAACACTATTAAGAGATGTCATATAGTTGTTGACTTGCTAAAGTCACAAGTCGTAACTCGGCGATAGTCGGAATGCGACGCGATTGAGAGTTTGCTTGCGTATTGTATTCGTGACCTCGGTTTGGTCCTAGACCTTTACATGATGATTGATTAACATGTTTATATGTATTAGACTTCAACTTGGAGATGTTCCTTAAGTCTATTGATGGTTTGGAAGCTTTGGAGATAGCTTTCGTCTCTATCGTGTAGTTCGAGGTTGAGTCGAGTAATCGTATCTCCTTCGGGAGCCCTTATTATCCTTGTTGTTGTTTAACTTCTTAGAAGTATTTAAGCCTATTCATTAGCCTTTATACTTGCTTTAAGTCTCCTTTCATTGCTCGTTCGATTGCTAGTTCATTCGTCATTTCGGTTGCACGATGTTGCACCTTGTTCCGGTTTCGCTCCGAGTTGTTTCATGGGATATTTATGAGTGTTCTGTGGGAGTTCTAGACCTACTTTGAATGGGGTTTGAACCTTGTTTTATTTGGTTATGTGTTTGGGGTCATTTGGGGTTGAATTCTAAGCCCTTTTTACTTTGGAAGGCTTGCGGTCACAAGGTGGAATGACCTTGCCCCGCAAGGTCAACAGAAAAAATCATGAAGAGGAAGCTGAGAGGATGCGGCCGCATGGTAGGGGACCATGCGACCACATGGTGCCCCCGACCTGCTTTGCCCTGTTTTGTGATTTTGAAGGTTTTACCCATTTCACCCTTACTAAAACAATTCCTAAACCCTCCCTAACCTTCCTAATTAGTTCCAATTGAATCATAAGGTGTTGGGTTAGTTTTATTGGGCATCATTAGCCTAAACTAAGTTTCAATCAACCCTAAACATTCACTAAGTGTACCAATGCAATGTCTATTCTACCCTCTTTAATTGTGGGTGTTATAACCACAAACACCCAACCATTTTCAGCCATTTTCCTCCTTCATTTCTTTCCCCCAAATCGTGAGTTAAAGAGAGAGAGTCCATGGGAGATTTGAAACCCTAGCCCTTCTCTCTTTGATCCATGAAGATCCAACCGTCGGATTGCCTTCAAACTTCGAATACTTGAAGCCCTCGGCGAGTAGAAAAACTTCACCGATCTGATTTTCGTTCTTTGGAGTTTTCATCCGAGCTAGATAAGTTTCTTTCTTTTTATTTTGGTTCATTGGCCCTAAGGAAAACAATCTATGTTCTATTTATGGGCAATGAACACTTGGTATGCTATGTATGCCCATTTTGGGGATTTTTGGAATTATGAACTTGTTAATATCATGAATAAGGAGATTTGAATGATATTGTGTGTTGTAAGAAATGGGTTATGATTTATGTTGAGTTTTAATGAATTTTAGGGCTTGAGAATCAAGCCCGAATTATTGGGGAAATTGTTATAATTGAAGTGGGTGTTAATGTTGAGATTGATGAAATGTGTAAAGAATGAAACTTAGTATTACGACTCAACGGAGTCATTATTAGTTGAATAATGTGTTAATGCACTTGGGTTGAAATCCTACAATGTTTGGGTTTCGTTTGATTATGGAGCACTTAGTTTCTAAACTCTAAGTGGGATTATGATTACGATGTGTTCTTGGATTTTTAGGCTTTGGAGTCAAGCCCAAATGAATTTTGGGATTTTGTTGTATATTTGAATGGAGTGTTAAATTGTGGGTTTATGAAACACATAAAGAATGAAATGTAGAATTAAGACTCAACTGAGTCGTTGAAAGATCAATAATATAATAATGAACCTTGGGTTGAAACCCTACGATGTTTGGGTTTTGGATGGTTATGTTTGTGCGTACCCGAGCATCACGCTTTGTGTCCAATTGTGACACCCATGCTATGGATATTCATTGCGAGATTTATTTAGAGCATGCTCGTGAGAGCACGGTACATTAGAGACCAACCTATGGCCTCGAGTATGGTTGATAAATCATTATTGAGCGAGTTCTCACTTTTACGGAATTTGGTTGTGTGCACATGAAGGCACTTGTGAGGTTATGACTACGGGGTAGTCTTTGGTTTGATTTCGAGTAGAGGACCATTATAGAGCTCGTAGTATGATTTTTGGTTAGCTTATATACTATTCTTGATTTAATTGGTGACTTGAGATCTTTTAAGATTAATTGGCTGTGAGCAATGTATTTTCCTTGACTTGATTTATGGTAGGGAATAATAACATACTTGGTCGGACGAGTTCGCTCTTGTCGAATTCGTTCCTTGTTTATATGGAGTAAATACCTACTTGAGCATTTGGTCGGACGGGTTCGCTCTTGTCGAATTCGATCCTTATTTGGTCTTGACGAGTAAATATCTACTTGTGCATTGCATTGAGTCCAGCTGGCATTATTTGGTACGATATTTATGTCAGGGTGGAACGATCCATCGCCTATACGAATCGTAAGATTCGTATCCACTATGGATCGCCGTACCTGGGACCTCACACACCCCTCCATTGTTGGACGCAATGAGGAAGTAGCCCCTTTGCCGTATCAATACGTGCGTCACAGGCTGCTATTAGCCGGCGGAGTTCAGTATATCGATGGGAAGACACGAGCATCGTAGTCACGATATTGGGTTAACTGTGTTTTTGTTGCAAGAGCTATGAAGCGGCTGGGTCCATAACATATCTTTTTGTATGGTTTATTACTCGCACTTATGTGAACAACGTGCTAAGTGCAAATTTGTGATCATTGAGGGTTGGACCCATGTTGTCATCATTTGAGGGTTGAACCCATGATTTATTTATTGAGGGTTGGGCCTGTATTCTGGTTGTACATGATTATTATTGGTACATTATTGTTATGATGCCACGATTGTATTTATACTGGTGCATAATGCCATGCCATGCCATGATATGCCATACAGTTGAATTTAGTAGCTTACTGGGTCATTATGACTCATTTCATATGTATTTTCCTTAGTTTGTGAAGTGAGCTCGTTAGTACGCGTTGCAGTTGCAAACTAGTGATTTCTAGGAGGTGGTCTTCCTGGCTATAGCTTGGATTTATTATTGCATTTATTCATCTTGTGAGATACGGGTGTAAAGTTATGTAAACTTTATTTGGTTATTATTTTAGTATTTTATTATCGTATTATTTTGGGAGCCGACTTGTTTGGTCGAGCTATTGTATTTATTTAGAAGTTATATTGTCATCTTCCGAAGCAAAGTTTTAGATCGCGTATTCTAGTATTGTGTTATGGTTGTTTCTGTCT
This sequence comes from Codonopsis lanceolata, assembly GCA_013146195.2. Classification (NCBI taxonomy): domain Eukaryota; kingdom Viridiplantae; phylum Streptophyta; class Magnoliopsida; order Asterales; family Campanulaceae; genus Codonopsis; species Codonopsis lanceolata. Next base: position 53,401,030 of record CM028381.1, read on the forward strand.
CCGTCAACTTTAGTCGTGAGATTTTGGATTAGTTGCCTAGTATTTAATCTCTTATTCTTTTAGTTGATTTGTCCCCCCGGCATGTTATAGCCGTTGAGTGGTTGTTTATCGGGTTGGGATCTTGTTGGTTCGCCGGCCTTTGGTTGCCGATGGTTTGTTTCTCGTGAGCAATGTTGCGTCACGCGCATCGTAGATTTGTCGAGAGATAGCTGTCTCTTAGCCTCGCATTCCTTGGTTTAGGATTAAAGGTTTGAGTTCCACTTATGATTTGCTTCCGCAAATTTTAGTTTTTTGTTATTCCGTATTGCTGTTATGGCATTAAATTCATGTTTAAAGCTTGTTGGCTCAACTGTTGACTCGCACCATTATGCCTTGCAGGTGCTTGTCCGTCTTTTTAGCTTGTCTCGACGACACGACCTTGGGATTTCGCATTGGAGTCCAGGTCGGGTCGCCACAATACAAACATTATAGGTTGACATGGGGCATTTACTTGGGGTTTGCTAGGAAGAATCTGTAGGAGTGAATTGAATTTAGCTAGAAAATCTTAGTTGTCTGCTCCATTGAACTAGTTATAATATCCTTTAGGTACTTTTCTGCTACTACTTTGGCAAGCTTCAACAGAGCAGTATAAGTGGGTGATGGCTTCTGCTCTGCTCTCTAACAAAAATAACCACATAATGATGGATACTAGTAAATAAACTAGTTGGACCAAATGGCAACATCTTTCTGGATATCAATAATTTTTTATTGGGGAAGGGATTCTGAATGACGATCAACCTTATATATAAACCTTACAATGAATTAACAAAACTATTAAAATTTAGCATATTCGGCTTCACCCAAAGAATAAACATAATTCAGCTTGCACTTTCATATAAATATAAAGGAGAAAAAAAGAAAAATGCAATGATAACATTCCAACTATCCCATGTCATTTTCTCAAATTTCCACCCATTTGGGGAATTAACTTCTTCAGTTCTACCGATCAATTGCCAGAACAGAGCAAACAATAACCCTAACAGAGTTTTAATTCAAAAAAAATTAATCACAAATTAGGAATAATAATCACAATACCAACAAGTTTCATTCTTGATGGGAGAGTTCATATTCAGTCATATAAGCATATTAACTAAGGTTATCAATTAAGTACATTGTTCAATTCGGCAGAGAGAGAAAGAGATATATTTGGGCGTTTGAGGAGACGCTGGCACCACGAATTACGCTGGAAGTAGACGCAGTAGTGGAAAGAGAGGGCGAGAAGATAGGGGGTAAAATAACTTAGTGTTTGCTGCTTGTGTAAGTTAAGTTGTGAACTAAGGCATACGTTGTCATTTTAGAGTAATTTTTTACAATTTAATAAAATATAAATCATTTTGGATTAATTGCAACTGAAATTGAATGGAGAATTTGAAACTAAGTTTATCTGTTTCAAAATCCCTCGCAAAATTAGGCGAGTTTCTTTCCTCCAGACTTTTTGCCCAAAACTGAACGCCAATTTTTTAAAGTTCAAAATATAAAAATCTTACATGAATAAATGCAACTGAAATTGAAACTGAAAATTGAAACAGAAGTTCATTAGTTTCAAAAACCATTGCAAAATTAGGCGGCATTCTTCCCTCCAACTTTTCCGAAACAGGATGCGACAAAATAATTTGCTATTGCAATATGAGTTGCAAAATTAATTGTGCAAGTCAATTTCCCTTGAGCACTTTTTACATTGAAACTGATTTCAATTCTGTTGCAAAATTCTGTTTCAGTTGCCCTGTTTTCTTGTAGTGGAATCGGGATCCCGATCAGTTCGAGATAATATTTATGAACAATATTTTCTGACACTAAAATATTTTTAAAATGTCTTCATCATGATTAAGATTTCAGACTGTATATTTACAAGTATACTTGAGTATTTACTTAATGGTGTATATTGCTGAATCTATCATTCTGAACAAAATGCACCCCGCACTCGCAGGAGAGGAGCTACACTAACTGCAAAAATGTGATAGACAAAAATAAAACCACAACATTGTGAAAATAAATTTAACAAACATCATTAAGTAATTTTATTAAACACAAAATAGACATTGTTTAACACTCACAATATTTATAAAAATAAATAAAAATTAGTCGGGACGGGTTGGGATTCGGGAATCCCGACAGGATTGATAGTCGGGACGGGTCGGGAATCCCGACGGAATTGATAATTATCCCGAATACCGTCCGCAAAATAAGTCGGAATAGGAAAAATCCCGACAAAATCGGGATTGGGATTTGTCAGGATCGGGAAATGTCGGGACGGGATCGAGTCGGGAAAAACGGGATTTTTGTCAGCTCTAATGAAAACGCGGAGGGGATAATTATGATTTGTAACTTTATTAAATTTGTGCACCCGGTTGGGAAAATTCATGCGTCCGCTACTGAATTATATTATATTCCAAGTATACCTTTTAGCATATGCGTGTATTCATTTCAAATTAATAGAAAAATGTTGAGAATCTTAATTTGCAAGATCATGAACTTGTTGATATTGAAAATGACACAACTGCCTCTATATTCAGTATTACTTCCATCGTTTCTAATAGGGTAAATCGCATCATTGGTCCCCTGACTTTGGGTCAGTCACAATATTAGTCTCTTAATAATAATTTTTTTGTCAAATTTTGGGTCCTACGAGCATGAAATATTCACAGCCACAGTCTTTTTAATGGATGTCGTTCAAAAATACCGTTAAGTTGCACATGTTTATTTAGTAAGCGCTAAAATAATTTTTTTTCAAACCTAATTTATATCACAATTTGTAATCGAGTCTCTAGGGTTTGAAAAACAAAAACCCAAGGCCTTCTTCCCCAAATTTGCAGGCTAGACAGACTATTTCAAACGCAAATGTTGTAAACGCGCACACACACACACCCCCAACACGAACACCTTTTCTTAAACCGCCTCCTCCCATGTTAATAATTAATCTTTGTGCTGGTTGGAACCACAAGTAAACCTCTCCCTACCTAGTTTTATTTTAGCCGCATTTTTATGGCTCAAATCCGAGACTTATAGTTAATCTACAACACCTCTTATGAGCTAATCTACACGTTTATAGGGTGGGATTTATCATATATGACTATTTGACTCAGTGAGTAAAAAATATAGCCTTTGACCATTGGTCGACCTGTCGAACAAACTTGTCGACCAAGTGGTTTACACTAGTTTATCAATAAACTAGTGCAAACCATTTGGTCGACAACTGGTCCACCTATCGACCACACTTGTCGAACGGTGATTTTGGATGTTGAGGGGTGCATTTTTACTGGTTTATCGATAAACCAATGATGGTTTATTAGTGATTTATCAATAAACCAATGAACGACAAAGTTATGTATAAAAATAAAGGAAAAAATAAAAAAATGGTTGCAACGTGAGATGTTTATTAAAAAATAATCAATTCAATAAATTGACCTCACAAAAAATGCAAGTACGAACTTAGGCTTCCATTGGTATACGAAATGAAATCAATCCCGTGGATGATTATTATTAATGAGGTTCCATAGAAATAGACGAGAATATATATGATTCATAAAAAAGTATTTGGTAACATAAGGAGTATGATTATTAATATAGTAGAAATTTTTATTATATTGTTTTGTAAGAAACTAAACAACTTGAATGCAATGACAAAATAAACGGAAAAATACCAAAAAGTTCCTCTAAAAAAATAATATCTTATCAAAACTAATTCTTCTATCCAAAAATCCCAAATTAGAATTTTAATACTAGAATGTTCAAAATTTAATGTATCAACAAATGTTATTATGTTAAAAGCCTTGATTTCAATAAGAACTTATCGTTCTTTTCATTTATAACAACGAAGATAATAATTGCATTGAATAGTATTATTACTATTTTTACTACAGCATTGCTAGCCTTACAACTACTGCTACAACTTTTTCTACAACTAAGCTTTTAAGAAGTGTAAAGTTGTCTTTGTTCAAAACATTTTTTCCCAATTCAAAGCTTAGTTGTAAGGAAAGTTGTAGGATTAGTGGTATGGATAGCATTTTCCTTTTTACTATTATTATTGTTGTTGTTGTTATTATCATTATTATTATTATAAAAATAATAAAACTATTATCATAACAATAATAATACTATTATTATAACAATAATATTACCAATATTATTACTATTAAATAGTACTACTAAAAATATCTTTTAAAAAATTATTCCTAAATGATCGCAAAACAATTACTCAATAGTCTAATTATTAACATCTAAAGTTAATCTTTTCATACTAGAATTGTGCTTAATTCAACTTCTACTATGTTAGGTCATAAACCAAGTCTAATTAGAGGACCAAGTCCAATTAGATAAATGATTTATTTATCTATTAGTTTTTAACCTAGCACAAATCTGATATGATATTGACAAGCCTTGAAAGTGTTTCCAAGAGCTCGGAAATTCATTTGTCAAGTTTGGAAGCTTAGAAAACTATTTGGATACTTCAGGGGGTCAAAGTGGCAAGTCAGCAAAATGAGAGCAACTTGGACGCAACCTTCTGTGAAGATTGCGGCTGCAAGGGGCCACAGCCTTGCGATCGCAAGGTGTCCAGAAAAGTTGTCGTTTTTCTACTTTTTACTGTTTTATTGTTTGGGTATTTTTAGGGTTTTCGTTTCCTTTTTATTTAAGTTTTTTTGTTCCTAAAGTTTAGGTTTAAAAGTTTCCTTTTATTTAGGTTTCTTGTTCCTAAAGTTTAGGTTTAGGAGTTTCCTTTTATTTAGTTTTCTTTTTCTACAAGAATTAGGATTTATTGTGTAAGTCTATAAAAAGGCATTAATAAACATTGTTTGGGGAGTTGAATTTTGATTGATAAAAATTGAGTTAATTTTCTAGTTTGAAAATTGTGTTCTTATTTGAGTGTCCTGGATTGGAAGCTCGGATTATAAACATCGTGGATTCACTGTTTATAATTGAATTCAACTTATCAGTTGGAGAATCATCCCAATTGTGGCGACATTCACAATTCCAAGGTTCGCGTCATCTCGAAGGCGTTGGGTCGCGGAGTCATTCATCCTGAAACCTTTCTAGGCGATCTTGGGTCCTCATCAAAATCCGATTAGAGAAAGGATTGATTTAGGTACTATAAATATGTGTGTTATTGAGAGTTTCTAATAAGAGTGAGATATATAATTTTCTGCCCTAAAAAATATTAGTGTGCTCCATTAAAAAAAAAAAAAAGTGCTCCATAATAATTTTCTTCTACATTTGGTATCAGAGCCAAAAGAAAGTAACGATCAACTCATTCATGTGTTGTACCCCACACGCAAATCCATAGCAGGATTACTCCTTCATCGCTGTAACTGCTTTGTGAGACTACAACAACTTACCTCTCTATCATCAACCTCCAAGGGAAACTCCTGATGCATTGGACCCACTTATTAAAAAAAAAACTCTTCAAGTTTAGCGAACTGTCCATTGCCAACCGAGCCACCGCACGATCGAAATTCGAGAAGATAGCTTGTGTTTTGCAGTAAGAGGAGCTTCAGAGCCTACGGGAGTGACGATCAATTTTCATGGTCCAGATGGTTTGTAGCAAAGTTTATATGGGTCCCAAGTTTGATGGAAAAATTAATTTTCCTGATTGGAGATGTCAGATGTATAATTTTTTGGTGGTATGTGATTTAGAAAAATACGTTGATGAGAAACTTGCGGAGAATGCAGGTAAAGGGGAGAAAATCAAGTCTGCTGAAGCACTTGATTATATTTTTTATGGAGTTGAAGATGGTGTTCGAAAGAAGATTATAAGTTCTAATTAAATCAGCACACGAAGCGTTCGATGTTTTGACAAAGACGTGCAGAGGTGATGATAAAGTTAAGAGAAATTATTTACAAGTTTTGACGAAGAAATTTGAAAATATAAATATGGAGAAATCGGAGAAATTAAGTTTCAGAGTATATCTCTCGTGTGTGCGATCTGGCTTCAGATATGAAGGCAAACAGAGATGATGCTTCGAATGAAAGAATTTGTTTGAAAATTCTTCGTTCGATGACGAAAGCTTTTCAAGGTGCTGCAGAAATAAATATGGCGACTAAAGATTTGAAGACGTTGACGCTAGCAGAATTAGAATCCGGCCTTGTAAGTCATGAGTTACTATTTGGTGAAAGATCGAAGAAAACAGAAGAAGCTGCATGGTAATGTCAATTTAATTTGAAAAACGTGAATGATGGATGAAAGGATAATAATGGATCAACTCAAGGAAACCAAAACCATGGTGGTAGAGGTTACGGGTACAACAATAGAGGTGGTCGCGGTAACAATAATGGAGGTGGTCGTGGCTACAATAATGACGATGGAAGAAATTACAACAATAATGGTAATCGTGGTTACAACAATGGTGGTGGCCGTGGTTACAACAATCGAGGCAGAGGTAATTACAATACCGGTGGCGGACAAGGAGGAAATAATTATTGGCATGACAGATCAGGTGGAGGTAATAATTACGGAGGTAATAATACTAATTGTTGTTATAATTGTGGAAAATCGGGTCATAAAATCGCTGATTGCATATATAGAAGGGAAAATAATGGAAATTATCATGTTAATAATTATGATGAAAATAATGTTGAAAATTCGGAAACTTTGCTGTTGGTTAGTAGTAGTGAAAACTCAAGTGATAAAAATACATGGTATTTGGATTCGGGGTGTAGCAATCATATGTGTGGGAGCAAAGAATTATTTTCTGATTTGGATGAATCTGTTAGATCTGAGGTAAAATTTGGTAATAATACGAAAGTGCCGGTGATGGGAAAAGGAAGGATCACAATTTCATTGAAAGATAGTTTTAAAAATTTTATCTCCGATTTTATTATGTTCCAAGTCTTCAGAAAAATTTATTGAGTATGGGGCAACTTTCAGAAAAGGGCTATGATATGAGAATTTTTAATGGAATAGTATTGGTGATGGGCAGAAAGGGCTAATAGCAAAGGTAAATATGTCTCCGAATCGCTTATTTTGTTTGACGTTAGATTGTGGAAATTTATCCTTCTTTAGTTCTGTGATTCATGATGATAATTGGTTGTGGCACATGCAGTTTGGGCATGTTAATTTTGGAAGTCTTAATTATCTTGCTCGTAAACGAATGGTTAATGGATTGCATGCGATTAATGTTCCTAATGGAGGTTGTGAAACAAGTGTTTTGGGCAAGAAACATAGAGATGCTTTTCCTACAGCCAAATCTTGGAGGGCAAAGAGAATCTTGGAGTTGATTCATTCAGATTTATGCTCGGTTGAAGTTGCTTCTAACAGAGGTTGTAGATATTTTGTCATGTTTATTGATGATTTTAGTAGAAAAGCATGGGTGTATTTTTTGAAAGAAAAATCTGATGCTTGTGATATGTTTAAGAAGTTTAAGTATTTTGTGGAGAAACAAAGTGGGAATAAAATTAAATCTTTGAGAACCGATTGGGGCACCGAGTATCTTGTTTGTGATGATTTTCTTGAGAAGCATGGTATTGAACATCAGTTGACTGCTAGATATACTCCACAACAAAATGGTGTAGTAGAAAGAAAAAATCGAACAATTATATAATATGGTTAGGTGCATGTTGAGTTTCAAGAAATTGCCCAAGAATTTTTGGGCCGAAGCAGTTGCGTGTACAATTTATGTTTTGAATAGGTGCTCAATAAGAAGTGTGCGTGATAGAACTCCGGAAGAGGCTTAGAGTGACCGAAGACCTTTTATTGGACATCTTATGGTGTTTTGTTGTATTGCTTATTCTCATGTGCTTGATCATTTGAGAAAGAAACTTGATGACAAAAGTGAAAAGTGTATTTTTATTGGGTATAGTGATGTGTCAAAATCTTATAAATTGTTCAACCCAGTAACAAATAAGGTAATTGTTAGTAGAGATGTGACTTTCGATGAGATTGCTGTTTGGGATTGGTCTTCTAAAGAAAAGGAAAATTCAAGTTTTGATTTCTCTAAATGTTTCTGCTCAAAATGAAGATGTTAATGTTCAAGGTGAAGTTCCAACTCCTATAGTTACACAGGAAGAAAGTTCTAGGCATCCACAGAGACAACGTAACTTACCAGCTATGTTGCAAGATTATGTTGTGAGTAATGATAATGAGATATTCGATGAAGATATGGTAAATTTCGCTTTATTTGCAGATTGTGATCCTGTTAATTTTGATAAGGCATCTTGTGAAGATCATTGGATTCAAGCAATGGATGATGAGATTGATTGAGAAAAATAACACATGGGAGCTTACTACTTTGCCAAGTAGTAAGAAGGCAATTGATGTGAAATGGGTTTACAAGACTAAGTACAAACCAAATGGTGAAGTTGATCGTTACGAGGCAAGGTTAGTTGCAAAAGATTACAAGCAAAAGCTAGGTATTGATTATTTTGAAGTATTTGCACCAGTTGCTAGACTTGATACTGTCTGTATGATTATTTCTCTAGCTGCTCAAAATAGTTGGAAAATTTATCAAATGGATGTTAATTAAATCGGCTTTCTTGAATGGCGTCATTGAAGAAGAGGCATATGTTGAACAACCTTCAGGGTATGTTCAAAGAGGCAATGAAGATAAAGTTTACAGGTTGAAAAGGGCTTTGTATGGTTTGAAGCAAACTCCTAGAGCTTGGTACACTCGCATCGATTCTTACTTTGTAGAGAATGGTTTTCAGAGATGTCCGTATGAGCATAATTTATATGTCAAACCGTTGCATGGTGATATTCTTATTGTTTGCTTGTACGTAGATGATTTGATTTTCACTGGCAATAATTTGAGGTTGGTGGCACAATTTAGGGAGGCTATGATAAATCAATTTTAGATGATAGATTTTGGGCTTATGTCTTACTTTCTTAGAATTGAAGTTGCTCAAGTAGATGGTGGAATTTTTATTTCGCAGAAAAAGTATGCTAGTGATATTTTGAAGAAGTTTAAGATGGATAAGGCTAAACCAATTTTGACTCCACTTGAGGCGAAGTTGAAGTTAGTGAATGATGGTAATGGTGGTTTCGTTGATCCTACTTATTTTAGAAGATTGGTTGGAAGTTTGAGATATTTAACTTCAACAAGGCCATATATTGTTTATGGTGTTGAATTGATTAGCAGGTTTATGGAATCTCCACGACAATCTAATTTGCAAGCTGCAAAATGAATTTTGCGCTATATTCGAGGTACGTGTAGTGATGGTATTTTTTTATTCGAGTTCAAGTGATGGGAAGCTAGTTGGTTATACAGATAGCGATTGAGCTGGTGATACTGAGAATATGAAAAGTACTTCGGGTTATGCATTTTATCTTGGTTCGGGTGTGTTTTCGTGGTCTTCAAAGAAACAACAGGTTGTCGCTCTCTCTACAGATGAAGCAAAATACATGGCAACAACGGGTAGTGCTACTCAAGCAGTTTGGTTGCGTAGATTGCTCAATGTTTTACAATTTAAGCAAGATGGTCCAACGAAGATTTTATGTGATAACAAGTCGGCGATTGCATTATCGAAAAATCCATTTTTCATGGTTGAAGCAAGTATATCGACATCAAGTTTCACTTCATTCGTGATTTGGTTCGAGATAAATAGATCGTGGTTGAGTATTGTCCGACTGAAAATCAAGTTGCAGATATTTTTACGAAGCCATTGAAGACCGGGCTATTTTGGAAGTTGAAGACTATGTTGGGCATGATCAAGTTTGAAGACTTGGTTTAAGGGAGGCAATGTTGGGTCCTAAACCAAGTCTAATTAGAGGACCAAGTCCAATTAGATAAAGTATTTATTTATGTATTAGTTTTTAACCTAGCCCAAATCCGATTAGAGAAAGGATTGATTTAGGTACTATAAATATGTGTGTTATTCAGATTTTCTAATAAGAGTGAGAGATATAATTTTCTGCCCTAAAAAATATTAGTGTGCTCCATAATAATTTTCTTCTACATACTACACATCGTTTTCTCCCATATTTTTAACTCTAGTGTTTATATTAGAAAGTTCTTCTGTGTTCATTAAATAATGATGTGCAGCCTAAGCTACCTAGAGAATTTGGAAAGTATGACTGGGATACTGAAGCGTGGTTGCAAGAATATAAATTTGATGAAGAGAAGTATCTGAACTCACATGAACCATTCAATTGTCTGATAAACCATCTCTCAAGATAGTGAAAATCTTCGGCAGTATTTCAAATCCATATCTGCAAGATCTTATAGAGTTTTTGCTTCATCGCTAGAATGTTTTAGAGGAAATGGTGATTTCGGATCATTCATGCCATTCTATGTCGAAGGATATACCAGAGTTCTCTCGAAAATTGTCAAGGTGTCCAAAAGCGTCTGAACGTGCTGTTACTATGTTTAACTGAAGATTGTATTCACTAAGTCAGTTTATTGAAAGTCTCTAATGCATATGTTAATGTTTAGAAGCTAATCCTTTTCCTGTTTGCTTGATAGCCTTCCTACAAATTTTTATTTACCGGGACTTGCTTAGTTTGTGAACTATACAAGTACTGCTAATAGATCCTTCTGTAAATATAAAAGATTTATTTTTTTGTGGTGGGAAACTCATATGCTTTTGTTATGTTCTGTTGTGCTGTATAGTTGTGATAAATCTCATAACTGAATTAGTCATCAAGATTTGAGGTACCACCTGTTGTAAATCTGGTATGCAGCGCAATAAATCTTCAAATTGGTGCCTATAATATAACATTCAAAGATTGAAGACATAATTTTTTAAGTAACTTTTTAAGTGAAAGATCCTAAAATGGAGTAGTTAACTCTTTACATAGGTTCTGTTGATTCTTATGTTAAATTTATATTTGATCAGTACATTACATTAGTTTTATACTTCAGTGGCTAATCGGGCTGCGTATCGATTAGCGTGGCAACTAGGTATAGAACTTTGTCTTGTATAGTTTTTGTAGGACTTTTCAGGTTCAGCGGAAGACCCCTTCTCAGCTTCACCGGAAGACCTGCTCAAAGCTTAAAGGTCGGTAGACCTCGTGTCCAGCTGATCTACTTCAACGTGTCCTCTCCAGCAAAAAGCTAGCTGGATTAATTCAAACTTATTCCCATATATTATTTGAATTAATCCAAGTCATTCCCTGACATGTCAAGCCGCCAAAAGCAACTTTCCGAAAAGCAGGAAAACCTTTTCGTCCTGAACAGTGAAAAGCAGAAAAGCAGATTGTCCCCTACTTTCTGCTTCATCTCTCAGATCTGACACCAAATCGCCCACCTTTTTGAAGATCTCAAAAATGATTATCTGCCCTAGATAACTGGGAAGACGAAAATCCTTGACTGACAGCCCCATGCATTTAATACATTTATGAATAGAGTTGTTGAAGTCTTCATCCTCTCCAACGGATTCTTTTGAAATGCACCTGCTATATATACTGCCATTGAAGACTGGAACAACAGACAACTGTACAGAATCAATCGAACTCTTAAAGAATTGCTCTGAATCTTCACAACTCCAAGTCCAATTAAATATCTTGCCTAGACAAACACAAGCATTCAATTCTTTGTAGATCCTTGGTGGTGGACGTAGCACTCATTATAGTGTGAACCATCCCAAAATACTTGTGTTATTTCCTACTGTCTGTCTATCACTTGAACTGCTCAGTTTCATTGTTTATATTATCCATTTCAGCAGAACTTAAGTAATCTGTAAAAGGTCTACCGGTAGTCCTTATCGGCAGACCTGGAACAACTTTCTTGAAAGTCTTCCGCTACTTGATTCTTTTCATAGATTGCAAGTAACTTTCAAGGAACTTACTTAAAAAGTTTTAAAGTGTTAATAAGCTATTCAACCCCCCCCCTTCTAGCTTATTATTGTGTTCATTGGGACCCACAATTGGTATCAGAGCTTTACTTTTCGAAAACAAGTTTTTCCAAGATTAAACTCTTGTGAGATACGACATAATGGCACAAACACACTATATGCTGCCTACATCTAATGCTAACCACGTCCCAATATTGGACGAAGGTCATTTTGATGTATGGAAGGATAAAGTAATGAGATTCATGAACTCTATTGACAACAGTTATGGAAATGTGTCACCTTGCAGTCAACATGTACCAATGAAGGCAAATCTTCTAGCCTCCATCGCGGGAACCCCGAAGAAGTTCCAAAAGAAGAATCGAATGGACAGAGGGCGATAGAAAGTCTGGTAGAACTTGACAAAGCTATCAATATAATCACCGACTCTCTAGACACAAGCACCTACCAAAGAAGTGATTCGATGTACAAGCTGCGAAAGAGATGTGGGAAGCTCTTGTAGAATACTTGGAAGGAGACCAAGACACAAGAGACAACGTAAAATATACATACATCCAGCTTTGATTCTTTCAAAAGGATCCTAAGGAAACCTTGAGACAAGCATACGATCGATTCAGTGAGGTAATAAATAGTTGCTTTTCTCTTGGTAAAACGTATGACAAAAAGGAAATGAACATGAGGTTTCTAGGCTCTCTAGGTAGCTTATGGTATGTGAAGACCACGGCTATGAAAGAATCTAAGAACTTAAACGAGATGACTCTTCGTAGTCTCTACGCAAGTTTAAAGGTTTATGAACTTGAAGTTAATCAAGCTCTAGAGCAAGACAAACAGTTCGTAAGCGTGTCTTTGCCACCATGGTCCAAGAAGAAATCATTGTTGAAAACAAACCTTCTACTTCCTCCAAAGTGAAAATGATTTTTTATCCGATGAACAATTTGCTATGTTTGTTAAACGTTTTCAAAAATTTGCAAAATATGGAAGGAAGAACACTCACCAACAACCTTTCAGAAGATTGGTGAAAGCTCATCTAAGGAAGAGCTTGTGTGTTATAACCGTAGAAAACCTGGTCATTTTGCCTCAAAATGTCCTAAGCCAAAATTTGAAGCATACCAAAACCCACTTTTAGAAAATTTCAAAACAAAAGGGTATGTTGGTGAAGACATTGAAGACAAACAAAGGTTGCTTCATGGTTTGAGACCGATTCGAGAAGAGGAGGAAGAGGATTGTGAGCAAGCTAACATATGCTTAATAGCTCATGATTCATGTCCTACCTATGACTCGAAAATGAAGTTGTAGTTTCACCAAGTCCTTTGGACAAAAATGAAACCAACGGTGATAGCTTCAAGAAGGAAGAACTTCTCAAGGATAATCGGGATATGCTTGAAGAATTTAATTCCTTTAGAGTAGCCTATGTTAAACCGGCCAAGAAGCTGAGAAACTTACGAGAAATCTTTGATGGCGGTGAGATTCAAACTCTCAATAGCCGCCAACAAGAGAGTATCAAAGCGAAGGAAGAAAACAAATTTCTTCATGACAAAATTGATCGGTGACCGAGCACATCAAAGGACTTAACCTAGAGAAAATTGCCTTGCAAAAGACAATTGACTCTGGAATAGCTCCAAGGATGCGTTTGAAGAAATCCTTACAAGCCAAAAATCTAGCAATGATAAACAGGCATAGGATATTCGGATGTGTCTCTTCCGACAATCTCTTCACCAAAGAGAAAGGTGAATCCTCGAAACGCTAATGATATATCTTTCTCTAAACAGACATTTGGAAATATAGGAAACAAGGCCTTGGTTATTCAAGTGTTCCTTACGTTTACCCTAAAGCTCGAAAGGAAAAGCCAAAATGATGATTCAAATGAGAAACCCGAGAAGGTAACGGTAGAGAAAGAGAAGTCTACCAAGCAACGACTATGCCAAGGCAAAGTCTGCCGACGGTAGACCTACTAAACCTCTACCGGTAACTATCAAGTTTGTCTATGAAACAGTGCAAAGCTCTTTACTGTTGAAGGTAAACTTAAAGGTATTCTACCGAATCCTCTGAAAAGGTTTTCAACGTAAAAGCTAAAGCTAAGTCTGTTGGTAACCTACCTAGGAAGATTCGAAAGAAACCAATTAAGTCTACCGTCAACAAGCAAGCTGAACCAAAAATGGATATCAAGAAAAGGAATAATCATAAGCACTCTTCGGCTTGAAGACTCTAACAGCTTCTCTATGGACTTTCCATTTATGTCATTCTTGCCATTGCTTAGGCCATCGGCACCGTAATGCCTGCTAAGGTTCACCCCAAGATCGAGAGACCTAGTTCTCTCAAGGTCAAGTGTATGGGTTGCAAAAGGTTGCTAATCCTTAGGACCCAAAAGAAAATAAAGGGTACCTTGTTTGCTTTAACTTCTTTTCAGAATGCTTCATGGCTATAGAATCGTAAAACAAAGACATCCGGTACCTAGACAAAGTGGTCGCTCAAGGCACATGACTGACTGGAACAAGTCTTCTTACGTATATAGTGAAGCAAAAGGACCCACTGTTATTTTCGGAGACAATGCAAGAGGAAAGACAATTGGATATGGCTCAATTACTAGAGGAAGTCTCTCCATCAACAAAGTTTCTCTAGTAAGTGGTTTAAAGCACAATCTTCCGAGCATATCACAATTGCGACAAAGGACTTCTATGCCAATTCAATTCAAACCAAGTGCCTCATCAAAGACAAGTGAATCGTGCTCTACAATACTTGACCGGCAATAGACAAGGAAAGCGCCTATGTCGTGGACTTAAATCTTCTAGGGAGATTCTCAAACAAGTGTCTAGTAGCCAACAATGTTCGTGACAACAAATGGCTATGGCACAGCGCCTCGATCACCTCAACTTCAAGCACCTCTCCAAGCTCTCCAAAAATGGGCTTGTCAAAGGTCTACCTACGGTGTCCACCGATCATGACGAAGTTGTAAAGCTTGTCAACTAGGAAAACTTTCCAAGTCTTCCTTCAAAAGAAAGTCTGTTTTATCAACAAACAAATCTCTTCAACTTCTCGCATATGGATCTCTTTGGACCTATTACAACAAGATTTCGGGAGACAAGTACACACTTGTAGTAGTTGATGACTACTCTAGATTCACTTGGATTGAAACTATGACATCTAAAGATGAAACGTATGATCTAGTCACTGCACTTTTAGAAGACTTCAAACTCAAAAGCTTGAAGACATTTGTGACATAAGATCGGACAACGACCGAATTCAAAAACAATGGTGTAGAAAATCTTTGCGATGACCATGGGATCGGCCACAACTTCTCTCGCCGGTACTTCTCAACAAAATGGTGTAGCCGAAGCGGAAGAACGTAACAACGATTGAAGCGGCTAGAACAATGCCGCGTGCTAAACTTCCGAAGTATTTCGGGCGAAAGCCAACACGCTTGTTTTACCCAGAATAGATCCACGGTAAACAAGTTTCATAATAAAACTCCATATGAAATATGGAGAGGAAGATCCCCAAACATTGGATTTCTTAAAATCTTCTATAACAGAATGTTTTATTCTTTATAATGGAAAAGAGTATAGAGGAAAATTTGATGCAAAATCGACGAAGGAATTTTTCTCGGGTATTCCAAACATTCAAAAGCATTTGCATTTTCAAGAATCTAACTTAAAAATCTTAGAATCGTGCATGTTTCTTTTGATGAATATGACTTGTTAGAGCCTAGAATGGCCCTTCGAACGCTTGCTAATGATTCTCGATAATGATGAGACAGTACAAATACAACATCTACTTCTACTCCTTATCGAAAACGGCAATGCTCGCTGAACCCATGAATACCGGACCGCAGATACAATAAATGCATCTTTCGATTTAATCTTCATCACCAAACCAAATATGCAAAGGAACTAATCAAGAAGTTTGGTCTTGATTCATTTAAAAGGATTTGAAACTCCAATGTTCACCGACCGCCATCTTGACAAAGATGAAAAGGGAAAGCAAGAGAACATGACCAAGTACCGAGGAATCATAGGTTCACTTCTTTACCTTAATACCGCTAGTAGACCCGACATTATGTTTGTCGCTTGTGTTCAGGCTAGATTTCAAAGTGCAGATCCAAAGGAGTCACATTTGCTTGCCGCCAAACGTATCATCGATATGTTTCAAAAACAACAAATCTAGGCATCTCGTATTCAAAATCCAACAACTTCAATCTAGTTGATACTCGATGCATTATAAACAAGTACCGCAGTGAGCGTAAGAAGCACCCAAGGGACTTGTCAATTTCTTGGAAACAGACTGCCTCATGGTCTTGCAAGAAACAAGGATCGCTGGCAAACTCAACCACGTAAGCGTAATATATTGCCGCAGCAGTAGCAATTGCTCTCAATCGCTATGGATGAAGCAACAACTAGTGGACTACAACATCAAGACCGAACCGCCCAATCATGTGTGACAACACATCGCCTATCTCGCCTCCAAAAATCCAAGTGATGCATTCAAAGACAAAGCACATTGATATTCGTTATCATTTCTCAAAGATCATGTGGAAAAGGTAACATCGCCCGAATATGTTCCAACCGAGCATCAATTGCGTGACATTCTCACAAAACCACCGGATGCCACCAGTTTGCTTATTTAAGGAGAAATCTTGGTATGATTGATCCTACCGCTTAATTTTAAAATTTTGTTAATGTTTCTTTCATACCAGTAGACCCAAAGATTAGACTAAGGAATTTATCTGAAGACTTAAAGGTTAGTACTCTTACTTAGTCTATTTTTGCTAAAGAGGTTTCTAAAGCAATAAAGTGGGTCAAGGATAAAATTTGGTACTTAAGAAAATATCTTAAGTTCCCGCTTTTCAAAACCGATATTTTCTCGCCTTTAAATAGTCCTTGAACCGTCATTTGCAAACTTTACGAAACCCTTTGAACGTAAATCTTTCTCTTTTCTCTCTCTCTCTCTCGAGTAACTACTTTCTCGCAAATTCAAGTTCTTCTTCTTGTTTCTTCTTCTCATCATCAACAATGGTACGCTCTTTCTACTCTACTCGTAATTTTCTATGTAATCGTTTCGCATTTCATTATCAACCTAAAATCCTTTTGGAATTCAAACGGTCATTTTCGAAGTTTATACAGTTGATTCGCCATTGTTGTTCTTACAAACTTGAATACTAACAAATGCTTTTGTTTATTCATTGTTCATTCTTATGAAAACTTCGTTATGCATTTCGAGTGTGGTTTCTCTAAACATTCTAGGTTTCAAGTTTTTGCTTCGAAAATTTCAATTATTTTAGAAAACTTTGAAATTCCTACTTGTTTAGATGTCAGATGAAAAGCCCTAATTTTTATTTTGCTTTTCTTTCGTGCAAGAACTTCAAAATCAAAGCGACAATGGAAGGCTTTTGACCCCGAAACCGTCATTCCTCCCAATTCGAATATCAACCTTCCAGATACCCCATCTATCCCCGCCTCTCATGACATTATTGTCGCTTTGGACCCAAGCTATACATTCCGGCATGTGCATTGACCTTCACCAATCAACTCTATAGCCGGCCAAAGCTTGCAGGATATGGACGCCTCCGGGATTCTCGCCTCTTCCGCCTCAACGACAAAACTACGTGATCTTCCTCGCGTAAGAATTTTATCAAAGAATGGAGCTCATGAACCAGATCGCTCTTCGTGGTGGATTCGAGGCCGCCCCATCTCACACCGCTAAATCTATTTCCACCATCATCGCTGCATTACGGAGGAGCTCTTTTCAAAGAACCATGGCCGAGGCTTTACATGCCCTGGAAGCCATGAGGGGAGTAGACACTCTCCGGGAGCCACAAGGGAAAATGCTCAAATTTGTTCCTCTTGACGTTTCATTGCACCAGCCCACCTTTTAGACAAGGGGCTCCTATTCAAGAGTGGAGCACATGACATGTTTATCGGCCAACAAATCAACCCGACTGTGCCGTATTTCTACAGCCTACGCCTCAATCTGGGGCTCATCATTTTCGACGAGCTAAAGCAAGTGGGTGGAGAAAGCTAAGAACAACCCCACTTGCAAACGCCCCTTCGTCAGCCGATCAATGCCCTTTGAGGGATGATGCAAACATCAACTCTTCTTTGAAAGAAGATGAGTTGTATACAGTGGCCAAGGAGAAGCAACTCACGCCTCGCTTTTCAAGAAATACACCGAATACGAGAACAAGCGCCCGATCGCAAAAGAAAGGTCTACCGCCGGCTCTCTTGACAAAGTGGCCAAGCCCCGCACCTATCTTGGTCACCCGCTTCAATATGGAAGCACATGTAGCGCTAGCATGACCTACAAAAAGGCATCTCGCAAAATTTGACGATCAAGGCCACTCGACCTCCATCTAAAGGCCAAAGGCCTGGCCGATGAGGCGTAATCCGCCGCTAAGCTAGGTCCAAAATAATGTGGGCAAAGCCAAGAAAACAAGGCCGAAGTGGCACTCCAACCGAAGAGGAGCAGCCAAATGGATCGAAAGGAGATGAAGGAAGGCCGTAAGAAGAAGGCACCAGCCAATCCAAAGCCCATTCCTCTCCTCCATCTACCCAAGCTAAGCCTCCACCCAATCCAACCCAAATTAACCACCTTCACCATCTCCCCGCACCCACTCCCAAACCAAAACGAAGGAAACTTCAGAAACCTTTTGAAGACCAGCCCACCCCACCGGCAGCCCTCCAACCTCTACCGATGAAGCAACTGAAGTCTCCTATTCACCGAGGAAGAAAAGGAGAAAGCTACCGTCCCCAACCCCTACCGCCACCAACCAACTACCGACGCCCAAACCTACCTATCAACCTCTTCATCTATTCCTTCCTGAGTCATCTACTCGGGAGGAATTCACCACCTCCCGGAGGAGTCTATCCCTCGAGGAGCTCAAAATCAGAGGAGCCGCCTGTAACCCCAACTCCTCCCTCCCTCCTTCACCCTTTAACTACTCACCCGACCCATCCACACCTTCCTCACCACCCCAATCCCAACCAACTTCATCAACCACACCACACAGCTCTTAGACTCGTCCGCTAAGTTCCTCTTCGAACTTTCGCCAAGAGTGCATCTATTCACCCCTACTCATCAACCTTCTCAACCTTCTCAACCTCCTCAACCTTCCTTCAAAACCAAAATCCTCTTCTACCCCGCGCTCTTCTTCTCGGTTCTCTACCGAACCCATTCCTCAATCCTCCCACATCAAGAAAACCTCGACACCGATATGGAACCGATTCCCCACCAACCCCTCCTCCACCTTCCCTATAACCATATCCTCTTCCACCAAAACCATACCAACCCAAGACTCATCCTTTCTCGCCTCCGAACTCCTCTCCAATGCCCCTCCCATCAGCCCTCAGACTCTCGCCGACACCATTCACATTGGCCAAGCATCTACTTCCCATCACCACCAATGATGAAGTTTTGTCCCGGCTGGATGCCATCTACCAAATGTAAGCGAGCTCACAAAGATATCTACCGCTATCAATAAGTAGCCACTCGCAGCCTGGCAATAACCTAATCGAATCGCTACTACCTCTTTCTTACAGGATTTCAAGACTGTTGGGATGATGCACAAGGGACATTTATCATCACATGTCAAGATCAACATCAAGCTCAACGAGATGAAGGTTGCCGTATCACGCTCCATTTTCACGAAGTTATTCCACGCCATCACTCTCCATCTCTCCACCTGGCCGTCTCTCCCATTATGGAACTCAACAACCTCGCCGAACTCCTCATGATATTATGAATGCCAACCGTGATCGATGATCCGCCATCACGAGGAGAAGCAAATGAGGTCTATCAACGAATGCCGATGGAAGAGAACAGCCGCCTTCGTGAAGAATCTGACTACTGCTCGCTCCAACCGCATCTCCGACCGATGCGCATGACGAATACCAACGAAGAATGGAAGAGCTGAGTTGAGAAAGAAGAGAAAAGGAGGTGTGCAAGGCAAAGTGGAAAAGACCTTGGTAGCTTATGTATCTTTTCTTCCCTTTCCTTTGTATTTATCTTATTTTTGAAAACTCTGTTGAATGTAAACATCTTGTTTATAAATACGTATGATTACTTGTTTTTCAAAAATTACATTGTTTAAATTCTTGTCGCTTTTATTGTTTATCTTAGAATTTAAACATTCCGCCTTAAATTTATTTAAACCGCTAAATCTAAGGGCCGTTTTTCGACTTATTCTTGTATGCACTTAGATTAGTCCCTTTGCATTTGAGGTGTTATTCTCAAGTAATAGAGGCATGTCTACCGATTACTTAATATATAAAATTTCGACATGCTATTATCTATTAAATAGTTTGTTTTAAAACCTCATTTGTAGAATGATGACCGATATAAATAGGAGGAGATTGTTGATTCTTATGTTAAATTTATATCCGATCAGCATATTACAATAGTTTTATACTGGCTAATCGGCTGCGATCGATTAGCGTGGCAACCGTATGAACTTTGCCTTGTATAGTTTTTGTAGACTTTTCAGTTCAATGGAAGACCCCTTCTCGCCTTCACTCTAAGACTCGCTCAAAGCTTAAAGGTCTAGACCTCGTGTCCAAATGATCTACTTCAACGTGTCCTTCAAATAGCTAGTCATGATTAATTCAAACTTATTCCCAT
>CM028381.1:53421490-53477419 GCA_013146195.2 Codonopsis lanceolata
CCTAAAATGGAGTAGTTAACTCTTTGTATTGTTCATGATTCTTATGTTAAATTTATATTTGATCAAGATATTACATTAGTTTTATACTTCGGTGGCTAATCGGGCCGCTGTGACGATTATGCGGGCAACTAGGTATAGAACTTTGTCTTGTATAGTTTTTGTAGGACTTTTCGTGTTCACGGAAGACCCCTTCTCGCCTTCACCTAAGACCTCAAGCCAAAGCTTAAATCCCAGAGACCTCGTGTCCAGCCTGATCTACTAACGTGTCCTCTCCAAAGAAGCTAGCCGATTAATTCAAACTTATTCATATATTATTTGAATTAATCCAAGTCATTCTGACATGTCAAGTCGCTAAAGCAACTTTCCAAAAGCAAAACTTTTCGTCTGAACAGTGAAAGCGTAAAGCCAGACGCCTCTTTACTTCGCTTCATCTCGATTCGACACCAAATCTCCAATTTTTTGAAGATCTCAAAATGATTATCTCGCCTCTAGATAATCGGAAGACGAAAACTTTGACCGACCCCATGCATTTAATTATTTATGAATAGAGTTGTTGAAGTCTTCATCCTCTCCAACGATTTTTGAATGACTCGCTATATATCATTAATGAAGACCGAACAACAGGACAACAGATGTAATCAATCGAATCCTCTAAAGAATTGCTCAATCTTCACAACCTCCAAGTCCTTCAACACAAAATAAGATTCAATTGCATCCTTGTGGTGGCGGACGAAAGCACTCATTATAGTGTGAACCATCCCAAAATACTTGTGTTATTTCTTAATGTCTGTCTATCACTTGAACCGCTTGGCTTCATTGTTTATATTATCCATTTCGTAAGAACTTAAGATCTCGTAAAAGGTCTTCACCTAGTCCTTATCTACAGACTTGAACAACTTTCTTGAAAGTCTTCCACTCTTGATTCTTTTCATAGATTGCAAGTAACTTTCAAGGAACTTACTTAAAAAGTTTTAGAAGATGTTTATTCAACCCCCCTTCTAGCTTATTATTGTGTTCATTGGGACCCACAATTGGTATCGTAGCTTTACTTTTCGAAACAAGTTTTTCCAAGATTAAACTCTTGAGAGATACCATAATGGCACAAACACACTATATGCCGCTTACATCTAATGCTAACCACGCCCCAATATTGGACGAAGGTCATTTTGATGTATGGAAGGATAAAGTAATGAGATTCATGAACTCTATTGACAACAAAGTTATGGAAATGTGTCACAGCAGTCAACATGTACCAATGAAGGCAAATCTTCTAGCTTCCATCATGGAACCCCAGAAGTTCCAAAAGAAGAATCGAATGGACAGAGGACGATAGAAAGTCGTAGAACTTGGATGAAAGCAATCAATATAATCACCAGCCTCTAGACACAAGCACTCACGAAGTAAGTGATTCGATGTACAACCGCGAAAGAGATGTGGGAAGCTCTTGTAGAATACTTAGAAGGAGACCAGACACAAGAGACAAATGTAAAATATACATACATCCAAATAGCTTTGATTCTCTTTCAAAAGGATCCTAAGGAAACCTGAGACAAGCATACGACATTCATTCAAGGAGGTAATAAATAGTTGCTTTTCTCTTGGTAAAACGTATGACAAAAAAGAAATGAACATGAGGTTTCTAGGCTCTAGGTAGCTTATGGCACATGTGAAGACCACGGCTATGAAAGAATCTAAGAACTTAAACGAGATGACTCTTCGTAGTCTCTACGCAAGTTTAAAGGTTTATGAACTTGAAGTTAATCAAGCTCTAGAGCAAGACATTTTAACCGTGTCTGCTACCATGGTCCAAGAAGAAATCATTGTTGAAAACAAACCTTCTACTTCCTCCGTGAAAATGATTTTTTATCCGATGAACAATTTGCTATGTTTGTTAAACGTTTTCAAAAATTTGCAAAATATGGAAGGAAGAACACTCACCAACAACCTTTCAGAAGATTGGTGAAAGCTCATCTAAGGAAGAGCTTGTGTGTTATAACCGTAGAAAACTCCTGGTCATTTTGCCTCAAAATGTCCTAAGCCAAAATTTGAAGCATACCGAAACCCACTTTAGAAAATTTCAAAACAAAAGGGTATGTTGGTCAAGACATGAAGACAAACAGTTGCTTCATGGTTTGAGAGACCGATTCAAGAGGAGGAAGAGGATTGTGAGCAAGCTAACATATGCTTAATAGCTCATGATTCATGTCCTACCTATGACTCTCAAATGAAGTTGAGTTTCACCAAGTCCTTTGGACAAAAATGAAACCAACAAGGATAGCTTCATGAAGGAAGAACTCTCAAGGATAATCAGATATGCTTCAAGAGTTTAATTCCTTTAGAGTAGCCTATGTTAAATCGGCCAAGAACTGTGAGAAACTTACGACTAGAAATCTTTGATGGCAGCCGAGATTCAAACTCTCAATAGTGTCAACAAGAGAGTATCAAATCGAAGGAAGAAAACAAATTTCTTCATGACAAAATTGATCGTCTGACCGAGCACATCAAAGGATTCTAACCTAGAGAAAATTGCTTGCAAAAGACAATTGACTCGAATAGCTCCAAGGATGCGTTTGAAGAAATCCATACAAGCAAAAAATCTAGCAATGATAAAAGGCATATGATATTCGAGATGTGTCTCTTCCGACAATCTCCTTCACCAAAGAGAAAGGTGAATCCTCAACCGCTAGATATATCTTTCTCTAAACGTACATTTGGAAATATAGGGAAACAAGGCCTTGGTTATTCAAGTGTTCCTTTACGCTACTCCTAAAGCTCAAAGGAAAAGCCAAAATGACCGATTCAAATGAGAAACCCGAGAAGGTAATCTAGAGAAGAGAAGTTCACGGAATCCACTATGCCAAGGCAAAGTCCGATGTAGACCTACTAAACCCTTACACCAGAATCATCAAGTTTGTCTATGAAACAGCAAAGCCTTTTATTCTGTTGAAGGTAAACTTAAGAGGTCTACCGAATCCCCGAAAAGGTTTTCAAATGAAAAGCTAAAGCTAAGTCCTGTTGGTAACCTACCTAGGAAGATTCGAAAGAAACCAATTAAGTCTACCATCAATAAACAAGCCAACCAAAAATGGATATCAAGAAAAGGAATAATCATAAGCACTCTTCTGGTGAAGACTTAACGCTTCTCTATGACTTTCCATTTATGTCATTCTTGCCATTGCTTAGGCCATCGGCACGGGGAACTCGCTAAGTAAGGTTCACCCAAGATCACGAGAGACCTAGTTCTCTCAAGGTCAAGGGTATGGGTTGCAAAGGTTGCTAATCCTTAGGACCCAAAAAGAAAATAAAGGTACCTTGTTTGCTTTAACTTCTTTTAGGGAATGCTTCATGGCTATAGAATCGGAAAACAAAGACATCTCGGTATCTAGACAAAGGCGATTGGTATTCAAGGCACATGATCTGGGAACGTAAGTCTTCTTACGTATATAGGCGAAGCAAAAGGACCCACGGTTATTTTCGGAGACAATGCAAGAGGAAAGACGATTGGATATGGCTCATTACTAGAGGAAGTCTCTCCATCAACAAAGTTTCTCTAGTAAGTGGTTTAAAGCACAATCTTACGAGCATATCACAGTGCTGACAAAGGACTTCTATGCCAATTCAATTCAAACCGATTGCCTCATAAAAGGCAGGTGAATCATGTCTGCACAATGCTTCGACCAAGCAATAGACAAGCAAACGTCTATGTCGTGGACTTAAATCTTCTAGGGAGATTCTCAAACCGTGTCTAGTAGCCAACAATGTTCGTGACAAAATGGCTATGGCAAGCGCCTCTCCACCTCAACTTCAAGCACCTCTCCAAGCTCTCCAAAAAATGGGCTTGTCAAAGGTCTACCTACTATCACCGATCATGACGTTGTAAAGCTTGTCAACTAGGAAAACTTTCCAAGTTTTCCTTCAAGAAAGTTTGTTTTATCAACAAACAAATCTCTTAAACTTTGCATATGGATCTCTTTGGACCTATTACAACAACCAAGATTTTGGAGACAAGTACACACTTGTAGTAGTTGATGACTACTCTAGATTCACTTGGATCGAAACTATGACATCTAAAGATGAAACGTATGATCTAGTCATTGCACTTTTTAGAAGACTTCAAACTCAAAAGCTTGAAGACATTTGTGACATAAGATCGGACAACGACACCGAATTCAAAAACAATGGTGTAGAAAAGTCTTGCTTGATGACCATGGGATCGGCCACAACTTCTCTGCGCGGTACTTCTCAACAAAATGGTAGCGGAAGAAACGAAGAACACGATTGAAGCGGCTTAGAACAATGCCGAAGCTAAACTTCAGAAGCATTTCAGGCGGCGTAAGCCAACAACGCTTGTTTTACCAGAATAGATCACTGTAAACAAGTTTCATAATAAAACTCCATATGAAATATGGAGAGGAAGATCCCAAACATTGGATTTCTTAAAATCTTCGACTATAAATGTTTTATTCTTTATAATGGAAAAGAGTATAGAGGAAAATTTGATGCAAAATCGGGACAGAAGGAATTTTTAATGGTATTCCAAACATTCAAAAGCATTTTCGATTAGCGTGGCAAGTGTATAGAACTTTGCCTTGCATAGTTTTTGTAGGACTTTTCGAGGTTCGGAAGACCCTTCTCGGCTTCACCTGAAGACACCTCAAAGCTTAAAGGTCGGTAGACCTCATGTCCACCGATCTACTTCAACGTGTCCTCTCCAGCAAAAAGCTTGGATTAATTCAAACTTATTCTCATATATTATTTGAATTAATCCAAGTCATTCCCGACATGTCAAGCCGAAAGCAACTTTTCCAGCAGGGAAGACCTTTTCGTCACGAAGGAAAAGCGAGTGGCCCTACTTTACGCTTCATCTCTCGATCGACACCAAATCGCCCACCTTTTGAAGATCTCGAGAAATGATTATACGCCTAGATAACGGGAAGACGAAAATCCTTGATCGACCCCATGCATTTAATACATTTATGAATAGAGCGTTGAAGTCTTCGTCTCTCCAACGGATTCTTTTGAAATGCACTGCTATATATACGCCATTGAAGATGGAACAACAGACAATGCGAATCAATCGAACTCTTAAAGAATTGCTCTGAATCTTCACAACTCCAAGTCCTTCACCAGCATTCAATAGATCCTTAAATCTAGAAGTCCTCGTCAACAACAAGAAGCGCTCATCAACATTTATTGCTTTATTCTTCTTGTTGTTAACTTCCATTAACTATATTTACGCACAATTAAATATCTTGTATTTACAGATATTTAATTCCCTAGACAAACACAAGTCAATATTTTGTACACGATCCATTAGGGATATTCTTTGTAATTGATCTAAGTGGAAAACATAGTGCACAATTTAAATCGAAGGTTGATTGCCTTGGTGGTGGACGTAACACTCATTATAGTGTGAACCATCCCAAAATACTTGTGTTATTTCCTACTGTCTGTCTATCACTTGAATTAGTTTCATTGTTTATATTATCCATTTATTGAGAACTTAAGTAATATGTAAAAGGTCTAGGTAGTCCTTATCGGCAGACCTGGAACAACTTTCTTGAAAGTCTTCCGCTACTTGATTCTTTTCATAGATTGCAAGTAACTTTCAAGGAACTTACTTAAAAAGTTTTAAAGTGTTAATAAGCTATTCAACCCCTCCCCCCCTTCTAGCTTATGATTGTGCTCATTGGGACCCACAGGTTCGCACATGCAATTATTCGAAGATTTGAAGAAATTTCTCGTTTATGAAGAATTATTTCATTCCATTGAAAGATGATGTTGGATTCTCTTCTTATTTGACTTTCTTTAGTTTTCTACCATATGGGGAGGATATTTATGTCAAAGTCAGAAGGGTTGGGGGTATTCTTGGTATACCAAAATTGGTGATATCACAACCAATAATTTATGTTTGAATTTAATGATTGATGTGACTCTTAAGGGGTGACCCAGTGGTAGAGATGAGGCCTTATAAAATATAAGTTCTTATGTTTGATCATTCATCAATACATATAGCAAACCATTGTTCTGCAGGTTGAGAAGGTGGAAAATATTGTCACCTAGGGTTATCATGTCAAGTAATAAGGTGATCCATGACAGAATGGACGGGAGTCCGTTACTTGAAGATTTGTCTTATATGGATTGCTATTACCTACTTAAACTGAATCTTACGTTCCTTTACTTGAGAAAGTTGGTGATCATGGGTTAGGCACGACGTGAGTGATGGGACCCGACCTGGGTCCCCCTACGTGGAACGACCACGTGGATTCCAGCTAGGCTTAGGCCGGTCACACCAAAGGACGAAGACTATTCCCCAGTCGATCATCATCGACAACCATTAACCAGCCGACGAAGTACCGACGACCACTGACCTACCGAGCACAATAGGCGACCATGAATCAACACTCGACCACACGAGCGAGGATCACCTATGCTCGGCCGACAACTCCCTTGGGATAAGACAGGTTTAGCCCGTAGCCTGTACATAGCATCCAGGTGCCTTCCCCACAAGAGCCGAGCAAGCCATGCAAGCCGTTATATCTTATCGGCTTATTCAACCGCCTACAATCAATACATCACACGCAACCTGTTGACCACTCAGGAACCGCCAGCAAGACGACCAGGGAACAAGTCCCACCAGTTGGGACCCTCACACCAATCATGACTCCAAATCTAAGCTACTATAAAAGGAAACCTTTCCCTTCAAGAAAGGTAAGATTTACTTAAGATCTCAAACTTACGATATTGCTGGTGATAGACAAAATACACAAAGAGATTACTCTCAAAACACTCATCGGAAGCTTAAGGGAACGCCTAGTTCCGACACATAGATTATATCCTGTTACTGACTCTCACACCGGAGGGCTGTAGCTGGGAAACCCCCAGCACCCTAACGGTAGTCTTCTTTCAGGTATTCCTCCACTAAGATTATCCAAGATCAACCATCAAGCCCAGATATCCTAACAGATTTGGTACCACCGGTACCCATATACACCGACGTGACCCTCAAGAGCCGGACACGTCAGCTCCGGTCCATTACGTGGACTACCAGCGTAGTCACCCCATCATTGTGGCGTGATCAGTGAGTTTAAAGATAGAAATCTTCGCTCAACCGTCAGGTCACTAAATGTCACTGGCCAGGTGGTTGATGCCCATCTTCTGTACTTTTATAGCTTCCAATGAGGTCCAAGGCTGCATCATGCAGAGGTAACTGCTAATTCTTGTGTCATCGATGAAACTAATAATGTGTATTATTAGGCTTCTGATGGGTATCCTATTTGTTCCTTGCAGTACCAGTATAAATTTTAATTGTTGCTTCTTTGTGTACACGTTAATGAGCATTTGTCTCTCTTAAGGTGATCGGATGATTACCCTTGTCCTTGGTACAATAATTTCATTATGTTGTGATACCAACTGGGATAAGTTACTATTGAATCTAGATGCTAGAGTTGTATCAATATCACGGCTCTGAAATGCCTCTACTTCTACCCTCTAGTTTTCTAGTACCTCATACTTTCCTCAAAGGCTATATCTTTTACTATGAGATCTTAATGAGTTAAAAAAAAACTATAACAAAAACAAACTCTTTCCAATTGAAAAAAACTGTTTAACATAACTCTCTTCATGCTTTTTCAGCTACCATTTTACACTTCAATATCCCGCGGTATTATAATTAATGAGGTTCCACAGAAATAGACGAGAATATATATGATTCATAAAATGTGTCTGGTAACAGAAAGAAAATAATTATTAATATAGTAGAGTTTTATATTATATTGTTTAATAAGAAACTAAACGACTTGGAATGCAATGACAAAATAAAAGAAAAAAATATCAAAAAGTCCCACTAAAAAAATTCTCAAATCAAAAAAATCCTAAAAATAATTTTTCTATCCAAAAATCCTAATATTAGAATTTTAATACCAAAAAGTTTGAAATTTAACATGTCTACAAGCGTTATGTTAAAAGCTTTCATTTCGATAAAAACTTATTATTCTTTTCATTTATAACAGTGATGATAAGAATTGTTTTGAATATTATTTTATTATGACTATTATTTATATTGTTGTTATTAGTATTATTATTAAAAACATAAAACTATTATTATAACAATTATATGTCTATCAACATTATTACTATAATATAGTACTAAAAATCTGTTTAAAAAATTTATTCCTAAATGATCCCAAAACAACTACTCTATTCATAACATCTAAAGTTAATCTTTTTATACTAAAAATTTAAAAAGTTATCCATTCGCCTCCACTTGAAAAATTTTGATTACTGACAGAAATTAGTAATTTGAACTTTTCGTCGGTAATATGTATTTGGCAACGGAACTGCTCCGTCGGTAAATCTAGTCGATAATTAATTACTGACGAAAATCATCAGTAATTACGAATTTTTTTTGTTCCGTCGGTAATTACTAACAGAACTCTTCGTCCGTTAGAGATTTCCGTCAATAATACCGACGAACGTTGCAGTCAGTAATTTTAATTTCCGTTAGTAATGCCCATCAGATTATTCCGTCAATAACTATAATCGCCGTCAGTAATTCCCAAATTTCATCACTATTCCCAACGGAATATTCCGTTAGTGATTCCAGATGGAATATTCTGTCAGTAATTCCAAACAGAATATTCCGTCGACAATTGAAGAAATACTTACGGAATGTTTGTCAGTAATGCTAAGAAGTTGCTTAAAATTTGAACTTTACTGACATAATTTCCATCAGTAAAATTAAAAAAAAAATTTTAAAAATTGAAATATTTTTTAGGTCCCTGATTTATGACAAATATATATAATAGATTATAAAAATTAATTGCACTCCAAAAACAAAACATTAAAGAGAAAAAAATGTTATTATATCAATTCGTTTCACAAATCTATTGTTAATTACATTGTATTGAGTATTCAACACATTAAGAAATTAGGTAAATGATTTAGGAGACTATGTACGAGGAGTCTATGAAGATCCGCGCATTAAAGTTGCCATCTAGGCACGCATCTATGCTATTTCACATGCCTACTCAACTATTTGGTAGAAATATTAGTCGTAGTGATAATAATAATAATAATAATAATAATAATATAAAAAATATATTGTTATTATTAATAGTATAGTTATTTCCTACTATTGTTGTAGTTGTTGTTGCTGCATGTTATTATAAAAATAATAATTATTATTTTAGTTGCTAATAAATATTACTATTATTATTGTATCTAAAATATCTTTGATACTATTGAAGTTAAATATACGTTTTTTTTCAAATAAAACCGTATATCCTAATGATGTTAGTAGAAACTTTAGATTTTGGAGTTTTTTGTGCTAACAGTTTAACCATGGGACTTTTTGTATAGAAAAATTATTTTTTGGACTTTTTGGATATGATAATTTTGTAGTGTGACTTTTTGGTATTTTTCCCCAAAATAAAAGCAATTGAATACACTACCCCATAGTAGATAAGCACTTGTTATAGACTTTAATGATAAAAATTTGTTATTATTGCTCCATAGAATAACAATTTATTCATTTTTTTTTTCAATTTTCGGAAAAATTTTCAAACTATCCAACATCATTAAAGCAAGAAAAATTATTAAATTAAAATAAAAAAGAAGCTAATGTCATAAAGAAACTAGTTCAAATAAATATAGCTTTAACATTTGAAACAATTCAAGAAAAATACATGTTATTACTAGCTAAATAATTTACTATGAAGAGCCCAAGAACAATGACTACAAGAAGGACTAAAAAGGAATGACCGCAAAGTAGTAAAGACGGAATGAAATTATAAATATAAAGTAAATACTTGACCTAATAGATATATATAATTATCCTTTTGGATCCCAATTATTAGAAAGGCAATACCACCTCGTCCATTATAATTATTATTTCTTAAATTTTAATAATCAATTTCAAGATTTTACTAATCTATTTATATTCAAAATACACTTCTGGCAAAATCAAACGCAATCAATTAATTCCATGGAATCAATTATGCATAATTAATTCCATTTCCTGTACCAAATGAAACCTTAAAGTTTTTCCATCATTGGCTATAAATACATCATAACAGAAGGCAATACATATCCGTGAAATTTCCTAAGTCAGTCGCTAGTTCGGTGGCGATAAACTTATCGATTGAAGACAAAGATGAAGATGATGTTCATTTGAAGCTAGTACAATCGTTTGAGAATTGTATCAACAATCCATCAAAGATAGAGGTTTGTTCCTATATATCATCTAATCTATTAAGTCTATATCTCGATAATTTCTATGTTATCTTAGCCCAATATATAGTTTTGATATGCGGTAGATTTTGTTGAACCGAGATCCCAAAATGGAACTTTTATTATCCGAAGTTTTTGATGCAATTGATTTCATAAAACTTTAGCATGGCTTTAGATCCTAGTTTATTTTATACTTTTTTCTTCAAAAATCCCTGATTGTTTTTTGAAGTTATATTGGGGTAACGAATAATCGACTAGTTTGTTTATGGAGAAATAAAAATTATATATATTTGTCTTTGAAAATCACATATTTAAGCATGTCACATATTTAAGCATGTGCCAGATCAATTAGACATCTCCCTTATATTGCTAGTTTACATAAAATAGTGTACTTCCATGTTGTCTTTTAACATAGTACCTATTATAGTTACCAAAGGCGAATGCCTTGGCCACCTTAAGTGAGGCAATCGCCTTTCTCACTTTTTAGTCGCGGGGGGAAGGGGGGGGGAGAAAAGGCGGACTAAGTCAAACATGTGAGAATTCCGAGCAGGTTTATAAGAATTCCGATAAGATGTGATTTTTTTCTTTTTAAATCTCTACATATTTTCTTAGATCTAGACATGCAAGACATTATTAAGATGAAATGATCGATTATTGGCAAGAATAGAAGATTTACCAACATGTGATATGTGCAACCTCCACCCATTTCCAAATACAACTATATCGTTACCTAAATATGGCGTATAATCATAGAAGGCAGATGAATCAGAGGTCATATGGTTGGTTGTTCCGGAGTGAAGAATATAAGGCTTGGTCTGTGCGATGTATGCAGCATTGAATCGTTGTGAGCACATTTGAGCACTATGTGATATGATATTGACAAGCCTTGAAAGTGTTTCCAAGAGCTCGGGAATACATTTGTCAAGTTTGGAAGCTTCGAAAACTATTTGGATACTTCAGGGGGTCAAATTGGCAAGTCAACAAAATGAGAGCAACTTGGACGCAACCTTCTGTGAAGATTGTGGCTGCAAGGGGCCACAGCCTTGCGATCGCAAGGTGTTCAGAAAAGCTGTCGTTTTTCTACTTTTTACTGTTTTACTGTTTGGGTATTTTTAGGGTTTTAGTTTCCTTTTTATTTAGGTTTTTTTGTTCCTAAAGTTTAGGTTTAAAAGTTTCATTTTATTTAGATTTCTTGTTCCTAAAGTTTAGGTTTAAGAGTTTCCTTTTATTTAGTTTTCTTTTCCTACAAGGATTAGGATTTATTTTGTAAGCCTATATAAAGGCATTATTAAACATTGTTTGAGGAGTTGAATTTTGATTGATAAAAATTGAGTTGATTTTCTAGTTAGAAAATTGTGTTCTTATTTGAGTGTCCTGGATTGGAAGCTCGGATTATAAACATTGTGGATTCGCTGTTTATAATTGAATTCGACTTATCAGTTGGAGAATCATCTCAATTGTGGCGTCATTCACAATTCCAAGGTTTGCATCATCTCGAAGGCGTTGCGTCGCGGAGTCATTCATCCTAAAACCTTTCTAGGAGATCTTGGGTCCTCATCACTATGACCCCCCTTAAAGCACAGTTGACAAGTAACTTCATTGTGTAGTGAATCCTGAAAGCTACCAGGGTGATAAGGAGTTGGCAAAATCCCTCTACCCGAACCACCAAAATTACCGTGAATGGATAGTGCACATCCTCTGCCACGTCCATTGCCACGGCCTCTCCAATTTCCATTGCCCCTATTCGAATTGTTACCACGACCACTGCCCCTATGTCGACCACTACCGTGGTTCTTGTTCGCAGCGTAATTTTCTTGATTGTTCGAGGTGTCGTTGTCCTGGGACTGATTCGGTTTTTCAGCTACAAACGCCATAGCCTGATGTTGTGGCACGGCGAACTTAAGTTGCAAGGTCTCTTCCTTGATCAACAGTTCAGTAAGTTCGTCGATAGTTATTGATTGGCGCAAGTTCGACGAAGTTGTTGATGTAAGGAATTCCTTATATTCCTATCCAAGACCTCCAAGCACACGTTGAATCACCTCCTTTTCGTTCACTGGTTCACCTGCTGCGGTAAGAGCATCAGAAATCGAGGTAGCCTGCAACAAGTAATCATAAATAGATACTTTGGTCTCCTTCTTGAGGTCATGCAGTTTGTCCTTGAGGTTTTTGATTTGCATAGCAAAAGTTGCCCCAAATCGTTTAGCCAAAACCTCCCAGGCCTTCGGTGATGTGTCACTGGAATTTAGATACGGTAAAATAGAAGGGGTTACCGTACCCTTAATCAAGCCACAAACCAGATCCATAGCATACGCCCAAAGCTCGTGAAGGGGATTCTTCGAACCGTCTGGAAGTGTTGCAGAAGGTTGGGTTGGATCGATAACACACAACAACTTGTGTGTTCTTAACATGGTTTTAAACAGACCACTCCAATTGACATAATTGTCTTTGGTGAGGAATGTTTGGCCCATGATTGCATTCGAGTTATAGAAAATAGGAAGATAATTTGAGACAGAAGTATTGGAGTTTGAGACATTGGTAGATAGGTTCGATCCTTCCATGGTTGACTCTGATACCATGTAAACTTAATGAAGAAATCAAGAGGGAACCACAGCAGATCGTGGCGCATGGCTGAAAGCCTGATTCTCTGTATATTAATCATGTATCAAGGGTTACATATATATACCTACTGTAACCTAAATGTAAAAAGGAACTAAGTACAATTATACCCATAGGCTATATTAATTACAAAACTATCCTACAAACACGTAATGCTAATACACATCTCTTCATTATTTACATTAATTTTTGTAAAAAAAATTATAACCTATTAAAAATATGCAATCGAATGCATTATAAGCTAAGAAGTCAAAAAATGATTAATTCATTAAAAATGAAATACATTAATAAAAAAATTAATTCATATGCAAGCTCTAAAATGCTGGTTCTACTATTTCAATACTTTGATATAAAATCATCACCCATGTTAATATCTCTGAGTTTTTCATTTGAAACACTAAAAGTTTAGTAGCGTGAGATGTTGAAGATTTTCCTTCACAGAATGTAAATGTGATAAAAAAAAATGTGATCATATTTCGAGTAACATGCAACAGAATTAAATAAACAATAAAAGACATTATTAAGTATACATGAAATTTATCTACACGTAAACTACAACCTATACAAGGAAACTTTCACTATTAAACAATTGTTGCTTTAGTTTAAATAATAAGTATACATGAAATTGACAACTAACGAAAATCAAATGAAAACTCGTTGAGTGAGTCTATCTAGTTATAACTTGTAGCACAACTCATCCAACAATAAAAGTGTATGAACTTGTAAGGTTTACAAAAAGATCAAAGGATACAAACTATAGTAGCCAAAGCACGTACTATTCTGGACGAGTGTTGTGTACAAAAAATGTGTCTATTCCTGTGAATACTCTGTGTTATTTGTGAAGATCGCACGTCCATCCATTTATATAGCCTTCCAAGAATCCTATAAGAAGGAAAAAATATGTACAAATACTATGCCAAAAATAAGACATTGTTAAGAAAACGAAGGCAAAGAATTCTCATTGAAACCTATATGGAGTACCATGTTTAATAATTCGCACGGATCTTAAAAGTTAACTCATCAATCCATCTAAAATACTACCCTATATGCATAGTTTCCTGAAACAGAAAATATTTTTTTTAAATATGAAGAGCACTGCAAAACAAAATCAATCAATCAATCTAAGAAAAGCAAAACCAGTTGCTATCGATCAACATAAATCACAATTAATATGATTGGATTTTCGGATCCAGCAAACACTAATTTTTGTAGTTTCTCAAGCTATATGAAGCCAGAGACACGGTCAAGATGAATCAAGGCAACAAAGGTTTATAATGAAAACCTCTTGGCTTCAAAAAAACGTAGCTCCCCAAAGAGAAAACAATTAATACCATGTCGTCTGCCGACTAGAACTAGAAAACAAATAATGTGAAACAGCAATCATTAATACAAAATACAACAAACAGAAAAACATAAATCACAATCCACTTAAAAAACACTTTCACTGCATCGGTCATCGCTAACTAGTTATCTGGGAGGCTAAAAAGAGCTGAATGCATGCTCTATCTACGCCTACGGCAATACAAACGGTGCCACTGCAGATATAGGCCTCGAACCAGTTTGTAGAAATTCAAACTGGAGGGTTGTATTTCCAGCTAACTGGCACTCTTTCCTGAAGTATTCCAACAATCCACGTCTCTCATTAATTTCATCAAAATTGTGCATCTCAATTTTTTTCAAATGATGTCGCCAGCATGTAAGATACTTGCAGCAATTTTGTGTTCCCAAATCTTGATTTTGCATCCTTGCATACCGAAACTGCGTAAATTTAGCCAAGGATTTAATTAAGAAGATAGTTCTATAGTTTTTGTAGAATTTTCATGTAAACTAGAGATGTCTTAAGCAATTAAATAATTAGAACGTTAAACATGGTTGGAAAATCACTTTATTATTTGGACCATAGTACGATTTGGGGAACATTTATTTGACCATCAAACTCATATAAAATTGCACTTACAATAAAGATAAATCGTTAACTTTTAACATGGCTAAAAAAGTAATAATGATCACTTTGTAGTAGATGGACTAGCTTACCTTGATGGTTTTATCCACAAATTTTGAAACAAGACTTAAGGTTTCCACAAGTGGGCAGATCCAAAGCATGTTATCCACCAAGTCGATAGGAATATTTGATACACACCGGATGTCTATATGGAGAGTCTTGATATCATACAATGGAGGAAGTGTGGCATCCCTTACATCCTCAGGAAATATGAAATCCTGACAGACAAAAAACTATTTAGAAGCAATTCAAGTGTGTGTGTATATATATATATATATTGATTCGGTACCATTAAATTTTTAAAGAAAGAGTACGTACCAAAAGAGTATTGCAAAGTAGCGTCAAGGATTCACAATGATCGAACATTGTTAGCAAATCTCGTAGTCCATAGTACCAGGCGACGGTCTGACGACCATACGATATCAATTCAAGAGTGGGGTTACAGAGACGTGGAGCATTCATCAAACCGAACAAAACAACATTTCCTTTATATTTGAAAGATTTAAGATTTGGTGTGTCGACCATGACCTGAACCAAGTTTGTGCAGCCAAGCAATTCCAGTTTTCGAAGATTTTCACTAACAATCTCAATATGTACCAAGTCCCCACAAATCTCCAGACTCAATATCTCTAGATGAGAAAATAAAGCAACATGGGCTGTGAGCCATTCATCGGTGATATGAACAGCTCTCAAAGATAAATTCTTAATGAGTTTGCAAGCTGCAATATCAATTGTGCATGGCTTAAGCACCCCACAATGTTGAAAAGAATGAAGTTCTGGCGCTACTATTTTGATCGTCTCTAGCATAAAATTATTGTTCAGTGTAATTTCTTTGACTTGATCATTTGAAACACAAATGTTTTCCAATGCGTTGCATTGACTCATCTCTAGTGTCTCAAGCACAGAAAACTTAGGGACATAGTTCTCAACCCAGTTTTCAGTGATATTGACATTCGTAAATGATAAAAGCCTTAGAGATCGACCTGCCCCGATATTACCCTCACAAGGGTTGATTTTATCTTCGGAGACGAAACAATTGCATAAAGCCAAACTCTCCATCAACGGGCAAGTTGAAAAAAGCCAACTAAGGTTTAAGCTCAAACCATTCAACTTTAAAAAAGTAACTGATTTCAAAGACAAAGTCTCCTTCATATGGTATAGCATTTCTTCATCATATATACCACACCCAAGGAATTCAAGATTTAAGTCTTTCACACTGTTTTCAAGTGCAAAATTAATCACCCCATCAACCCGATCAAAATCAGATTTACTCATAGCCAGATCGCACTTAAGACTAAATTTTACTAAATTAGTCTGCAGTTGACGAAGCTGAATTGAACTAATAACAAAATCCAAAAAATTATACCTACTTTCAGAATTCCCTTCCAACATACCTGAATTGCCACTGAACCTATTCTCGTCAAAAGAGATCACCGGAAAAGAGCTCCAATTGGAATAGAACCTTTTTGACAAGGTGCTTGTTCTTGCTACGGCGATTTCAGGGAGGAAAGACATGATATGGTGTGCGATTGGTTCAGGCATGTTAGAAATTCGGTCGACACCCTCTTCATCATTCTCCACCTCTCCATGGTTGGTTTGATCAATCACTTCTAGTTTCCTTTCATTCCTCACTGCCTCAGCCATGAAATTTCTAGAATAAGAGTGCAGTAATCTAGCTAAAATGGAATTGGCAATAAGAGTGCAGAAATCTTGCTAAAATGGAATTGGCTAAATGCATGGTTGGTATAATGGGGGATATATAGTGCTGCAACGGACATATATGGAATTAAATTTCTACCTAACTAATTAATTTTTAGGTAAACTATTTACTTAAAGCTTGTCTATTGAATTGACAAATCAAATTAATAACAATAATAAAATTTTGGCAAAAACTTGAAGAAAGCAGTCTTACGGATATTTTTTGTAAGACAGATCCTCTTACACGACTCACTGTGTGTTGATGGGTTGAGCTGTGACAAAGTGTTGATCCGTCTTATGGATAAAGATCAATAAAAGGGTCTTAAATGAGACTTACCATAATACTAGTTCTGTCCCAAAATAAATGTTGTTTTAGGAAAAAAAAAGTTTTTTTGTCCAAAATAACTATCGTTATAGAATTTCAAGAAACATTCATCCGCATTTTGTCAAAACTACATTTATTTACCAAACCCAAATAAAAAGTTGTTAAAGAGCGCTCTTATATATATGTACATATAAGAGTTTAAACGGTGATATTTATTGATTAGTTGGATAAAGTACTTAATAACTTGTATTCTTTTGAGGTGACTTAATTGCAATATCAAACTAATCAATATATCTCAACACTTTATTTTTGATCCAATTGATAACATTATACTAGCTCCGTCCCAAAATTAATGTCGTTTTACGAAAAAAGTTTTTTGTCCCCAAATAACTGACTTTCAACGATTTCAAGAAGCATTTATCACATTTTGCCAAAACTACCTTTATTTTCCACGCTCAAATTAAATGTTGTTAAATAGGGCTAATGAAATGAAAGAAAAAAACAAACAAATGATATTACGAGCTAGAGTTTGATATATATTACGAGCTTTAGTATTAGAGTCGTTAGATGATTAAGTTGGTGATGATTTTGAATGTCCATGTCATTATCTCTTCTCTCTTATTATAAAAGTCAAGCATGTTTCTTACAATTTAATTGATAGACAAAAATAACCCTTCACCAAATAAACTACCCACCATTTAATTAAGGACAAAACAAGTAAATTTACCATGACAAAAAGTAATATTTGGACAAAAATAGCCCTAATTATAATAAATCACTCACTATTAATTAAGGTTGAACAAGTAAATTTGTCATAGGCTAATTAATTCCATAAATAATTAAATAATAATTTGATCCCTTGACTTGTACCTATTTTAAAGTTAGGTCCTACATTATTGAATTCTATTCATTTCGTCTTGTATTTTGATTTTGTTATCATTTTCCCCCTCCTACTATTATCGTTACAAATATCGTCCAATATATTCTAAAATGACAAAAATACATTTACTCAAAAGACTAAAACTTTATTCGAAACTAAAAAAATATTTGAAACTAAAAAAAAGTTTTATTTCTTTATTTCTTAAATATATTTGTTAGGGAAAGATATTATTAGATGTATATAGAAAATTGTAACTATAATGATAGATTTGTTAGTGAGTATCAAACTATTAAGCAAATCTGTAGCGTGTTTAGTTATTACTCATGAATAAGCTAAGAGAAACGGGTTAAGAAAATGTGTCATATTGTTAAGAAGATGAAGAAAATGAAGAACCAATTGATGAATCTATGCGTTTTATTATAAAAGAATGCTAAAATATACTATTTACTTTTTAAATTTTCACACTACTACAACAGCTTTTAAAACTATCAATGGTCCCTAACTTATAGATATTACAAACAAAACCAATGTTAGTAATCGTAAATAACTGGATTCAAAATATTTTACTAATTTTCATAACTGGGTTCCAAACCTCTGACCTCTTTTGGTCTTAATTTGCTTGCTCCTCTTCATCGGACTCGAGTTAGTTACATGTGAGAATCTCTATATTCCCTCCTATGGCTATCGACTTTCTTTCTTCTACCGCAATTCTCCTTTTATTGAAATAGGTTGTCACCAACCGACATCCTTTTAAGTAGTCTCATCCTAAAATTAGATTTTCTCCTTACTTAGTAATTTGCACAAAAAAGTGTATTGGAACTAAGAAATGAGAGATGTTTAAAGAAAGAAGTTCGACTAAACGAAAGTTAAAGAGATTTTATGTCTCCATTTGAGCAAGACGAGGTGAGTGCGTTTCTTGGTGATGGTGATAACGGTGTTGACGACTGTAAGGATAGTGGTGTTAGGGGTGGTGATGACGGTGATTATAGGGATGACAATGGTGGTTTAGATGAAGTACAACATTGTGAGATTTTCAAATCATCAAATTTTCAAAGATCCA
Source organism: Codonopsis lanceolata (assembly GCA_013146195.2). Taxonomy (NCBI): domain Eukaryota; kingdom Viridiplantae; phylum Streptophyta; class Magnoliopsida; order Asterales; family Campanulaceae; genus Codonopsis; species Codonopsis lanceolata. Next base: position 53,440,302 of record CM028381.1, read on the forward strand.
TATGGGTTTCAGTTTCAATTTGAAAATTTGAAAAATTAAAAAATTTAATTTGAGTTTGTAAAAAGTGAAATTTAAGATTGTGGTGGTGGTGTGTCCATAAATGATGGCTTTTGAAAATGAGTTACTTTGAAGGTAGGAGTAAGGAATTAGAAAATGAAATAAAATCAAATCAAAAATTAATTTTTGTGTTAATGGTGAAATATGAGGTCGTAGTGGTGGTGAGTCTATGAATAATGAGGTTGACAGAAGAAAGTGAAGGAAAAACTAATAAATTGAATATAATCTAAATTTCATTTTTTTGGAGTAATGCATTTTTTTCGCCTTTGAATTTAAAATGAGACAAAGTATAACTATTGAAATAATTATTTATTATTTTAATTAAAATATATTTTAAATATCAAATGGCAAACTAAATTATGAAAATATAATCAAATCTCACTTTGCGTCACAAGTAAAATATGACCAAAATAATCCTAACATGTATGATTTTCCATTACTGCTTTTAACACCCATGAACGTGAGAGGACAAGGTCGGACAAATATAAAAATTATGTATGAAAGTGAGACATCATAAGTTGGGAAAGATATTATTAGAGGTATATGAAAAAATGTAGCTATAATAATACATTTGTTGGTGAGTATCAAGATATTAGACACTTATGTAGTATGTTTAATAATTACTTGTAAATAATCTAAGAAAATGCGTGAAAGTAAGGTGATATAATGTCAAGAAGATTAAAATAAAATAGAGAACTTCGTTGACAAATCTATGCGTTTTGTTAGAGAAGAACACTAGAATCTAAAGGAGATACGTTTGAAGAAAGTTCGATTTAATGGAAGGTAAATATATTTTATTTTTCTATTTTAGCAAGGCAATAAGGTGAACGTATTTCTTGGTGGTGGTGATACCGGTGGTGGTAGTTGCAGGGACGCTGGTGGTGGTGGTTAGGGGTAATGGTCGGGGCGATTGTAACCATGGTAGTAGTGGTTTAGGTGTGGAATACGATATTGTTAGATTTCTAAATCATCAATTTTTCAAATCTTCATATGGGTTCGGGTTTCAATCATCAAATTTAAAAATTCAAAAAATTGAATTTAGGTTTGTAAATAGTGAAATTTAAGGTTCTTGTGGTGGTGGGTCTATAAATGATGAGTTTTGCATGTATTAATTTGAACGAAGGAGTAAAAAATTAGACAAAGAGAAAAAATTAAAAAAAAATTGATTTTGGGGTTAATGATGTTATTTGAGGTGGTAGTAGTGGTAATAGTGGTGGGTCTATGAGAGATGAGGTTGATGGAAGAAAATGAAGGATAACAAAATAAATTAAATAACTTCTAAATTTCATTTTTTGAGAGTAATGTATTTTTTAACTTTAAATTTAAATATGATACAAATTATAATTACAACATTGCTAGTCTTACAACTAATTTTATAACTTTCCTTACAACTACCAAGTCTTGTAAGGATAGTATTTTCCTTATAAGTATACCAAATTACAATCCCTCCCCCCAAAGTATCCACCAAATCACATAGTGCACTCCAACCTGAGGTTTATCCCATAATGATATCTGACGTTATATTTTTCCACATTTTCCACCCTAGCCACGACAACGGTTAGAAAAGTCACATTAAATAACACGTGGTCTTCCACGATTTTAACCCGAGGGTAATATTAGGAATTCGATGTAAACTTTGGGGTGCTTCAAGTTCAAATGTTAAAAATGAGTGGGATCCACAATTATATTTTTTTCTACTGAAAGAAAATCTAGAGAAAAGACCAACCATTTTTTCTGATCTTCACTTTCCACAACAAAAATTAACCGATAACCCGATCTTTGTTTTGTCTACTCCCTCCAAATTTTCTCTTAAATTTCTTTCTTTACCCAGATGATAGATATGCATTTTTCCATTTCATTGTCAATTTTCTTATCTTGATAATGAAAACAAAGTAAACAAAATATATGAAAAAAAAAACTCTTACCCATAGTTACACGTCTCCATCTTCAATTTCATGTATGAAATTGGATCCACGTACCCACCTTCTCTGGTGAAACCCATCCACCACCGAAATCAATCAATTTCTCATCCCCCTTCATCCTCTTACATGCATGACTTTACCTTTACTTTATCTCTCATAATTCTTTAAATAAACCAACCTGACCGCCATGACAGCTTTTATGAGGTCAAAATAATCTAAAGTCATAGCTTCTTCAACATCTTCTCAATTTTGATATTTTGTTTTAAACCATATGCATATCGGTCGTATGCCCAATTTTCTCCCGCAAAATTGAAGAGTATTTCAATACAACCCATAACTATTTCTCTTCATTCAAGCCCGTCTCTCTCTCTCTCTCTCTCTTTGATGAACTCGTCAATAAGGTTTATGGGTTTTCTGTCAATTGCATGTTTTTAGTAAGTATACTCTATAGCCTTTGATTTCTACTTTAAACACGACTTTTGCAGGGGAGAGAATGAGGGAGATCGGAGATGGAGTTTGGCTAGAATCGAAGGAGGACAACTCTAGAGTTATGATAGGCGTGACCAGGGTGGGAAGGGTTTGGGCCGGATATGGGAACATGCACCCAGAGATGGCGGTAGTGGCTATGGTGGGGCTAACTGGAGATTGCGGCTATTACGATGAACTCGGAGATGAGAACTTACACTGGGAGAAGAGAGAAGGAGAGGGTGTGAGATTAGGGTTTGTACTTTTAATATATTTACTTCTTAACCAGATAAGAGAAATGACATTTTCGCCCTATACGTGGAAGACCACGTACTATTTAACGTGAATTTTCTAACGTCCGTCAGTGGTAGGGTGGAAAATTGGGGGGGGGGGGAAATAAAGTCAGATTCCATTATGAGACAAACTTTACATATGGGTAAACTATACGATTTTGTGAATACTTTGGAGAGAAATTGTAATTTGACTCTATAATTATTTTTGAATTATTCAAATAATTATTTTTATTTTTATTTAAAAACATATTCTAAATACTAAATTGTTAATAAAATACTGAATTTATTGCCAATTCCCATTTTGTGCGCCAAGCAAAATGACCAAAATAATCTTTATATGACATGCACATACCATTTTTCGTTACTATTTTTAATGCCTATAGACGGGAGAGGGCAAAGTTGGACAAATAGCTAAATAAGTTATGAAAGTGAGACACTTCATAGGTTGGGGTGCAATGTGAGATTTGATGTGTAATTTTGGGAGCTAATCATATTTTGGTCCCATTGAAATTAGTCCAAAATACAAATTTCCCCCTAAAGTATCCACCAAATCCACTTTGGCCCACAATGTAATTTTTTAGCATTTCCATATTTCATGTCAAATTTGGTGATGAGATATCATGTCTGGTAATCGTAGTGATAAAAATGGAGTGGCGAATAATGTTTAAAATCGAGAATTTGCTCCAATCAAACTATAAATAATATCAACGGTGTCGATGAGAAATTTGTTGGAGTTGAAGCTATGGACGATGAAAACGGATTGAACTATGGTTTGTCTCATCATTGTCGTATACCTATGTGATGGATTCTAATATGAGATTTGAAATTCTTGGTATATGCTTGTGTATTATGTTGTACGAGGGAGAAAAGGAGAAATTCTTGGTGTATGCTTGTATGTTATGTTGTACGTATTTAATTTTTCGGTGGGTTCTTATTCGTGGCGGCCTTGACACCTAAGTGTGATTATCCGATCTTGAGTTCAATAGCTCTGATATAATTCCGCTCTATTTTTTTTATTTTTCTATATAATAATTTGAATAAAACATTAATACAGTTTTGAGTTTTATCTCACTTAAAATTTACATACGAGGTCATTGCCGGAGAAGATGCAGAGAAAGCGTTGTCGGAAAGAAGAAAAGAAAGTTTCTCTTTGGGTAATAAAAGCAGAGAAAACATTGCAAAAATGACTAAAATGCCCTACACGTGAAATACCATATGCACATTAACGTCAGATTGGTAACCTTCGTTGTGGTTAGGGGGAAAACTAGAAAAGAATTATAAAAGGAGATATGAAAATGATACAAAACTTAGGTTGGGTGGTAAAGTGGAGCTTTATATATACTTTGAGTGAATTTCGTATTTTTAGTATATGTATATATATTTTGGGGTTGAAAGTTTGATTTCTAACATAATATATTATTTTCCATAGGGAGTCATAAATTTCAGAAACGATATAAACAAAGTCTCCAACAACAATGTGTTTATCTAAGATAGTAAGTTTGAATTATTTTTAATTCACACACTCATAAAAGTGAATGAATTCATGTCTGGTAATAAAAAAAGATAATGAAAATAACCAACAAATAAACAAATTTGTAGGATAAGTTGCTATACAATGACTAAAAGTATATATTAAAAATGACCGGAAAACAAAGCATTAAAAAACCTAAAAGCACAACAGCACAATTTATAAGTTTCAAAAATTGTAATGAAAAATAAAAAAAAAATCCAATAATTAAAAGTAAACAGAAAAATGAAGAAACTAACAAATCATTTTTAAAAAATCATTAACACCACGTGCAACGCACGTGAACCTTACTAGTTAGTTAAAAAAGAACATATTTGATCTAATAATGAAAAGATCTAAATATATTTGATCTTATGACAATAACACTAAAACTTGTAATAATACTACAAGCTCTAGCTCGTAATATCATACATTAGAGAAAAATACTAGTGCAACTTAACTAAAATAGCTGATCTTAAATAATGGTAAATTAACATTTTTATTATCTTCCTTAATCCATGTGCAAATTGCTTAAACGAAATTTATTTTGGGAACATAATTAATACTCCTTTCATTCTATATATAAATATTCCTAGTTGACAAAGAATAAGGATTAAGAAATGTAGCAAATGATGAGCCGAAAAATGTGTCAATACGATAATACTCATTACATTATTTCTCTCATTACTTACGTACTCTTTACAGTCTCTCTCTCTCTCTCTCTCTCTCTCATTAATTATATAACTTCCATAGTTAATAGTATTAAATGAAGTGGTATACTTGAAAGAATAGTAGACAATTTGTACACAAAAATCTTTAGAAATATTAGGTTTTTTTAAGTCATTTTTTTAAAAGGCGTTGGAGGGGATATAGACCTTACCCCCAACCCTTATTTTGTATTATTATTTATATGCCTTGAAAGGCTACAATTATAGATATATGATGCTTTTTTTGTGTGGCTAGAACAAATGGTACCTCTGGTGAGACTTTGAACTCTCGACCTCTCCGTTAAGATAAGCGAGCAGCTAAATGGGGCCTTTGGATAAGGCTTTAACAACAACATTACCTCTAAAGAGGCTTGAAGACCCGACCTTTCTATTGAAAATTATAAGTCCAGGGTGTCTCTAGTGGGACTTGAACACCCGACCTCTTCGTTAGGAGAAGTGAGTAGTATCAGTTGAGTTAGAGCTCGATGGTCTTTAGGAATATTAGTTGAGACATAAATTAAGAACATTTATCCAGGATGAAGAAAACTACATCAATGATTAGTAAGATAAAGAAATCGTTGAAACCTTTCTTTTATATATATATATATATATATATATATATATATATATATATATATATATATATATATATATATATATAGAGAGAGAGAGAGAGAGAGAGAGAAATGCCACTCCAATATAGCCGCATTGAACCCATCTATGTGACCATTATCATCACAGACACCCCCCTATTCACCTCGGCAACGGATCCGAGGCAAATTGAAAATGTAGCTAACATGAATCAACCCTTGAAGTGCAAGTGACAATTCTATATGAACAAAAAAGAGGAGATAATACTAGTTATTGAGATTTTATATGTTCTTTCTGTTTCACCAAAGATTTTATGTTTGAAATGTCTAATTGTTAAAAGATATATAACTAGTATTAAAGTTTGTTAAAAGTATTAAAATACATGAGTATAATCATAATGTTAATAGAAAATGTAAGAATAGAGTTAAAATGTTATAAAGATAATAAATATATTTTAAAAAATAGATTTTTAAAGAGAAATATCCTAAAAACGTATGGTAAACCATTTACCCAAAATGAAGAGAGTAATAAATAGGAGAAATTAGAGTCAGTCAACTTTAGAAAGTTTTTAATCGCTACACTAGTATCCTATGTGTATGTATGTATATATATATATATATATATATAGAAGAGTTTGTATTGATTACTTCCTTTCACTGACCATTGATAGTGATTATTTATAACTAGTATACGTACCCGTGCCATAAGCACAGTATCGTATGAGATAACTTCAATGAATAGTCGGGATAAACGAAACTCATAACTGACGGGGTAATTCAAACATATATCCGCATTTTACCAAAACTACTTTTATTTACCACACTCAAATAAAAAGTTGTTAAAGTGCGCTCGTATATATATATATATATATATATAGGGAGAGAGAGAGAAGAGAAACGACATTCCAATATAGCCACATTGCACCCATCTATGTGACCATAATCATCACAGTGACATCCCCCCCCCCCCTATTCACCTCGGCAACGGATCCGAGGGAAATTGAAAATGTAGTTAACATGAATCAACCTAGAAGTGCAAGTGACAATTCTATGTGAACAAAAAAAAAAGGAGATAATACTAGTTATTGAGATTTTATATATTCGATCTTTTCGTTTCACAAAAAATTCTATGTTTGAAAAGTCTAATTGTTAAGAAATATATAACTAGAATTAATGTTGGTTAAAAGTACAAAAATACATGAGTATAATCATAATGTTAATAGAAAATGTAAGGATAAAGTTAAAATGTTCTGAAGATGATAAACATACTTTTTTTTAAAAGACTTTTAAAGAGAAATATCCCAAAAATGAAGAGAGTAATAAATGGGAGAAATTCGGGCCATTCAACTTTAGAAAGTTTTTAATCGCTATAGTATTCTTTTTTTTTAAATAAGAAAAAAGACACTTTAGGGGGTGGGGGAGGCTAAGATACCTTGTTATGCACAACGGTAGACTTTATAAACAATTAACAGAGTATAACAAGATCAATCACTGAAAAGAAAGAGAGAGAGAGAGATTGTGATCAACGGACTATCAAAATTTTATTATACCAAATCCTAACAGTCTAATTAAGAAAACAGACAAAACACACGCGGTCACCTTCCACAGATTGGCGCAACTGCGTCATTGACGAACGCAGTCGCCTTACCTGTTTACGTGATTGCCTATTTCACATAAACATTGTCCGGATTTCATCCTTGAAGACGCGGCCACCTTTGCCTACCACGCGGTCGCCTTGTATATGGAAAACGTGACCGCCTTCATCCATTTGTCAGGGTAACCGAGTCATCCCGTTCTCAACATATCCTTAATGAACCGAAGGTGCACTATGGAGCACTCACTCAGTCCATCAAGCTGCATCAATTTTTGCACCGAGAAGTATCAATTTAAATTGCATCAATTTAATAACCTGATCCAGTTTTGCACCACGCTGCATCAAATTTTGTACCACGATACATCAACTTTTATCACCTAATCCAATTTTGTATCACGTTGCACCAAAGTCAAACATCTAATTGATGTATTGCGCTATAAAAACACACCAAACTTTTATGTACCTTCTTTTGAGTAAACGATCAACGCATATTTTAAAATTGATTCATCTTTTTTGTATCCCAAACTCAAATCATATCACGATTCACGAATGATGCATTGTTATTCAAAATCAATGCATCCAGATTAAAAAAGGGTGTCCAACAACAAACAAATTTTATTCCAATATTTCATCGAACAGTTTACATGCATAGCAACACAACACACAAACTGAATCTATTTTAAATCAAACACACAAACACAATGAGAAGAAGATGATGCAGTGGGAAAGAAAAGACGATGAATGAAGAAGAAGATGATGATGATGATGATGATGATGAATGAAGAAGAAGATGATGAGGAAATAGAAGAAGATAAAGAAAAAAAGAGTAAGTTAGAGTGTTGGATTAATCGAATTCAAGGTGAAACACACAAATATTGTTTTTCACCACCCAACCTCACCACTCTTTTCCTCTTCATCCCTGTGAATTTCAATCGTTATTTTTCTTTTGTAGGCATTTTAGGAATAATTTCATGAAAATAGACTGTAGCGATTGAGAAAAAACGAGATACTTAACATTAAAAACTTAGCAAAAAGGGACCGGGTTAAAAATTCTCGTAATAAATTGTGTCATTGTTAATTGTCAGATTCCAAACGTAACATTAAGAAATGATACTCTAGCACTCTCGTGACAAGTCCAATAGTCCTTATTGTGTGTGAAATAACAAACCACGCTAGGATTCAACAAAGATTAAAATTTACTGAAATAATCAGTAATGATGTATCCAGTGATACATCATCACATGAATCATTAAGCAAGAGTAGCAGTGGAATAAATGATATAAATAATAAACGAATCAAACAGAGTGACACCAAGAAGTAAATAAAGTCTACAACTAAAATACTTGTATATGTTGCCTCATGGTGAAACTTCCCCTAGATAAAAGATTCTAATGAGTTACATTAAAAAAACCAACTCTTTTGAAGAGTGGAAATCAATATGAAAATCTCGTAAGAGAAAAGATATATCTAATTAATCTATACTTAACAATCTCTAATACATCAGCAGGACATAACAACTCGAAGGGTGTAGGCTAATGAATGAAAGAACAAAAACAGATGAGCCATGGGATGATGGATCATTCAAAAGCTCACTGGTTTCCTGACATTATTATATGCGATATTCTCTCTACTGAATTCTCTGCCTGGTTGAACAACGTCCAAGGTTGATCTTTTCTTTTATAGAGCTCCTAGAAAAACCTGTCCACCAAGAAAAAAACTTACCAAGGCATTGTTAGATTTAGGAAAGAGTTATATTGGAAATGGATCTCTAATTCCTATAAGTTAGTGATTGCCATAAGAGAGTCCCTAAACAAGACAAAAACCAAGCTACCTAACAAATATACTAGAAAGGTACAAACAAACCATATGCCTTAAAGATAGGACACAATGAGGATAAAAGAAATAACACCAAAGCACTATACCCCTGAGAACCTGTGATAACATTCCCCCTGAATAAATTAACTCATAGAAATAAATCCAATACCAAAAAAGTCAACAGACGATAAAGTTCCAAAATATCCATCATAATAAATCCTAGGAGCAGTGATGTCTGCTAAAGCCATGGGAAATGATGATGCAACAAATGATGTAAAGCTGCGTGGCACACAAGGTATGTCATTGTCAGCAGAAGGAAACTTATTCGGAGGAGTTTGAACTAGAGAGGGCTGAGCTGGAACCGTTGCTAGTTGAGAGACAAGGGAAAGATACACAACCCATTTTCCTTTAAGAATTTTTGAGCTTATGGAGTGGGGAAGAAAGGGAGGAGTTAGCCTTTCATGATCAAGCGCCACAACACCCAGAGCCAAACACAAACTGTAAACCAAATGGGGATAAGGAATGGCACGAGATGTTGATTCAGATTTTGCAAAAGCATCCACTTTCCTAAACACCAATTCCCCAAAGTTAAAGGGATAATTCATTCCAACTTTGTATAGAATCTGAGCATGGGAATCTGTGACCACATTTTGATTCATGGAAAGATCCCAATTGACACATCAAAATTTATGTAACACTGCATACAAAGAAGACAGAGAAGAAGACCAAAATTTGTCACACTTGACACTACTTCCGGTTTTCTTAATAGGCCAAGAAGATATAGTCCCTTTGGTAATTTCACGAGCCATAATATCATATTCATCAAACACACCATCTTCACGAACATCTGGAGTGCAACAAAAAGAGTTAATTGAAGCCGGAGAAAAATCCACAATTAGATTACGAACAAAAACTTGACCATACCGAGGCGTGCCCAATTTTGACATCATTTCTTCTAAGTTGGCATAGAACTCTAGGAAAATTTCTTTGACATATGGAGAGGCAGAGGTCATAGTGCCTAAGAGACGACGTTTTTGAAGAAAATCATCCAAGCCATACTTAGCCAAAGCATCTATGGAAATACAACATTCCTCCACAATGTTCCTGTCAATATTGTACCTAGAAGCAGCAAAAGGAGTATAGGAGATGGGAGAGAATCCTGTACAATATCCAATGGGAGGATGAGGCATTCGATGATGCATCATCTTCAGCGTCCTATTCAACATCATCAACTGAGACCTCGAAGTCTTCTCAACTTTCATTTATTTCAACTTTCTTAGCATCTTTGAAATCCTCATCACTTGAGTCATCACGATCAGTATTACATTAAGATTTGTGAGAAGATGTCGGGGAAGAAGGAGGATTAAAGGCTGCCCTTTTGAATTTGACCAGAAATTGGGCAAGAGGAATGTGTTCTTCTGGTTCATATTCTTCATCTGCATTCACAGGCATAAAAGGGTGCCTAGGCGTTGGCAGCATCATTAGAAGAGGGAATAACAACTGGGGAAACTACATGTTTTTCAATGTTTAAAAAGGGGGTAGAACCAGGGTCTGCAGAGGCTCCCCTGAGGCTTATCCTTGCACATGAGCAACAAATTGAAACTGAGAGAGATTCATGGCAGCCTTAAAATCCAGGTCATCTTCTTCATATGATGACGAAACAACAAAAGGTACGTCATCTTGTGGCTTAGCAACTCGAGACCTTTTCACAGTAGCACGAACCTTGGGAAAGGTAGGTTTGAGGTCGGGACCATATCCCCGAACCGGGTTTGACATTCAAACAGATTTGTGCGGATCCATGGCACCAATTTCTTTGAGTTTCAAAGGAGGATTGTCCAAATCAATGGCATAATCACAAGCACCAGGCAACAAAGAGGCAATAGGAGCTGGGGTTTCTATTGCAGTAATAATGGTGGAGATGGGGTTTTCAGAAATAGGCGATGAGACTGGTGATTATGCAACATTCTGTGCATCATTGATTTGAGCAGAAGGAGTAGGGCTTGGTGTATGAGATTCCATGGAAGAGGAATCTGACTATTGGAGAGAGAAAAACGAGCAGTAATTAGGGCCTGGAGGAGAGGATGAAGAAGAAAGTACGGGAGAGATGTGAGAAGCAAGTGACCTTCTCTTGATGTGATATGCTATCATATATCCCTACAAAAAGATTAGTACTCTCCTAAACCAATACAAACTCTGAAAGGTTAAGAGATAAAAAACGACTAGAAATAGATAAGGATAGAAAGCCAAAAATAACTTACTAGCAGCCCATAAAAATATGAGAAAAACAGAAAACCTTTTTGGACATGGAGAGGGATTGAGAAGCAAACAGGGAAACATAGGAAACATACTTCAATGAAAACGAGATTATCTTGACATACCCTATCCGTGCATATATATATATATATATATATATATATATATATATATATATATATATATGTATGTGTGTGTGTGTGTGTGTGTGTGTGTGTGTATGTATGTATGTATATATATATATATATTGAGAGTCCAGTAAGCTCTTCTACACGGACAACATTGGACATCAACAAATATTCGAATCAAGAGAGAAACAACACATGATATGCAAAGCATTTATCTAAGTCACATAAAAGAAGAAGAAAAATATGGTCACCAAAGACAAAATTCCCTAATAAGTATGCCTAGAATGATAGAAATAATAAAACAAAATGCGCACATAGGTGAAGGATTGGTCCAATAGATGAGGTACCTAATGATGCCTCATTTGGAACCTTATCGAAAATTAAGAGTCAATGAGTCAAGTTTCTTTTCTCCCATAAGCAGTTTTTTTACATAGAACTCCTTATGGGAATTGTAGCTTTACTTTATTACAAGCTTCTTATGGCCACTAGGTAGCTTTCACACTTTTCCAAGGATAGCCATCTTTCACAAGATCAACCCATGGAAACATGAAGCTCGTGCATGTACCACAGTACCAAGGGAAAAGCTACATACCTTGTACACCGGTAGCTATTTCCTTTATGGGCTTCATCAGATTTTTTTTAAAACTTACATCAACAAACTTGCCTCAAACTAGGAGAATAGGACACCATTCGAAAAATGACTCACAACTGATTTAACAAGAAAGAATCCATAAGCGACCATATACATAGGACAAGAAATCTGATGGACTAATCGTGCAAACCTATAGTACAAGATGCCTTTTTTTTGTTTTTTGTTTTTTTTAAGAAAGTGAAGTTAGTCAAATGGCACACACTCTGAGGGACTTCCTATGATAAGAAAATATCTCAAATGCTAAAGTTTTGATGAAAATATTTTCCAACTGATTTTCAGTTCTAACAAACTCCATGCATATTATATCAACCAGGTTTCGAATAAAATGATATTTAATGTCAATATGTTTAGTACGAGAATGTTGAACATGATTTTTCAAAATGTCTATGGCACTAGAGTTGTCACAACAAAAGTTAACACTTCACTATGTAACCCATAGCCATCTATCATCTGGTTCATCCACAAGAGTTGAGTACAATAAGTCAATAACTACCGGCTGCCACATATTTAGCTTCAGCACATGATAGAGCTATACAATTTTGTTTGTGACTATATTAAACCAGTTTATTCCCATGAAAAAAATAATCACCTGAGGTGCTTTTTCTAGCATCACCATCTCCAAACCAATCAGAATTAGTGAACCCAACAAGTGTGGTATTGGTGTGCACAGTGTACCATAACCCCAATTCTGCTATGCAATTAACATATCTAAGAATACATTTTATCGCAGTTAAATGTGATACTTTAGGATTAGTTTGTATCTTACACACATACACACACTATGCATGATATCAGGACGACTAGCAGTTAAGTAGAGTAAACCTCCTATCATGCTTCTAAATAAAGTAGGATCAACATTTTCCCCTTTCTCATCTATGAACAATTTCTTGTCAATTCTCATATGGGTTCTCTTGTCAGCACTATCCTCAACTAGAAATTTCTTAACTATGTTTTTAGCATACTTATTTTGAGAAATAAACATACCATCATGAGATTGTTTGACTTGTAAACCTAAGAAGTAGCTTAGTTCACCAACCATGCTCATATCAAAGGTCATAGTCATACAAGGGATAAATTGTTGTAACAAGATTTCAGAAGTGGAACCAAACACTATGTCATCAACGTAAATTGGACTGGCTAATGAGAATATTTTTGTCATGATGTTGAATGAACAAGGTTTTATCCACAACTCCTCTGTTAAAACCACTTTACAAAAGGTGAGCTGTTAGTCTCACATACCAAGCTCTAGGAGCTTGCTTGAGACTATACAAAGTCTTTTTTAATTTATAAACAGTTTTTGGTATAAAAGAATCTTCGAACCCTTTAGGTTGTTCAACAAAAACTTCCTCATCAAGGACACCATTCAAGAATGTACTTTTGACATCCATTTGATGGAGTTTAATGCGTAAGAAACAAGCAATGGCAACAAACGGGCAACATGAGCAAATGTTTCATCAAAATCCACCCCCTCAACTTGTGTATAGCCTTGAGCCACGAACCGTGCCTTGTTTCTTACAATCTTTCCCAGCTCATCTGTTTTGTTCTTGAATATCCATTTCGTTCCAATAACATTTCCAGAGTTGGGTCTGAGAACCAAATATCACACATCATTTTTGGAAAATTGATTTAATTCCTCATATATGACATTTGTCCAAAAATCATTAAGAAGGGTTTCTTCAACATTTTTAGGTTCAATTTTAGACAGAAAGAGATAGTGTCTAACCCTTCTAAAAGTGGCTGTCATGCAAGCCATTTTTCGATAATCGACTTTGCCTTTCTTCTTTGTAGTTCTCTCACTATGGACATCACCAATTACCTGAGAGGTAGGATGAACTTTCTAGATTTTTCTGGGAATATCCTTGCTGCAATTAGTGGCAGTCTCATGTTCAGATTCTGGATTGGTCGTATTTTCCCGAGCTGGGAAAATCAATGATTCATCTGATGATACATCATCGGGTGTATCACTCACCAAACTTTCATCAGGATTAGGATTTTCAGATCCAATAACAGGATCTGTAGTAGAGACAGTAGGATCTGTAGTAGAGACAGTAGGAACAAAGACTTCGAGTTCTTTTGTTGTGGGAACTGGTGTAGTGTCTTCAAGCAATCCTGTAAGATTATCTTCAACAGTTTTGTGACCAAGATCAGTGAGATCATCAAAAACAATATTCATTGATTCCATAATAGTCCTATTTCTAAGATTAAAAACCCTATAAGCATTGCTATTAGAAGAATATCCTATGAACACACATTTGTGACTTTTGGAGTCAAATTTAGAGAGATGATCCCTATCGCTTCGTAAATAGCAAACACATCCAAACACATGAAAGTGTTTAACACTGGGTTTTCTATCATTCAAGATCTCATAAGGTGTCATAGTGCGACTTGGCGTCAAGTAGACCCAATTACCAACATAACAAGCAGTGTTTAAAGCTTCAACCGAAAAACGTTTTGAATGATTTTTAGAACTCAACAAGGCACGTGCCATTTCTTGAAGTGTACGATTCTTTCTTTCCGCCACTCCATTTTGTTGTGGAGTTTTGGGATCAGAAAACTCATGAGTAATTCCCTTTGAATGACAATAAGTAGAAAATAAAGTATTTTCATATTTTGTACCATGATCTTATCTAATCCTTTTAAGTTTAAGTCCATACAAGTTCATAACACATAGATACCAAACCTTAAAGGCTTCAAAGGTATCTGATTTTTCCCTAAAAAAATATACCCAAGTATATCTCAAAAAAATCATCAATACACACAAATGAATATCTCTTTCTACCTAAACTCTCCGCTTCAATGGGACTCATAAGGTCGGTATGAATCATTTCAAGACTCCTAGTGGAGACATAATATTGAATTCTAGGATGAGAAGCCCTAGTTTGTTTTCCTTTTTGACACGAACCACAAACACTCATGTTCTTTGTGTTCAAACGAGGCAAACCACTAACAGCCTCAAATCTTACAAGTTCTTCAAGTTTTTTATAGCTAACATGTCCTAACTTTTGGTGCCATAATTGAGTTTCATCAAAAAAGACACTTTGGCAAGTATGAACAAAATTAACCATGTAACAAATATCTAGAGACCTAGTATCTGCACGAACACACTTATCAGATAAATCATATACCTCACACGTATCTTTGTTGAACCTAACATGAAGATTGTCATCACATAACTAACTAATGTTGATTAAGTTTTCCTTAAGCCCTTCAACATGATAAACATTGTTGAGTCTAGTAAACCCATCGATATCTAATGTTCCTTTACCTATTATTCTTCCTTTTACACCTCCACCGTAGGTGACCGTACCTCCATTGCACAGTGAGTAATTGGTCAGGTTCTCTTTTGTACCCATCATATGGCATGAACACCCACTATCAAAGTACCATGAACATGTGATATGAGATTTCAAAGAAGTAAATGTTACATGATAGTTCATATTAGCTTTTGAAACCCATATTTTCTTTATAGAATGTTGTACATAAGGAATAGAATGTTTTGGGCTATGGTGATTCTGATGATCCATCTGATGAGGTATCTGATGAGGTGTCGTATGATGCCTCATTCGATTCTGGACAACAAAGGAAGTTTTGTTTTCACCATCTTTTTCAATATGACCAGCTTTTCTTTTGTGGCAAAAAGGCTTGATATGACCTTTTATTTTTATTTTTATGGAAGCAGGGGCGGTACCCTGTGAGATTTTATTAAAAGGAATAAAAACATACAAACTTGAGGGGGAAAACCAGCCTTGCCCTTATGAATGGGAGGACGGAGGAGCCTTACCTCGAAAAGGAAATACAAATCAAAAAAGAACAAGGAAAAGAAACAAGCATTAACCAAGTCTAACATAAGGCGTACTACTAGCATTAAGTAGGATAAGACCCTTGATAGCACATGGAATGTCCGAGATCGAGAGGAAAGAAGAGTCAGATTGAGAGTCACAAGCCAAGTTCGCAATGCTGTCAGCAACTTTGTTAGATTCCCGGAAACAATGCTTGAAAGAATAATGACCAATACGCTAGAGACGGAGAATATTGACTTGATATGACCTACCTCATGACAATAATGACAAATAAACCTCTTTTTTCTCGGTTTTGAATGCTTCACAAATCCATTCTCTTACTTCAAGGAGAAGCAACAAAAGAAGGTTCTCCCCTTTCTTTGACACAAACAATGGTTTTGAAACATAATCCAGCAGTGTCCTCCTGACCAACCCCTAATGCTTCATCAAGATTGAACTTACTAGAGTTCCATTTAGTCATAGTATCATTTGCCTTGTCAAGATCAAGACAAAGCAGTTCAATTTCCTGATCTTTCTTTGTGAGTAACACTTCCAACCTTTCCTTTGATTCTCTCTAATCCTTTACCTGACTAAACAAGAAACAAATTTGCCTATCCATTTCTATCATACAAATACAATGTTTTTTCCAATCATCATACAAAGCCTTGTATTCTTCAACCACATTTATATCTTCACAATCTGATTCATTATGATATGGATCTCCAGTGTCATCAACTACAGAAGAGATGAAACACTGAAAATCCAACAAGTTGTTCATTAATGAGGTATTGGAAGATGTATCATTTCCAGTCTCATCAAAGGAAAACACATCAGATTTAGTATGAAGAGCGTTTGTCTCTTCTAAAGCAGATAAAGTGATAAGATCTCCTACATCTTGTTCTTCCTCACTATCACTCATGGTGGCAACAAAATTAATGCCCTTTTTGTGCAAGGTGTTGTCACATTCATTAGCATAATGACCATACCCTGAACAAGCACGACATTGTAAGAATCCATATTTTTGACATGATTTTTATAAGAAGATTTTAAGAATTTAGAGCTAGAAGAGTTTTGAGATTTACTTGAGTTGTCTTTCTATAAAGGTTTGTTTGATTCAATGCCAAAAGGGTTTTGAAAGCTAGTGTCATTTTTTATTTGACTTTTGTTGCTAAGAAAATTATTGAACCTTTTTGAAATGAAGGCCATTGAATCTTCTCCAAGATCAGAATTCTCAATATCTTTAGACAACTCAAGTAACTCATTGGAGGAATCTGAAAAAACAGGTAAAGCTACACTTTTATCCACACTAGATCCAACAATGTTTTTTCCTTTGTTTTTGTTCTGCTGAGCAAGAATAAGCTCAAAAGTTTGAAGAATCCCAGCAAGTTTCTCTAATGACAATGTATTAGAAATTTTGATATTAAAACATTCTGGGAGAGAACACATCATCTTACTAACAAGTCTAGGATTGGAAATTGGATCCCCCCAGACTTATAGACTCATTAGAAATGTCAATAAGTTTCACATTGTAGGACCTAATGTCCTCACTTTCATTCATTTTCAAATTTTCAAATCTAGTGTTTAAAAGCCTTAACTTTGTACGCCGCATACTATCACTACCTTCACAAATTTCTTGAAGTAATTCTCATCCTTTTTTGGTTGACTGACAACAAGCCACCTTTTTGGCCATGTTATTATCCGAAGATCAAAGGATAGCATAGTGTGCTTTGGAATAAAAATTAGATATAGTTCTTTCATCAGAAGTCCAATCTTTCTCATGTTTGATCTTAACATGACCATCAGTATTGACAATTTTAGGAGGTGACCAACCCTCAAGTATAGAAAGTCATGCCCTTTCATCAATTGATTTGATGTAGACACGGATCATGACTTTCCACATAGAATATTTAGTAGTTGTGAGAATAGGGGGACGAGGAATTCCATTGTTACGTGAATCCATCATGGCAATAGCAGAACCGACACTTAGTAAGGCTAAGAGTAGGCTCTAATACCAAATGAAATAGCAAACCACGCTAGGATTCAACAGAGATTAAAATTTACTGAAATAATCAGTAATGATGTATCCAGTGATACATCATCACATGAATCATTAAGCAAGAGTAGCAGATGAATAAATGATATAAATAATTAACGAATCAAATAAAGTGACACCAAGAAGTAAATAAGGTCTACTAGTAAAATACTTGTAGACATTGCCTCATGGCGAAACATCCACTAGATAAAAGATTGTAATGGGTTACAATAAGAAAACCAAATATTTTGAAGAGTGGAAATCAATACGAAAAACTCGTAAGTGAGAAAATATATCTAATCTATGCTTAACAATCTCGAATACATCAACAGGACATAATAACTCAAAGGGTCTAGACTGATGAATGAAACAGCGAAAACAGATGATCCTTTGGATGATGGATCATTCAAAAGCTCACTAGTTTCCTAATAGCATTATATGCGAAATTCTCTCTACTGAATTCTCTACCTTGTTGAACAATGTCCAAGGCTGATCCTTTCTTTTATAGAGCTCCTAGAAAAACCTGTCCATCAAGAAAATCACTTACCAAGGCAATGTTAAGATATGAAAGAGTTATATTGGAAATAGATCTCTAATCCCTATATATAAGTTAGTGATTGCCATAAGAGAGTCCCTAAACAAGACAAAAACCAAGCTACCTGCCAGATATACTAGAAAGGTAAAAATAAACCATATGCCTTAAAGATAGGACATGGTAAGGAGAAAATAAAACACCTATAGGGTATTGTACTCCAACAGTGCATAAAGTGCACCTCGACGACATGTGACCACTTGCTTTCCAAAATATGAATGGAATTGGGTTTTTTTTTACTAGGGTGTAAGTATGAAGAAACGAATCACAAAATCGAATCAAATCAAATCAAATCTCGTCGATCAGTTTGGTTCGATTTTGAGTTAGGTCAGTTCGGTTTTCATATTATATGCTCCCTTTGTCTCGGATAAATGTTCCTACTTTCTATTTTGGGATGTCCCAACTAATGTTTCTAAAGAATTTTGGTGTACAAATTTTCTACAATTTGTCATAATATATCCCTTTATTTAATACTTTAATTATTGCACATCCTAGTGAGAGAGCGAGTGTAATTGGTACATTATTAATGAGAGAGAGTGTGCGTGCAATGAATATTATTGTTACAACATATTTTACATCATATTATTAATTAGATTTCTTAATCCTTGTCTTTTGTCCACCAAGAACATTTATCTGGGACGGAGGAAGTATATTTTTACTATACACACATATATGATATAGCTACTTATTATAAACTTAAAATTTACCAATTGTCATACTCCATCTATTCCTGAATAATTGACGTGTTTGACTAGCACATGGATTAAAAAAAACCAATTGATTTTCTTATAAATATTGATGTAATTTACATTTTCCTTTAAAACTTATGTGTACGTGGCACATATTTAAAATATGAAGAAAAAATTAAGGGTAATTTTGTAAAAAGTCTTCCTAAATAAAGTTTGAAAACAAGACAATTTTATAGGAACAGTCGAAAAAGGAAAACACAACAATTATTTATGAGTTTGATTATAATTTTTATTGTAAATAAGAATGATTATAATTTGCATTATACCCCCCTCCATCCCAAAATAAATGACTTTTTAGAAATTTACACACATATTAAATTTTCTTATAAAAACACTGATTTACCATTCTTCTTTAAAAATATAAAAGAACTTTTCATATTCTAAATGCATTAAAGAATTCTCAATGCAACATGTAATTAAAAATTAATTAATAGGCACGGGTCCTTGTAGGTATTAGGCACGGGTCCTCCTAGCTAGTTAATCGTTGAGTCACTATGATTTTCCCTCTCACAATCTCATGTGGCTGAGGTGTGGGGACTCTCAGGGGGAGAGTTTCCCCTTTTTGGAATCAAAAGTAATTAATATGGACAATTTTAGCAAAAATGTAGATTAATTTGTCTTGAAATACTAAAATATCATTTATTTTGGGACATTATGTTTCTCTAAAACGTCATTTATTTTGGGACGAAGGGAGTAAATAAAATAATAAAGTAGTTACTTAGTTTATGATATTGATTATAATTGGCATTTATTAGGATCAACTAATATCTCAATTTGGAGCCAAAATATATAAATGATAAATATGTCTTTTTTCAAATGGTTTAGGGAGTATTAAATGATTTTGATCCGGATCAATTTGAGTAATTTAACACTACTCATAAAAAATGTATGTAAATTACACATCAAAATTAATCAAATTGACTAAAAAAGTTTAAATGAAAATTACATTTAAATGATGGATTACTTAATAAGTATAATGCCAAAACTACAAAATACTTAATTCATAATATTTTTATTTATTTATTTTTGTAATGTTTTGTGCATGTTAATTTCATTGTTTTGCGCTAACCAACAAATAATACTATGTGTTATGTTTGTATAGTGCGTGTTCGTGCAGCTTAGGGTTAATTAATATTTGTTTGGTGGAATGTTTTGATCAAAATATTAATAAAAAATATAATATTTTCTTTTTAAAAATGTTTTAATGAAACGTTTAAAATACTACAAATTATAACGTTTTAAAAATACATTGTGTTTACAACAACTCTATTTATAAAAATAATGTTAAAATAGTTTTCCAAACGTGTTTATAAGAAAAAAAAATTACATTTTAAAAACCTTATGTTTTAAAAACGCTGTATTTTAAAAAACTAACGTTTTCAAAACGCTGTACCAAATAAATCTTAATCACGAAGACTATTTGACCTATAACCCAATAGTGGACTATTGCGTGTACCATTACCATGCATAGCATACCAAACTTTAGGGCTCGAGTAAGGGTGTTATTACTGTTCAAAAGTGTGAGTGTGGACTGTGGAGTTCATCAAGTATGACCTAAGGATCCATACACATTCCAACATCAGCCTCTTGACCAAAAAATTAAGTAACTACCTAAAACACCCTCACTTCTCAACAAAAATATCACACCCCATCCCTCTGTTCTTCGTAACCTCACAACGCGAGTATAGTGCTTGCGACCGTCTGTTCTCTTTCTCTCTCTTTAGTTCATCACCGGCCCTCTCTCCGCCCTCCTTCATTGCCGACGGTCCTCTCACAGTATGACATATAGGGTTCGTCATTTTTCTCTTTATTCTTAAAATTAACGGTTCTAAAAGAAATCAAATTTATCTTATCAGTTGACTTTAAATGGTGGATGAAATCGGTGAGAGGGTGGCGATGAACCAGAGAGAAAGACAGAAAATGAACCAGTAAGAATATTTATCAAATATATATATATATATATATATATATATATATATATATATATATATATATATATATATATATTGTACGAAGAAAGAGATACAGGATGCAAGAAGAATAATAGACAGAAGGGAAGGAAGACGGATGAATTAAATTTTCTGTATTCTGTATCTTCTGCCGCCTAGGTTGTTTGGAGACATATATACAATTCACAAATCCTAACCTAACCTTTCCTCCAAGACTTCTCCAAGATTACAGTAGATTACAGTTTCCTAATCAAATACAATGAGTGTAAAGGACATATATAACCATAGAAACTATCTATAAACAAATACGGCTAATACCCTCCCTCAAGCTAAACGACCAAAGGGAAGGTGCAGCTTGAATGTCAACGACGAGAAACGATGTTTGGGAAGACTTTTGGTGAAAACATCAGCAAGTTGATCATCGGAGGGAACATAATGAAGCCGTAAGAACCCGCACGTAACAAGTTCGCGAAGGAAATGATAGTCTATCTCGATATGCCGTGTACGAGCATGAAATATTGGATTGCGAGCCATGTGTAGGGCGTATGTTGTCACAAAGATAACGACGGAGGAGCAAGAGGGATGTCTAGTTCACGAAACAAGTATGCAAACCACCGAAGTTCAGCTGCAGTAGTGGCAAGAGCGCGATATTCTGCCTCGCTGCTGGACCGAGAAACAGTGAGTTGTTTCTTCATAGTCCAAGAGACGAGATTAGGACCCACATAAATATAAGAACCCGTTGTAGAACGTCGATCATTTGGGTCACCCGCCCAATCAGAGTCCGAGTATGCCGTGACATTGAGCCTAGTAGAGGGATGGAAGGTCAGACCATGTTGGAGGGTACCTTTAACGAAGCGAAGAATCTGCTTACTTCCTGAAGGTGACTTGTCCGAGGCTGGTGCATGAACTGACACACCTGATTAACAGCAAACGTAATGTCAGGACGAGTCAGAGTGAGGTATTGTAATCCCCCAACCATACTGCGATAAAGAGTAGCATCCAAGAGCAGATCACCATCCATGAGAGTCAACCGAGCATTAGAGGCAGTAGGTGTCAAAGCAGGCTTACAATCCACCGTATTGAAACGATCGAGTAAGTCTAGTGCATACTGAGTTTGAGACAAACGAAGAGTGTCGCCCTTGCGCTTGGCTTCAATACCCAAGAAGAAACTCAGGTCCCCGAGTTTACAACTGTCAAAAGTGGCACAAATCGCATCAATAACCGCATTAATGTCCGAAGAAGAAGAGCCTGTGATAATGATGTCGTCGACGTAGACAAGATTAATGGTTGTAGACGAGCCATTATGGCGAATAAATAAGGAAGAATCTGAGCGACTATTAAAGAAACCAATACCAAGTAGGAACTCATGAAGCCGATGATACCAAGCAGGAGACTGCTTTAGACCATATAATCCTTTATCGAGCTTGCACACATGTGTGGGCATTGCGGTGTTAACAAAGCCTGGGGGTTGTTTCCTATAGACATCCTCTTGAAGATAGCCATTCAAAAAGGCATTACGGACATCCAATTGCTGAATATTCCAATGACGAGAGTGAGAAACAAAGAAGCACGCTCGAATCGTGGATGGCTTGACCACGGGACTAAACGTTTCATCAAAATCAAGACCGGCTTGTTGATTGAACCCTTGAGCAACCAAGCGAGCCTTGTAGCGTTCAATAGACCCATCAGCATTCCGCTTAATTTTAAAAATCCAGCGGCAATCGACCACATTCATCCGTGGATCAAACGGAACAAGATGCCAAGTATACGATTTTTATGTAGCGCAGCGATTTCTTCTGTCATAGCTAGGCGCCAATGTGGTGTTTGAGAAGCCTGCTTAAACGTACGAGGCTCATCTGTGAGAGACGCTCGAATAGCCGCTAAGGTTTGGGGAAGAGAGTAAGGAGAGGTATTCTGCATTAATTCCGCAACATTGCGATAGCGAAGGGGAGGAGATGAGTCTGGGGTGGACTGTGCAGAAGAAGACACTGACGACAAGGGGCTGTTGATTGGCGAAGACACAAGAGTCTCAGTAACAACCTGAGGTAGGTTGATTGGCACTGGAGTGGACTGAAAAATGGGTCTGCCCGAAGCTCGGCCTGGCGCAGCAGCTGGCAGGGTGCTTACATCAGCAGTTGGTGAGTGGTCCGGAGTGGCAGGGCCTTGTTGATCAGGCACATTACTCGGTTGTACAGTGGGAGTCGTAGGATGGGTAGAAGAAGTGAAATACTCGTGAGCTGCAGAAGGTGTTGGTGGAGAAGCCAACAAATGGTGCAGGTCGCATTCGGTACCCGCAGCAGATTGTAGTAGAAAGTGAGCTTCATCGAACACCACATGTCTGGATATGTAAACTCGGCCACTGACTAAATCCATGCACATGTAACCTTTATGACAATCATCATATCCAAGAAAAATACAGTGTATGGATATGGGCATAAGCTTATGAGAATTATAGTGACGAATATGCGGAAAACACGAGCACCCAAACACTTTAATAAACCGATAGTCAGGTTTTCTTAACAACAACTTCTGATAGGGAGAAATAAAATGATGTTGACGCATGGGAAGACGATTTATGAGGTAAACAATAGTGTTAAAAGCTTCTAACCAGAAATGATATGGCACTTTAGATTTTGACATGAGACATAAACCGGTTTCAACAATGTGACCGTGTTTGCGCTCGACAACGCCATTTTGTTGAGACGTGTACGGGCACGTAAGTTGATGTTTGATACCAAACTTAGAAAGAAAAGAGGTAAACGCACGACCAGTAAATTCACCGCCCCCATCAGTTTGAACAATTTTAATAGTATGCACAACACATATACGACGAGATAATTGATTTTCAATTTGTGTTTTGAATTTGGCAAACACGCTTGTGACATCAGATTTCTGAAAAAGTGGAAACAGCCATACAAACCGAGAATAATCATCAACAATAGACAAATAAAACCGATAACCATGAATAGATTTAATAGGGGAAGGACCCCACACGTCTAAGTGAAGCATATCAAGAGGATTCAATGCATTAAAAGTACGAATAGAAAAAGGAAGTTTACTAGATTTGCCTAAAGGGCATACATGACACTTGTGGTTATCACTAATTTGACCACTAATTGGTAAACTAGCTTGTTGACACAAAACCTTTAGCACGTTATTAGACGGATGACCTAGACGAGCGTGCCAAACTGCTTGATTTGACCATTCACCAATAAGAGCAATAGGACTTTCTTTGGACTCAGAATTGAAAGAAAGCTTGTACAATCCACCCGCATTACTGCCAGAAATGAGAGTCTCCCGTGTCTGATTGTCCTTAACACGAAAACCACACGAGTCAAGTTCGAAGAAACATTTATTATCTTTAGAAAATTGACGAATAGATAAAAGTGGTTTATGTAATCGAGGAACATATAAGACATTATTAAGGCAGAACGACCGATTATTAGAACGGACACGAGAAGTACCAATATGTGATATGTGAAGCTTAGACCCATTTCCAAAAACAACTGTATCATTACCTGAATATGGAGAGTAATCATAAAAAGTTGAGGGATCCGATGTCATATGATTGGTTGCTCCAGAATCAAGAATGTACGGTTCTACCTGTGCTACATATGCTGCATTGAATCGTTGGTGACAAGTTTGGGCACTATGCCCATTTTTAAAACATAACTGGAAAGTCACACTGGATTGAAGAGAGTGCTGAAAGGGGCTAGAAGGTGTAGGCAGAATACCACGTCCATTGCCTTGTTGTTGTGGTGATCGTAGTCCAGTTCCATGTTGCTGTGATGAGTCCCAACCTCTGCCTTGTCCACGACCATGATTATTCCCTCTACCACGCCAATTACTGCCATGATTTCTTCGGCCACCGCCACGGTAACGACCTCCTCCCCTATTTTGTCCTCCATTTTTTCGGTTTGCAGCAAAGTTGGCCTGAGTATTAGCGGAATTAGACTCTGTCGGGCTGGGTTTTTCCGCTATGAACGCCACTGATTGATGCTGCAGCACAGAGAACTTTTGCTGCAACGTTTCTTCTTTGATCAACAGTTCTATCATATCGTCAAAAGTAAGGGATTGACGAAGAGTAGAAGATGTCGTGGAAGTGAGAAACTCCTTATATTCTTGCCCTAGGCCACCGAGAACACACTGAATCAGCTCTCTTTCATCCACGGGCTCTCCAGCAGCGGCAAGAGCATCAAATATCGTTGTTGCACTCAACAGATAATCTGAAATAGAAACCTTCGCCTCCTTTTTCAGTCCATGAAGCTTGTCTTTCAGGTTTTCAATCTGAAGAGTGGAAATAGCACCAAAACGTTTTGCTAGTACCTCACATGCCTTCGGTGTCGTGTTGCTTGAATTAAGGTACGGTAGAACGGCGGGTGTAACCGTGCCCTTAATCCAACCGCAAACCAGATCTGTTGCTGATGTCCACAACTCATAAAGAGGATTGTTGGTACCATCGGGAAGCTTCTTCAGCGGGGGAGAAGAATCAATGACAAATAAGAGTCTATGAGTTCTCAACATTGTTTTGAAGAGGCCACTCCAGTTTACATAGTTATCTTTGGTGAGATAGGTTTGCCCCATGATGGCATTGGGATTGTAGAAGACAGGTAGAGAGTAGGTATTATTTGTTTGAGAGCTTGAAGCTTCGGTAGGCCGAGTGACAGAATTGGTTGAGACGGTTAAGTCTTCCATGGCTCCGATACCATGTACGAAGAAAGAGATACATGATGCAAGAAGAATAATAGACAGAAGGGAAGGAAGACGACTGAATTAAATTTTCTGTATTCTGTATCTTCTGCCGCATAGGCTGTTTGGAGACATATATACAATTCACAAATCCTAACCTAACCTTTCCTCCAAGACTCCTCCAAGATTATAGTTTCCTAATCAAACCAAATTTCCTAATCAAATACAATGAGTGTAAAGGACATATATACCCATAGAAACTATCTATAAACAAATACAGCTAATATATATATATATATATATATATATATATATATATTATATAAAAAAGCTCAGGTCTAACTGGCGGCCCTAATCGAATTGTGTTAAACACAACTGACGATCCAGATTGATTCGTAAGTATGTGAGTTACAAATGAATCTCTCAGTTATGAGTTATGTTTGAATTATCCTTCTACAATTGCATATAAAACCTTCAGATGTGAGTTTTGTTTGAATTACTCCGTTAGTTATCCCCACTATTCATTGAACCTCACATTCCGATAATGTGCCTATAGCACGGACCCGTATACTAGTATATATATATTTCTTGTCCGGTAACCTACTAGAACCAAATCATAAGTCTTAAAACTTAGACCAGACCAATTTTTAGATGCTACAAACTTTCAAGACAAGTACCAAATCAAAAAATTGGTTTGATCTAGTTTTATTGGTCTGATCCAGTTTTTAAATTGAACTTCTCACCCCTGACTCCTCTTATTTCATGAAAAATAACTTTTGGAAAATATATTGTTTTACACACAATATTAAACTCAACAAGTAATTTATTTAGTGTATTTGATCACACTATTTATAACTTATAATTTTGACAAATACTCATTACGCCCTAAAATTAGTGTTCACTATATTATTTAGGAATTGAATATCCCAAACATTATTCATTTTTTAAAAAAAAACATTTTTTCATATCAATTATCAATTATTTTACTCGTATTTGCGAGATTGAAAAAAGATGAATGTTATTCATTTGACACCACTAATGATAAATTGTGAGGTTACGAAAGGAAAATTACGTAAAGGTCAACACTATCTTAAATATTAGTATATATTTAATACGAGCATTAATATTAGAATATTTTATTGGTCCGATCCAGTTTTCAGATTAATCTTCTCACCCCTGACTCCTCTTATTTCATGAAAAATAACTTTCGAAAAATATTTTTTTTACACACAATATTAAACTCAACAAATAATTTTTTAGTGTATTTTTTCACACTATTTATAACTTATAATTTTGATAAATACTCATTACCCCCTAAAATTAGTGTTCACTATATTATTTAGGAATATCCCAAACATTATTTATTTTTAAAAGACATTTTTTCATATCAATTATCAATTATTTTACTCGTATTTGTGAGATTGAAAAAAAATGAACGTTATTCATTTGACACCAATAATGATAAATTGCGAGGTTACTAAAGGAAAATTGCGTAAAGGTCAACACTATCTTAAAAATTAGTGTATATTCAATATGAGCATTAATATTAAAATATCTTTTTTTGTGTGTATTCATAAATTATTTTTTGTAATATTTTCTGTGCGTTTTCCAAACACTCGAAAATATTTTCCTACATATTTTCAAAATATTACCAAATACTTAGAAAACATTTTCTAACAATCCCTGTAACAATATTAATACGGAGTATCAGCTTTCTTTTCAAATTAATATATAATTTGCTCCCTGAAACTAATTTTCTTCCTATAATGGTTTTAAATGTTTCACTTTTGTTAAATCAGCCCTCGAACTCAATTTTTGGCACGGCCTTAGTTCCTCGTACCGTTACTTGAATATAATCATTAAATATTTTTGAAATAGACAAAATTACCCTCACTTAAGCCAAGTGGCATGCCTTTATTTATGATTAACGGATTGAGAAAAAAAATGCCAAAAGTTGAGTTTAACGACCTAGACAAAAACTTGTGTAGGATGATTTTACGGATCCTAAATCCGTAAGACGGAACCCAAAAACTGGAAAAAAAAAAAAGAAAAAAAAAGACAACAAATAGAGCAGGTAACCCATTAACAAAGATCGTGAGTTATCAAGTACGAAATCATGTCAAAATATGAGAAAATTGACTAAAAATTGGACAAATAAGGTTGAAACTCGCGAATTGACCCCGATCCAGGAACACAGCACGTGGGTCACCTAAGGGGAGGCATGCCACGTGTCAGCCCGCTAAGGGTGCCGGCACATTAATGAGATCTTTCTCATTTTGCTCCGGTACCCCTGCATTTTTAAAGTTTGTTGCTGAAATTTTACTTTTTCTCATGTCTTGCAATTTCATGCACTGTTAGCTCTGTTATCCCTCCGTTAGTCTTATTTGACTTGGTATGTTTGACAGATCGTAACAGATTTTGATGAAACATTAAGTGACTCATTTTAAAGGCAAAAGTTACACCTTTAATGCTAAAAAGTGACACATTTTGAGGTCAACAGTGACTCTTTTTATGTGGAAAAAAACAATTTTCATAAAAATACAAACTAACACTCTTAATACTGAAAAGTGACACTTTTAATACGAAAAAGTAACACCGTTAATTGTAAAAAGTGACACTTTAAAACTAACAGTAACGATTTTAATTTATAAAGGTAAATTGACAATTTTAGGCTAAAAGTGACACATTTAATACTAAAAAGTGACACTTTAAAACTAATAGTGACGATTTTAATTTATAAAGGTAAATTGACATTTTTAGGCCAAAAGTGACACAATTAATACTAAAACGTCACACTTTTAATGCTATAAAGTGACACTTTCACCGTTTTACGTCAAAAAGTAATAGTTTTCATTTATAATACAAACGACACTTTCCAAAGCAAACGTAACACATTTAAGACCAAAAGTAACACATTTATAGCTAAAAAATAACACATTTAAGACTAAAAAGTAACATCTTTTAAAGGAAAAAATGATACTCCCTCCGTCCTTAAATAATTGTCCTGATTGACCCGACGTATAGTTTAAGAAAAAATAATTGACTTGATTATTTATATTGATTTAATGTGTAGTTTCCATTAATGTCTATGTATATGTGGCACGTAATTAAAGTAGAGTGAAAAAGTAAGGGTAAAGTGGTAAAAGTGATGTTCTAAAAAGGTAAGTTTCAAAGTGGACAATTATTTTGGGACGGACGAAAAAGGAAAGGAGGACGATAATTTAGGGACGGAGTGAGTATTTTTTATTAAAAACGTTAAGTGACATATTTTATACTGAAAAGTGATATTTTTAATACTAAAAAGTGACATTCTTCATTTATATACGTGAGGGGTGACGCTATAACTTTCAAAAATCGGAGGGATTTTACCAAGATTACTGAATTTTGAATAATTTAACATGAATAGATCCGTGTGAGGGGTGAGCTTTGTAGTTTGTACACAAAACAGTCCATCCGCCCCGAATCGGAATCATGTCATGCTAAAGTGGAGATTGCATTTGTAAATTGTAAGTGGAATGGGGAATGGGGAATGGAGAACGAGGGAAATAATTCATAATTCTACTACTACTAGTCGTACCTGAGTGTAGTTTATACACCGTAGTTTCCTTGTAATAGCTTTAAATTAAAAGGAGATGAAGAGAAATTTAATTATAATTTAATTAAATAACAATTTTAAAGTCAAGGTTCATATTGAATACGATCTTTATAAGACGAAATTGCCTCATATTTATACTCACAGTTTCTCAGCAATCGTCTCTAAGATGCAACGATTTTTTCGATATTCGTAATCAGCACTTTAATACGAGATTACAAATAATTTTGACGTTTCAAAACTTTCAAGTCTTTGAACAAAATAATGCAGCAATATGAACTATTATAATGAATTGTCAAACCAAAGGGCTATTTATATATACCAAAGAGTTGTTGTGGCCTTTTGGGCAATAGTTGCAATCCCGGGTCTAGTGGGCTGTGACCTGGTTCAACGATCCATAGTCGAATCCATGCACCCTTTCGGAGTCCAATCGCACTGTAATCGCCCGCGTGTCTGTTGACCGAGCTGAAAGGTTGCGTTGCACCTATAGGATTTCTTGAGCGACTGCTTGGGTTTGCCGAAGCCAATGTTGGTTGCACCCTGTGGAACATTTGATGCTCCTTCCCAAGGTATCCCAATTAGTAAAGTGTCTTAAAACTCTTTATTTTGTCAATATGAGATATGACTTTGCCGGACCCAATTCTCCACTACATCATGACTTTTCTACCCCCACTCGACGTGACTAGAATTTCCTGTCTCTCAAAATACTTCTTCTCTCTATGGAGATCTTTTCCAATCATCAGTTTCCACCAGAAACTCTTTAAAGAAACCTCCGGATGGGTAAGTTTGAAGCAAAATGCTATAATAATTGACAAATTCTTGGATTTCATACTTATTTCACTTACTTGCCGAGATGTTGGTTCTATTTTAGCGAAGTTTCAAGTTAAGGCCACTTTGCCTTTCATAGTTTCTGATCAAAGGCTTGATCAGGCTATTGGTTTCACTCTCGAGAACAATGTGAAAGAGTTAGATCTCGGCGTCTTAGAAACAAATTTGGCGGCGAGAACTTGCTGAATACGTTTTGCCGAAGGACTTTGCATCGAAAACAATTAATATTCTCAAGTTAAAAGGGTTTGTGCTTGATATAGAATATTGTCTGATCCCTGCTTGCCCTTTGATTCGGTATTTGTGTCTAAGAGAATGTAACTTGAACAGAGATATTAATTTGTCTAGTTTAGAACTTGTAAGGGTATTTTAGGCATTGCCTAATTTATCTTGTTCTCACCTTCTTGGTCAAAATAGGATTTAATTTGGTATCTTTGTGTTAAGATTTAATTAGGATTTTCTGGTTAGATTTAGGTGATGTCTTTAGTAACTAAATCCTTGCATAAGTATTTAGTTATTAATGTTCTCAAATTAGGAAAGGTAATCTTGTTTGATTTTCGGCTAAATCTCTTTCCTAGTAGGTTTTGCTGTCTTGCCGTGCTTTTGCAGGATTCCTTGGAGTCTTGGTTGACAAGTTTTGAAGCCTATAAAAAGATGAGAAGTCGGCGATCGAAGAACACAGCGATGTGAATACGGAGAGAGAGCTTGAGCGAGAATCAGATCATATTAAGAGAGATTACATTCAAGAAGTCTTGTGTGTTGAAACTGAGAGAAGAATTCAAACAATACATACACGAAGACCTTCGCATTCTATGCCGCTTCTTTGTATAAAGCTTCAGGAACACAGCCTTGTGTTTCCTGAAGCATTGTGTTTTTGTGCTTCCAGTCGGTTTCATTATTTTGGAAGCTGTTCTTCTTTTGATCTTTTCTTCCCACGTTTGGTTTATAGTTTATGTGGTTTTTGTAATCTCCAAGATTCTATATCTTGTGAGATTTTTGTGTAAACTGTTAAGGTTCAAAAACAGTTTTGTGTTTAATATAATTTGTTGCCTTGAGGCTTGATCTACAAGATTGATTCTTGTAGATTGTTTTTGTGTGATTTTCTGTCTTACTAAGTCTGTTAGATTTCAAATCACAAAACAATATTTCCGCTGCTATTTTCTGAGACACACTTTCAGTTCACAGTGTTACTGTCATTGTTGCAACATTCACTGTAACATTGGCAGTAACATCGCTCCATATTGAGTTTCCGTGGCATCACGTTCTTTCAATTGGTATCAGAGCCAACTCTTGATATCACTAAGAGTCGATTCTGTTTAAAGACGCGATGGATTCTCAATATGAGAATGTGGTTCGTCCCCCTACTCTTACTAATGCTAATTATTCTATATGGAAAGTCAAGATGCGTATCTTCATCAAATCAATTGATGAAAGAGCGTGGCTTGCTGTGTTAAATGGTTGGAGTCCTCCCAAAACTGTTGATTCTGATGGTGATGTCAAAATCACAAAGGAGTCTGAGTGGACCAACGATGATAGGAACACAACATCTTTTAACTCAAAAGCTTTGTCTGCTATTTATAAGGCCTTAGATGCAAATACGTTTAGAGTAATAGCAAATTACGAATCTGCCAAAGATGTGTGGGAGGCCCTTCAAACCTTATGTGAAGGACCTGCCAGTGTTCGTTCCTCTAAGCTAAGAATGTTAACGACTCAGTTTGAGAACACAAGGATGCAAGAGTCTGAGGACATAATGACATATTATGGAAGACTTCTTGATCTATCAAATTCTGCTTTAGCCTTAGGAGATCCTATTACAAATGAGCGTCTTGTCAGTAAGATGATGAGGACTTTGCCTGAAAGATTCAATGTCAAGATATGTGCTATTGAAGAAGCACATGATATTGACAAGATGAGTTTTGAAAGATTGGTGGAATTCTTCAAAACTTTGAGTTGAATCTAAACGATCAAATAAAAACAAAGGCAAAGGTGTCTCATCATCTTCTACACCCAGGGAAAAACATTGCTATGCTGCACCAATTGATCCGTCATGTGATTTGCTTGAAATTCAAAAAGACATTGATGAGTCTGATTTTGGAGAAGAATCAATTGCTTTATTGACTACTAAATTCAAAAAAATTTTGAAAAATAAAAGTCAAAATAGAACTCCATCATCAAACTCAAAAATTAATTTCAAACCTGATTCTGTGAAATTTGTTCCCAAAGAACAATCCTTTCAAACTCCTGAAAAACCCTTCACAAATCCTTTTGCTTCTAAGTCATCCTACAATGGTAAGAATCTTGATTCTATCCAATGTAGAGAATGTCAAGGTTTTGGACACTATGCAAACCAATGTGCTAACACTTTAAGAAAGAAAGGATTGAATTTTTCTGCAACTCTAAGTGATAGTGATGGAGAAGATCCGGTGATCTTATCACCTTGAATGCAGTTTATGATTCGATTCGAGAGTACGTTGGTTCAAAGCAAATGTGTCACCCGATGTTGCAACATCGGGGAGTAACATCGGGAGAAACATTGTGCGAAACAGAATTTTTGTTTTAATTCAACGATTCTGCAGAGGATGACGGACATTCAGATTCAGATCTCTGCTGGAAGGGTACAAGGAGCTGTACAAGGATTGGGAGAAAAGGGCTCATCAAGTCACACTACTTGGTAAGGCGAATGAAGCTGAAAAAGGCCAACGAGGATCAAAAAGAATGCATAATCAGTGGAAGGAGTCCTAAGTAGAAAGGATGTGGAAATTGAGCGGTTAAAGGAGCAACTTGCTCAAGCGAAGCAACACCGACCAAGTGGAATTCAAGCAAACGTAAGGTTGACGATCTGCTAAATTCAGTAACTCTTCAGATCGGGTATTGGTTTTGTCCCTAAAGTGTTTGTGAAAGAAGGAGAAGGAACATCGGAACCAAACCGATGAAAGCTTTCTCGAAATCTTTCGTGAAAAACCAAGAGTAAGAAGGAAAAATTATGTTTGTCACTTCGCCATAAGCTGGTCACATACCTGCCTTTTTGCTTTCTAAAAAGGCAATGTATGAGAATGAAAAAGGCAAGAATTCTTTGGAAAAGCTCATTGGCGTAACAGGATGAAGCAACCATGCGCCGGCCAATGCAAAGACAACATTGGCGTAAACATTGGAAGCCTCATTCAAGGGCAAATCATAATTTTTCCAAAACCTCAACCCAAAACAGTAAAAAATGTGGGTTCAAAAAACATGTGATGAAAAATGTAGAGCCAAATCGTGAGCCATTTGATATACGCTGGCGCCTCCATGTCACATGATGAAAAATGCAATGTTACATTTACTTCCTTAAAATCTCATGTTCTTTGGATCTGGTATTTCGATAGTGGTTGTTCTAGACATATGACAAAGTGCAGTGAGAATTTGAAGGAATATGTAAGTATTAATGGTGGTTACTGTGACCTATGGGGGAGGTGGTGCAAAAGGGAAAATTGTAGGTAAAGGAACATTGAACGTTGAAGGTCTTCCAAACCTCAAAAACGTTTACCATGTGGAAGGCCTTAAGACAAACCTGATCAGTATAAGTCAGTTGTGTGATGATGATCTTCAGGTAAGATTTGACAAACATTCTTGTGAGGTTCTTGATCATAATAACAAATGTCTTCTCGACGGGTTTAAGATCGCTCGATAATTGTTACTTGTTCAACAATACCCATTCATGTCAAAAGCAAGTATTGATGTAACGGCATCTCTCGGCACCGTAAGCTTGGTCACATGAGTTTTAAGTAAGCTCGATGAGCTTGTGAGGCATGATGCTGTCAAAGGATTACCAAATCTGGAAAGGAATTACTCAAAGGTATGTGGACCATGTCAAAAAGGTAAACAAGTCAAGGCCTCACATCTCCCAATCACACAATGTTCCACTTCCAGATGTTTGGAGATGATTCATACTGACCTTATGGGTCCCATTGAGGTAGAAAGCCTAGGTAAGAAAAAGTACACCTTTGTGCATTCGTAGATGACTTCTCTAGATATACTTGGGTAATATTTTTAAGAGAGAAGTCTGAAACTTTTGAGGCTTTCAAAATTTGGTACACCCGTGTTATGAACTTGTATGATCTAAAACTCACTAGGATTAGATCGGATCGGCAACGGAATATGAAAATGCATCCTTTTCTAAATATTGTGCCTCTAATGGTATCTCTCATGAATTCTCTGCTCCCAAAACTCCACAACAAAATGGAGTGGCGGAGAGAAAGAACAGGACATTACAAGAAATGGCTAGGGTAATTGTGAGAACCCAAAACCCATTACTTGTATTTCTTGTTCTATGCCTTAATAACATGCTTGTTTCATGCTTTAACATGATTAGATATCTCTTTTAGTCCATGCCTGACTCGTATTATCATTATTGCATTCCTTATCGCTTGATTTCCTTATGCTTAGCATACCTTCCCGTTACGCCTCGCGTGTTGCCTTAGCGATTTGCACTCAACCGAGACTTGTTAGGGTTCGATTGTCTCTCATAGGCGACCTAGAGCGCTTCGCCTTGATCATAGTAAGCTTGTTGGGAAGTTTAGAAACCTTCTTGCCTTGTTTTGGCCTTAGCGATTTCACTGTCTCCGTTTTGCGCGTATTTCGTATGCGAATTGTTCCTTGAGTTCCCGGACTTGTATTCAAGTCATAACCATGATTAAACAAGCTTATTCCATGCCCAAGTTACCTTAGTTTATTGATCTTTGATCCGGGTTTGATTAGTCAACCAATCATTAAACTTGACTCGAGCCTTGTCCTACCTTGTTCCGGGTGATGTCCGGGTGTGTTTCGGACATGTTTTGAGTTGTGTTAGACCCTAGAATGGTTGCCCATGAGCTTGGGACCATTTAGGACTTGTTTAGGTCAAGTTTTGAGGCCCCAGAAGTTCAGGCGGCCGCATGGCTCGAGTGAGGCGCCCCGCCTGAAACAAATGAAAATGGCAACCTTCTCACGCATAAAAGGCGGCCGCAGGCGCCTCGGCCTCTTTTCGGCTTCTGGGGAATTTCTTCTTCTGTTTTGTCCGACCTTTAACCCTTAAACCCCCTTCCTAATTGTCCCTAATCCAACCCATTAAACCCTAACTAAGCTAGATTAGTCCTAATCTCAAGCCACTACCTTTGGACATGTGGATTCCACCACTCCTCTCCCCTTGACACTTGGAATTCCACCAAAATCATGCAAGATATATAAGGCCTCCCTTGTTGACTTTGCCTTAATCTTCCATAATCAGATTTCTCTCCTCTCTCTCTTGCCATGGTGTGTGTGTAGAGAATAGGTGAGATTGGTGTGTGTGATTTCCCTAGAGTGAGCTCCCGACTTCCGTTTGCCGAGCCGAGACCACCGGAGTGAAGCTACCGACGAGGAGATCGATTCCTTCCGATTACTTTGATCTCCAACTTTCCTTTTCCTTGGTGAAGGTAAGCTATTAATTTCCCCCTTAGGATGGTATGATTAGACTTGCCATGATTCCCCTTGTCTATTGATCCCCATGCTTTTCCATGTCCATGCCATGATCTAGGTTGAATTGGTCTCTTGAGATTTTGGTTAGTATGTCCATCTTGTTGCTTGAGGCCTACACCTAGAATTAATTATGTTCTATGCTTCTTTAGGAGCAATTAATGTTCTTGAACTAATATGTTTCGATGACTCTTGGGAATTTTGAATTCTAGGGTTTCCTATGCCTTGTATTGATTATCTTAATGAATTGAGCCCTAGGCCTAGATTAAATTGTGTTCTATGTTTCCCTACGAATAAATAACGTTCTCGGACTCTTGCACTTTAATAACCTTGAAAGTATGACTTTAAGATCCCTTGAATTCGAATTATCGACAATTAGTAACTATGGTCGTTAAACGGATTAATGACCTAGCCGATCATATGCGAGAACTTAGAAGAGGGTTTGTGATGCATTTAGCGTCCTAACTCTATTGGATGAACTATTAGAGCGACTCAAGAGTCAAGATTAGCGAGCTATTGAACAATACCGGCCATGATTAATCCCTACGACGCTCTAATCGCTTTCCCTAAGAATAATAATTCTAGACTTTGAACTTGAATTGATTGCCCTCGCTTGATCTTGACTGTCATATTATGGAATGACTAATTGACATGTGAGTTCGCTCTTGTCGAACTCAACCCTACCTCGGTTATTGATAAGAATAATTTATTTATCTTTGAGCGAGATCGCTTTGTCGATCTCGCTTCTCTACTTGAGAATTTTGTTAAGTATACATTACTTGGCATTGCATGAGTCCAAATTGGCATCCCGCCTTTGTGCACACACGCCTCCACCGTGGCCACAAGGAGAAGAGCTCCCATGTCAGTAATCATTTAAGAGCATCACCGGTGACTATCCCTGCATCTCTCTGAAGATCGATGTACTCACACATTCGATACCGCACTTTCCGATAACGCCAGATGTGAACTACGTAGCGGCCCGGCTCTTCACATATCCTTATTCTATGTGATTTATTTATGCGCACTTACGTGAAAACAATGTGCATCCCGGATATATGACTCTATCCTTCTATGACGATCTTGCCTTGAATGTTGCATCTTGCCATGACATGCATGATTAATAGCTTACAAGTCTTTATGACTTACCCTTTCCCTTTATCGCTTTTAGATCCTAGCAAGACAGTCCTCGCGCTGCTGACTAGCCGTGTTCGTGCCTTGTGCCCTCGACTGCTGATTCTCAAGAGGTGGTTTTGATGGCCTCTTATTCTGTTTATAATTTTGTGACGACGGGTTAAGCTACCAACTAGATCAGGCTCGGGTATTTGTATAACTTGATTGTAAATCTTTAACCGCTAGTAGTTTATACTTGTAGTACTTGTAACCCTTTTGCGCCGGGTATCAGGTGTGCCGAGCCTCGGTTAACTCCGTTAATATTCCTCCACGTTTTTAGTCTTCCTTC
>CM028381.1:53477519-53538221 GCA_013146195.2 Codonopsis lanceolata
GATTCCTATGGTCGGATAAAATTATTTCGGTATCAAGAAGCGGTTTGTTTGACATGATGTTGATTTATCGGCCTAAATCTCCTCTTTCTACTTTGGCTAGACTTGGTTTGGAGCGTCTTGGCCTCCTATCTTAGCTCTATTCGGTTCGGGTAAGTGGGTTCGTTGGCTTCCCCCCCTCTTGGGCACTTAAACTTATACGGATGGTTCAGCGTGCGTAGCAATCATATGGGGAGGAGGTATTTTCGTGACTCTTTCGGGAATATAGTTTGGGCCTTTTGACCTTTTATGGTAGTGGGACTAATATGGGGCTGAAATTAAAGCTTTCGTGATGGGCTTCATCTTTGCCATAATCTTAACATTGCTAATGTGATTGTTGAATCGATTCACGGGTTCTTTGTTGAGGTTCTTTCTAGTCGTCGTGGGTTCCTTGGATGTATGAGTATATGAGCTCAGAGGCTGTCGGTCCTTTCTTGGGCTGCCCCATTCGGCCAATATTCGAGAAGCGAAATTGTGTCGCCAGATAAGCTTCTTGCCGCGCTATGTTCTAAGGTTTTTAATGTATAGTTCCATGGTGATCTTCCATGAGGCTCGGTGTACTTTGATTCATGATCGTCTAGGCCTTTATAATTTCGTAAGGGTCATTAGCTTTATCTTGTTACGTTTCGAGGTCGAGGCTCGCTTTGTCCCCCACTTTTGTTTGGGTAAGGGTTGTCCCCTCATTAAGTATGTTTTTTCCTTTTGTTTTTAATAAATCTCGCAGTGGTGCTTCCCAAAAAAAAAAAAAAAAAGAAGGGTTACGTCGCCTGCGGAAAAGGCATCCAAACCCGACGGAGTTTACGCGAAAGTAGGGACGATGTTAGTCGCGGCTGCGGTGCAGGATCCTGACACGCCGCATCGATGAATCACAGGGGCTCACGGCGAATATCTCCCCACCAAGCACGGTTAAAAGCCGTCGGCCGGGCGCCTCAAATAGTCCACGTCATCCTCACAGAAACTCTGTAAGGATCGCGGAAAAGCGGTCAAGTCAAAATTTTCCCGTTATAGAAACTTCGGGGTGGCTTAGCGGCAGTCTTGCGGAATAACACGATTGCCATGGGGCGCCTCAGAAGCGAGCACGGCAATATTACAAGTGGC
The DNA here is from genome assembly GCA_013146195.2 of Codonopsis lanceolata. Lineage (NCBI taxonomy): Eukaryota > Viridiplantae > Streptophyta > Magnoliopsida > Asterales > Campanulaceae > Codonopsis > Codonopsis lanceolata. The sequence goes on from CM028381.1 coordinate 53,478,654, forward strand.
GGCAACTCGGCATGGCACAAAATTCTTCATAAGTCGGGCACATTTCGTTCGTCTCCGAAATTAAAAAGATGATCTTAGCGGGACGGAACACAGACGCTCCCTCGGCATGTCCCATTGATCACGATATTCCTCGGAAAGAAGGCACCTAAAGCCAAAAGATGATCGAGCGATCCACGCTCATCGGCTCGGAGGCAAAATCCATAAGTCGAGGGCATTCTCGTAAATTTCTAATTCTAAAGGGGTATGATATGATTAAATAGAAAATATGAAAACTCTCTTTGTGATGCAAGCAAGTAAGAAAGGGGACTGAGAAGAATTAAAACATCTTGAGAAAAGATGAAGCAAGTGTGAAGAATCGTTCGCGAATCCCCTTTTATATGAAAGAAAATGAGGAAATGGACAAAGGAACAAAGCGGTGGTGAGCAGTGGCCAAAAGCTTCCGAGGAAACCAAGTTTGGGCGCCCCCTTATGAGGTTTGGGCATGGCGCCTAAACCTCTAATATAAATGCCCAAACTTATCTGTAATCTGTTGTGTTGATTTACGTCCAAATCGCCAATTAATCTTCCGTTTGATCACGAGAGCCTATATTTAGAAGGCTATATATCCAATTATGCTTCTTCACACAGGAAGAAGTAATCTTCCTCTTCTCATAATCGAGAAAAGCCTCCTCAAAATTGAAGGTGTATTCTTTTTGAATTTATTTCTAAAAAGCAGCGTGCCATTACCCTTAGAAGTCGGTATAGTTTATTTTTTGCATGTATTTTGAGTGTGCATTTTATTTTATCATGCCATTTAAAATTATATTACATTTCATCCTTCATGTTTGTCTGAGATACTAATTACTAATTCTGAGAAACAAAAAAGAAAAAAAACGACATGTGCGGGAAAGAAGCTAAAGATCAAATGATACTCGCTTACAAGCCACCTCCACGACTCGAGGACCCAGCGTGCCATCGGATCTGCGTCCGTCCCTTGAGGCACGGCTTGGTCCTATGTCGCATCATCATCATCATCATCAACTGCGGCGCTGGTTTGCGCGCATGGCCTCGATGTTCAGACATGAATAATCCTCTACCGGCCCGATATAGTTCTTGATGCTTGCAAAGCCCCTCAGGAGTCTCTTATAGGTCGACACTTTGACCTGAAAAAAAAAAAAGAGAAAAAGCATCAGTCAAATAAAAAAAATCAGGAGTAAGCATCAGTCAGTCAATAAAAAGAAGAGTGATAAATATACCGTTCGGGCCTGATCTGGGACACGGTACTCCTCTGGAATCTCTGCATCTGGAATAACTTCCCTTATGAGCCTGCCATCTTGCCGGTAGGGAAAGGACGAAAAAGCATCGTCGGGCATAGAAAACTTCAAGCCGTGCATCTAAGGCAATGAAGAAGGCTCGGCCAAGCACCATCAGCGGATGCGATCTCCCGTCGGATAAGGAGGAGGAGGAGGATGAAGCATTGTCCTCAAGAAATCCTCATAAGACATCACTGGAAAGTCACTAAGGGGCATCTTATATTTGTCCAAGTATCGAAGCCTGTTTGGTATGTGATGTGGCTCAATCACATACGGGGGAGGTGGAGGAGGTACCACCGGGGCTACCGTAAATGAGACATGCTGGCGGTTGACCCGCTCACCCATATACAGTGAATCACACATAATGGACACCATCAAAATCCGGCAACAACTCAAAAGCAAAGTTACCTCGATGGGCCCTACGGATGCTTCAAGGAAATAAAGTCAGCGAGCCGAGAAGTTGAGTTCGCCACTGCATCCTGAGATCAATGACTCAACATATTGACCCGGCGGTAGTCTATCTCTTTCCGATTTGCATTTACAAATTTGGCGATTGGGCCAAGGGCGTCGCCAGCGGTAAAAAGTCAAAGACAGAATAGGCCCACACAAAAAAAAAAAAAAAACAACAAAGGGGGTAAGAATCAGCAAAATAAGAAAAAATATGCATATTAAAAAAAAAAAGAGGGGAAGAAAGTACCTCCCAGGCAGGGGCAAAACCGGTCATCACCTTCGAGTCGTTCCGACTCAATTTATCCATATTGAAGTAAAGCTCGGCCGAGGCCGGCGCCCCAATCATACTCAATCACGGTTCGGATCTCGGAACAACTCGGTAAGGAAATCCTCAAGGTAGTAGAGGCATTGGCAAAAAGAGACGTGCCCAAGAAAAAAAATAAGAATGTCCGGGCAAGACGGATCACAGCAGCGCTATCCTCAGGATCAACCTGCCCAGCATTCCTCAAAAGCCATGTCTTTACACTAGGAATGGTTACCGCATCAGCCGTTTTGTACTCGGGCTCGAATCCCAAAGATCCTCCACCTCTTCGTGACGTTCGCGGAGAGTTAAGTCTGGTTCCAGTTTCTGCCCAATACTGGTAGAAATGCCGGTAATAGCCGCAAAATCACAGGGAGTCATGGTAATCTCTCCCCAGCTGAGGTGGAAAGTGTGGGTGGTATCCCACCAAAAGTTCCGCAGCACGTCAAAAATAGCTCTGTAACTACGGAAGGGAGTAAAGGCCCGCATAAAAACTCCCAGACCCGTGTCATCTATCAATGTCTGAGCTGCCGGGGGCATCAAATGAAATATGTCCAAAACACTGGAGCAGGAGGCCCTAGTTTTGTCCAAAACCCCGCGTTCCTGAAAAAGAAAGAGGGAGAAGGAAAATCAAGGTAAGTATCCCACAAGCCTTTTCCTTTTGTACATTCAATACATCATATTTTTTTAAAAAAAATAAAATAATAATATATATATATATATTTTATATATATATATGACATTAAAAATTATTTTGTACATAAAAATCCATATTATCATTTTCAAGTACATACAAAAATACTTTGCATAAATATACATAAAAAAATATAATAATAAATAAATAAATAAATAATAGAGTATATACTTTGCGTTTAAAATATACATGCCATATTTCTTTTATTTTCATATTTGTGTAAAAAATTTTTTTTTATGCATTCACATCAAAAAGAACATCTCATTGTATATTCATCATCGCATTTGCATCAAAATAAAATGATACATGCATCATTTCTTGCATTTATTAGTTAATAAGCAGTATTGGGAATGCACGAAAGAGAAATTTAAATTGCCATCTACCATGGAAAAATAATATCTACTTAGCATTTCTTATATCCCTATACCATCAGCATGCATAAAATATATGTTCCAGTACATAAAATATATCTGTTAAGTCATGTATATATCCGAAAATATGTCCGAAAAATGTGTTCAGAAAATTCTGCATTTCATTCCGAAAATTCCGTCATGTGAATATATGCCATGTAAAAATATTTTCAGAGCTAAAACATGCATCATATAGCTTTATTTGCATTAACATTATAAACTATGCATAGTAGAGTCAAATAGTAACTACTAGTTCAAATTGGGCATCGCAAAAATAAATTGTCCAAATTTCATGCATTATTATCAAATTTGCATCATTTTAGTCTATAAATCACATGTATAAATATCATAAGCTGCATATATATGCTCCAAAAGTCCAAAACAGCACAGAAATTGAACAGATCTGAAAAATTGATCAAGTGGGTGGAAGAAAATCATACTCACATTGGAATCAGGGAGATTCGACACGTGCTTGTACCAGTCCCTCACCAAATTGCCCGATCATCTTTGAGAATAATAATAACCAACTTTGTTTTGAACCAAAGGAGGGAGTTCTTGTTTTTTCTTACCAGATTCCGGGTTCATCGGTGCCTTTCCTTTCCTAGATCTAGAAGAAGAAGCCATCTGCACAGGAAAACAAAATTTTTGGCGAAAGAAAATTGAGAAAAGGAAAGAAAATAGAAAAAAAAATGAAGAAATAAAGCTTACCTTCGTCAATGGAGGAAAGAAAATGAAGTTGAAGAAAAGCCTCTGCCTTCATTCTCCCGTAAGAGATGACAAAAGGGAGGAAAAGTGATATTTTCACTTTTCCCCCTCCAAGCAAATCAGCATCAGCACTCAAGTCCTTCAAGTTTCAAAGCTGCAAAGTGGTCCCTGAAACTTAACAGAAAGTTAACAAAAGTGATTCTTGTTAACCATATTTGATGATCTTTCACCCAAAAGACAAGAAAAGTTCATATCTCCGGCAAGTCAGCTACCAGACAAGCAGAAAAATCAGAAAATTCAGCAGCGAAGGTAAATTCCTCTTCTTTTGAAAAAAAAAATCAAAGAAAAAAAATCAATCAGAAAAAAAATCAATCAAAGAAAAGAAAAATCGATCAAAAGAGACAAAAATGATGAAAAAAAAAGCAGACCAAGGATCCCAGCAGGGATGAACTACGACGGTCTGATTCCCTGAATAGGGATACGTAGGCAACCTACTTTGGTAGGCACGACCATCACAATTAAAAAAAAAAAGAAAGAATAAAATTCCTCGGTAAGAGTGGCAGAAATAAGCAAATCAGCTGAATCAGCAACAGCGGTCAAAAGCAAACAGGTAAGAAAGGTAAGGAAGTTAAGGTTTCTTATTTTTGCCTTCAGAAAATAAAAGAAAAATCTTTTTCAAAAAGGGTTTTTTTGTTTCAAAAAAAAAGGGAAAAAAAACAGAGGAATATTCAAAAAAAACAAAACAAAAAAAAAAAAAAGAGGAAGAAGAAAAAGAAAATTCTTTATCGTGTCCAGCAGGTTTCGGTCAGTTGGATGCAATTTTTGAAAAAATTTGAAGAAAGTTTTTATCGTATTCGATGACAGGTATTGATCGGTCGAGTACGGAAAATCGAAGGTCCTCTTTTTGTGTTTGGAAGAAAGGTATTTGACCCGGCCGGACACAATTTTGAGATTGATCTCTTAACATATTTCCACGGCGGATAGAGGCCGGTTGAAATATGGTTTTAAATACACAAAAATCTTCATACCGTATTTGACAACGGTTTCGGACCGTAAAATCGGCTTTTAAAAACATGAAAATCTTTTCTTCTTCAATTTGGTTGTTTGTTTCGGCTTAGGCCGAACTACGCTTGGTCTGATTCCTTTTATTAAGGGATACGTAGGCAGCCTACATTAGTAGGTCCGACCATCAGAGCATTCAATTTGCAGATCTGCTTAAAAACTGCGATAACCTGCTATAACTGACTAAAAATGTCTAGGATATGGAGGTTTGATAAATTGCTGCATTATAACTGCTACCTATTGCATATTTCTCCCTCGTTTTGAAATGAAACGAAATTGGAGAGTCTATTCTAATCAACGATGTTCGTCTACTCGATCGGGTTAGTAGACTCCATCGTTGAGGGGCTCTGTAGACACCCAAATTTCGTACCCGGATACATGACATGACAAAAATATCAAGAAGCTGTTAAAACATTAACAAATGTCAAGTTCTGGGTCATTCTGGGTCAAAATTGCAAAAGGACAAAGTAGGATGCACAAAGGACAAGCTGCGGGGACAAAGTGTCAAAAAAGGAGAAGGTTTGAGGTTTAGGCACCACCTACCAAGGGTTTGGGTGTGGCGCCCAAACCTTCAATAGGTGGCGCCCAAACTTCTTTCCCCAACACTGTTCATCCAACAATTTGCCGCATTGCACAATTCGTCGAACGCGGTGTACAACCCTCTGATGCACGGAGAGAAATCTCAAAATTCCAGCGATGTCCCAGCCTCCTCCTATAAATAGAGGCCTCCGGCTCCTTCATTCAGCGCTCAATTCATCCGTAAAATTTCTCTGCGTTCTCGTTACGCTGAAGAAATAAATACCGATAGATCAATTTCTAAAGCCTCGAAACCCTGCCAAACCTCCGCCAAACACAAATCCAACCGGTAGAAGTGTACCTTAGCACCCCAGCTAGGTATCCACCCCTTTTCCCCGGTCCAAAAATCGTGGATAGAGCAGTTGCTCTGCCCGATTTAAAAAAATAGCCGAGTAAGCCGTTACTCGCCAAAATTGACCTTTTCGGTCAAACAAACAACCGAGAATAAGTTACCTGCCCCAATCCGAGGCGAAAAGTAACTTCAGGCGATTCTGTTGCCCAAATTCACACAACACACAACTTCAAAACCGGACGGACGGACGGAGAAAAAAAAGACTCTCTCTCCCAGAGGGACAGGCGACACCCGCCGTTTGTAAGCTTTTATTGTTAAAGTCTTTTATTTCTATGTAATAGTATTATTTCGATCCGGCCCAATGTAGATATATAGCGGTTGTCTTTGCCGGATTTTATTAGGAAATAGTACTAAATGTAGCCGTTATTATGGCAAAATATTTTTAGATGAGTTTGTATTTATTTACTTTATTTATTCAATAAAGTCTTTATTTGTAAATGTATTATTTCCGGTCCGGTTCAATATCAAAATATAAGCGATTATCTTTGCCGGATTTTATTAGGAAATAATACTAAAAAGAGCCGTTATAATGGCCAAATATTTTTAATGTGTACGTAATTATTGGAAAGAGGCAGCGAGTCCGTAAATAATGTGGCCACGAATGTATACATTTAATTTTCCCTTGTCAAAATAAGACCTTATTTATTTGCTAAGTAAATGTGACAATAAGCATACTTCAGCCAAAAACGTTTCAAGACCGAAAGGGCGAGTTGGGTGCCTAGCACCTTCCCAACTCGTAACTTAGCCTCCGAACCCGCTTTCTAAAATCTCTGGTTTTTCTTTTCTGGTTTTCCTTTATTTTTGCCTTAAAATAAAGGTGGCGACTCTAAAACATTTTGGATCCAGTGGGGCCTCGCAACATCTTTCTTTGCACTTTCACGTTCTCCCCTAAACAAGGGATAACTTGACATAGAAAACCCAAAGCACTCATAGTGATCGAAATAGGCCATAAGGCTATTTTCATAAAATCCATAGTGGGGCGTCGCAATATTCTTTCTTGCACTTCTCTATTTTCCTGAAAGATAAAGGGGAGGATGGGAATGGAAGAGTAATGCATTCCCATATCCTGTTATCCACGAAATAAGGGATAACTTGATATGGAAAACCATGAGTTCCCATATTGGATACAAAATTCACTCGAGGCAACCGAGGCACATTCAACAACGTGCTAATATAGACACACTCCTCTCGCACTTTGGATTTCGTCTTCCCCTAAACAAGGGAGGGTGGAACAAGAGCGGTGGTGTCCGCGCACCCCTATCCAGAGGCGCGGAGCACATTCAGGAACCTCACACGATTAAGCGTGACAAGTGTATAGAACTTTTCTAGTATAGTTTTTAATAGGACTTTACAGTTCGGCGGAAGACCTTTTCACAAGCTTCATCGGAAGACACTGCTCAAAGCTTACAAGCAGCGGACCTTGTGTCCACTGGTCTCTCATGGCGTGTCCTATCCAAAGAATGATTCAATGGATTAATTCAAATTTATCTTCATCAATTTTGAATTTATCTAAGACATTCCCTAACACATCAAGCCTGGCTGAAGCTTTCAGCGGGGAAGACTTTTCGCAAACCGAAAAAGCGTGAGCGGCGTCACCTGCGTAACAACTCTCAGATCTGACACCTAGATTGCCCAAGTTTTAGAAGATCTCAGAAATCATTCCCTACTCTAGATATCCGTGAAGACGAATTTCCTGACTGACAGCCCCATGCATTTAATGCATTTTACCTTACAGAGCTGTTAGAGTCTTCATCTTCTCTAACGGATCTTTTTGAGTGCACCTGCTATAAATGCTGCCATTAAAGACAGGAAAATCAACCTAGTACAGAATCGATCGAACACGTGAAGAATTGCTCTGAAACTCTAAAACTCCAAGTCTTACTACTCAGTGCATTCAAGAGATCCTCAATAGATCTAGAAGTCCTCGTCAACAACAAGAAGCTGAGCTTCATCATTTATTTCTATACTTCTTGTTGTTATTCATTCATTAACTATACTTCTGCACGAATTAAATATCTTGTTTATACAGATATTTAATTCCTTAGACCCCAAACATAAGTCAATATTTTGTACACGATCCATTAGGAATATTCTTTGTAATAGATCTAGTGGAAAACATAGTGCACTATTTAAATCCAAGGTTGACTGCCTTGGTGGTGGACGTAGCACTCTTTATAGTGTGAACCATCCCAAAATTACTTGTGTTATTTCTTTACTGTTTGTCTCTGTTTGAACTGTTTATTACTTTAGTTATCTTTATCCTTTAAACAGCTGAACTTAAGTAACCTGTCAAAGGTCTACCGGTAGTCCTTATCGGCAGACTTGAAACAGCTACTTTGAAAGTCTTCCGCTACTTCAATCTTTTCAATAGATTGTACGTATCTTTCAAAGAACTTACACAAAAGTTTTTAAGTGTACAATAAGTTATTCAACCCCCCCCTTCTAGCTTATTATTGTGCCCGTTGGGACCCACATGAAGAAACTAACCTTTAAGTCTTCCGCTCAAGGGAAGCTTACGTCTTCCGGTCAACCTAAAACTAAGTCTACCGGTATGAAAGAAAAGTAATAAAACTTTGAAATTAAGTAGTAGGATCAATCATACCAAGATTTCTCCTTAAATAAGCAAACCTGGTGGCATCCAGTGGCTTTGTGAGAATGTCAGCCGATTGATGCTCAGTTGGAACATATTCCAGACTGATGTTACCTTTCTCCACATGATCTTTGAGGAAGTGATAACGAATATCAATGTCTTTTGTCTTGGAGTGCTTCACTGGATTTTTGGAGACTGAAATTGCTGATGTGTTGTCACACATAATTGGACAATTTGCAGTCTTGATGTTGTAATCCACTAGTTGTTGCTTCATCCATAGGAGTTGAGAGCAACAAATGCTGCAAAGAATGTATTCAGCCTTCGTGGTGGAGTTTGCAACTGATCCTTGTTTCTTGCAAGACCATGAGACAAGTCTATTTCCAAGGAATTGACAAGTCCCACTGGTGCTTCTTCTGCTCACTTTGCAGGCTACATAATCTGCATCTGAGTATCCAACTAGATCGAAATTGTTGTGTTTGGAATACCAGATGCCTAGATTTGTTGTTGTAGAAACATATCTGATGATCCGTTTGGCAGCATGCAAATGTGATTCCTTTGGATCTACCTGAAATCTTGCACAAACACAAACATCAAACATTATGTCAGGTCTACTGGTAGTAAGGTAAAGAAGTGAACCTATGATTCCTCGGTACTTGGTCATGTTCTCTTGCTTTCCCTTTTCATCTTTGTCAAGATGGCAGTCGGTTGACATTGGAGTCTCAAATCCTTTAGCTGAATTAAGACCAAATTTCTTGATTAGTTCCTTTGCATATTTGGTTTGGCTGATGAAGATTCCGTCGGAAGTCTGTTGAATATGCAGTCCTAGAAAGTAGGTAAGTTCACCCATCATGCTCATCTCGAACTTGCTTTGCATCAGCTTCTCGAATCTTTTACATAGGCTTTGGTTATTTGATCCAAAGATGATATCGTCCACATAGATTTGTACCAGAAGAGAATGACCCTTGTGCTTGAGGATGATAAAGGCAGTGTCTATCCTTCCTCGCACGAATCCTTGTTCTATTAAGAACTTGGATAGAGTTTCATACCAAGCTCTGGGAGCTTGCTTCAGGCCATAGAGAGCTTTCTTGAGTCGGTAGACATAATCCAGTTTGTCTTGAATGACAAATCCTGGAGGCTGTTCCACATATACAGTTTCTTGAAGATCACCATTGAGAAAGACACTCTTTACATCCATCTGATAGACTTTGAAGTCCATGAACGAGGCATAAGCTAGAAAGAGTCTGATTGCCTCTATTCTAGCAACATGAGCAAATGTTTCATCGAAGTCAATTCCTTCTTCCTGTCGGTAGCCTTGAGCAACCAGTCTAGCTTTATTTCTGGTGACATTTCCATCTTCATCTCTTTTGTTTCTGAAAACCCATTTGGTGCCGATGACTAGATGATCAGTCGGTCTTTGAACTAACCTCCACACCTTGCATCTTTCAAACTGGTTCAGCTCTTCTTGCATAGCTTCAATCCAGTTATGATCTTCAATAGCTTCATCGATCTTCTTTGGCTCGAGTTCAGATACGAATGCATATGCAAACATAGTCTCTTCTCGAACTTTATTTCTTGTACGAACTCTTGTGTTGAGATCACCAATGATTTGAGAGATAGGATGATCTTTTGTTTCAATAATGGTTGGAGGAAGATCACTTCTGGTGGGTTCTTCCCTTAAGAATTCCATAGTAGGTTGAGAAGGAGATTCACCAAAATCTGGTTCAGAAGAGATAGGATCTTCACAACCTTCATTTTTTGGTGAACAGAAAGGATGAGTGATTTGTAAAGGTGCTTGGGGTAAAACATAAGTGATGGGTTCTGGGTCAACAGAAGAGTTGGAACCGGTACCAGCAGAGTTCAGGTCTGCCGGTGAAGGGTTAGAGGTACTGGAGGGGTCTGCAGTTGCCGTTTTCTGATGAGGAGTGGAAGTAGATGCTGTGTTTGTACCTGTCTCATCATTATCAGAATCATTAGCAACATTCGGAGCCTTTCTAGGCTCTAACAAGTCATATTCATCAAAAGAAGCATGCACAGATTCTAAAATTTTCAAATGAGTTTTACTGAAAATGCGAAATGCTTTTGAATGTTTGGAATACCCCAGAAAAATTCCTTCGTCTGATTTTGCATCAAATTTTCCTCTATATTCTTTTCCATTATGAAGAATAAAACATTTACAGCCGAAGATTTTAAGAAATCCTCTGTTGGGGGCTCTTCCTCTCCATGTTTCATATGGAGTTTTGTTACGAAACTTGTTTACCAGGGATCTGTTTTGAGTAAAACATGCAGAGTTGACGACTTCTGCCCAGAAGTACTTTGGAAGTTTAGCTTCTGTCAGCATTTTTCTTGCTGCTTTGATCAGTGTTATGTTCTTCCGTTCAGCTACACCATTTTATTGAGGAGTACCGGCAGCAGAGAAGTTGTGGCCGATCCCGTGGTCATCACAGTATTTTTCTACACCATTGTTCTTGAATTCAGTGCCATTGTCTGATCTTATGTCACTAATGTCTTCAAGCTTTTGAGTTTGAAGTCTTCTCAAAAGAGCAGTGACTAGATCATACGTCTCATCTTTTGATGTCATTGTTTCAATCCAGGTGAACCTAGAGTAGTCGTCAACTACTACAAGTATATACTTGTCTTAAGAAATACTGACTGTAGTGATTGGTCCAAAGAGATCCATATGCAGAAGTTGAAGAGGTATGTTTGTTGACAAGACAGACTTTCTTTTGAAGGAAGCCTTGGAAAGTTTTCCTAGTTTGAAAGCTTTACAACTTCTGTCATGGTCGGCAGACACCGTAGGTAGACCTTTGACAAGCCCATCTTTTGAGAGCTTGGAGAGATGCTTGAAGTTGAGTTGACTGAGACGCTTGTGCCATATAGCCAACTATTGTCACGAACGTTGTTAGCTACTAGGCAAAAGCTTGAGAATCTCCCTAGAAGATTTAAGTCCACGACATAGACGTTTCCTTGTCTATTGCCGGTCAGTATTGTAGAGCAGGATTCACTGTCTTTGATGAGGCACTGGTTAGAGTTAAATTGGCATAGTAATCCTTTGTCGCAGAATTGGGATATGCTCAGAAGGTTGTGCTTTAAGCCACTCACTAGAGAAACTTTGTTGATGGAGAGACTTCCTCTAGTGATTGAGCCATATCCAATTGTTTTTCCTCTTGCATTATCTCCGAAAATAACAGTGGGTCCTTTGGCTTCAGCTATATCTGTAAGAAGACTTCTGTTTCCTGTCATGTGTCTTGAGCGACCACCCTTGTCCGGTACCGATGTCTTTGATTTCTGATTCTATAGCCATGAAGCAATCCTGAAAAAGAATTAAAGCAACAAGGTCCCCTTTATTTTCTTTTGGGTCCTAAGGATTAGCAACCTTTTGGAACCCATACCTGCCTGACCTTGAGAGAACTAGGTCTCTCAGGTCTTGGAGTGAACCTTAGCAGGCATTTTGGGGCCAGATGGCCTAGGCAATTGCAAGAATGACATAAGTGGAAATTCCATAGTGAACTGTCAGTGGCTTTTGCTGAAGAGAGATTATGATCATCCTTTTTCTTGACATCCATTCTTGGTTCAGCTTGCTTGTTGACGGTAGACTTAATTGGTCTCTTTTGAATCTTTCTAGTAAGCTCTTCTACATGGACAACATTGGACATCAACAAATATTCGAATCAAGAGAGAAACAACACATGATATGCAAAGCATTTATCTAAGTCACTTAAAAGAAGAAGAAAGATATGGTCACCAAAGACAATGAGTCAATGAGTCAATGAGTCAATGAGTCAAGTTTCTTTTCTCCCATATGCAGTTTTTTTACATAGAACTCCCTATGGGAATTGTAGCTTTACTTTATTACAAGATTCTTATGGCCACTAGGTAGCTTTCACACTTTTCCAAGGATAGCCATCTTTCACAAGATCAACCCATGGAAACATGAAGCTCGTGCATGTACCACAGTACCAAGTGAAAAGCTACATACCTTGTACACCGGTAGCTATTTCCTTTATGGGCTTCATCAGATTTTTTTAAAACTTACATCAACAAACTTGCCACAAACTAGGAGAATAGGACACCATTCGAAAAATGACTCACAACTGATTTAACAAGAAAGAATCCATAAGCAACCATATACATAGGACAAGAAATCTGATGGACCAATCGTGCAAACCTAAAGTGCAAGATGCCTTTTTTTTTTGTTTTTTGTTTTTTTTAAGAAAGTGAAGTAAGTCAAATGGCACACGGTCTGAGGGACTTCCTATGATAAGAAAATATCTCAAATGCTAAAGTTTTGATGAAAATATCTGCCAACTGATTTTCAGTCCTAACAAACTCCATGCATATTATATCAACCATGTTTCGAATAAAATGATATTTAATGTCAATATGTTTAGTACGAGAATGCTGAACATGATTTTTCAAAATGTCTATGGCACTAGAGTTGTCACAACAAAAGTTAACACTTCACTATGTAACTCATAGCTAGCCCTCTATCATCTTGTTCATCCACAAGAGTTGAGTACAATAACTACCGGCTACCACAACCATGCTCATATCAAAGGTCATAGTCATACAAGGGATAAATTGTTGTAACAAGATTTCAGAAGTGGAACCAAACACTATGTCATCAACGTAAATTTGACTGGCTAATGAGAATATTTTTGTCATGATGTTGAATGAACAAGGTTTTATCCACAACTCCTCAGTTAAAACCACTTTACAAAAGGTGATCTGTTAGTCTCACATACCAAGCTTTAGGAGCTTGCTTGAGACTATACAAAGTCTTTTTAAATTTATAAACATTGTTTGGTTTAAAAGAATCTTCGAACCCTTTAGGTTGTTCAACAAAAACTTCCTCATCAAGGACACCATTCAAGAATGTACTTTTGACATCCATTTGATGGAGTTTAATGCGTAAGAAACAAGCAATGGCAACAAACGGGCAACATGAGCAAATGTTTCATCAAAATCCACCCCCTCAACTTGTGTATAGCCTTGAGCCACGAACCGTGCCTTGTTTCTTACAATCTTTCCCAGCTCATCTGTTTTGTTCTTGAATATCCATTTCGTTCCAATAACATTTCCAGAGTTGGGTCTGAGAACCAAATATCACACATCATTTTTGGAAAATTGATTTAATTCCTCATATATGACATTTGTCCAAAAATCATTAAGAAGAGCTTCTTTAACATTTTTAGGTTCAATTTTAGACAGAAAGAGATAGTGTCTAACCCTTCTAAAAGTGGCAGTCATGCAAGCCATTTTTAGATAATCGACTTTACCTTTGGTCCTTGTAGTTCTCTCACAATGGACATCACCAATTACCTGAGACGTAGGATGAACTTTCTAGATTTTTCTGGGAATATCCTTGCTGCAATCAGTGGCAGTCTCATGCTCAGATTCTGGATTGGTCATATTTTCTTGAGCTGGAAAAATCAATGATTCATCTGATGATACATCATCAGGTGTATCATTCACCAAACTTTCATCAGGATCAGGATTTTCAGATCCAATAACAAGATCTGTAGCAGAGACAGTAGGATCTGTAGTAGAGACAGTAGGAACAAAGACTTAGAGTTCTTTTGTTGTGGGAACTAGTGTAGTGTCTTCAAGCAATCCTGTAAGATTATCTTCAACAGTTTTGTGACCAAGATCAGTGAGATCATAAAAAACAATATTCATTGATTCGATAATAGTCCTAGTTCTAAGATTAAAAACCCTATAAGCACTGCTATTAGAAGAATATCCTATGAACACACATTTGTGACTTTTGGAGTCAAATTTAGAGAGATGATCCCTATCGTTTAGTAAATAGCAAACACATCCAAACAGATGAAAGTGTTTAACACTGGGTTTTCTATCATTCAAGATCTCATAAGGTGTCATAGTGCGACTTGGCGTCAAGTAGACCCAATTACCAACATAACAAGCATTGTTTAAAGCTTCGACCCAAAAACATTTTGAAAGATTTTTAGAACTCAACAAGGCATGTGCCATTTCTTGAAGTGTACGATTCTTTCTTTCCGCCACTCCATTTTGTTGTGGAGTTTTGGGATCAGAAAACTCATGAGTAATTCCCTTTGAATGACAATAAGTAGAAAATAAAGTATTTTCATATTTTGTACCATGATCTAATCTAATCCTTTTAAGTTTAAGTCCATACAAATTCATAACACATAGATACCAAACCTTAAAGGCTTCAAAGGTATCTGATTTTTCCCTAAAAAAAAAATACCCAAGTATATCTCAAAAAATCATCAATACACACAAATGAATATCTCTTTCTACCTAAACTCTCCGCTTCAATGGGACCCATAAGGTCGGTAAGAATCATTTCAAGACTCCTAGTGGAGACATAATATTGAATTCTAGGATGAGAAGCCCTAGTTTGTTTTCCTTTTTGACACGAACCACAAACACTCATGTTCTTTGTGTTCAAACGAGGCAAACCACTAACAGCCTCAAATCTTACAAGTTCTTCAAGTTTTTTATAGCTAACATGTCCTAACTTTTGGTGCCATAATTGAGTTTCATCAAAAAAGACACTTTGGCAAGTATGAACAAAATTAACCATGTAACAATTATCTAGAGACCTAGTATCTGCACGAACACACTTATCAGATAAATCATATACCTCACACGTATCTTTGTTGAACCTAACATGAAGATTGTCATCACATAACTAACTAATGCTAATTAAGTTTTCCTTAAGCCCTTCAACATGATAAACATTGTTGAGTCTAGGAAACCCATCGATATCTAATGTTCCTTTACCTATTATTCTTCCTTTTACACCTCCACCGTAGGTGACCGTACCTCCATTGCACAGTGAGTAATTGGTCAGGTTCTCTTTTGTACCCATCATATGGCATGAACACCCACTATCAAAGTACCATGAACATGTGATATGAGATTTCAAAGAAGTAAATGTTACATGATAGTTAATATTAGCTTTTGAAACCCATATTTTCTTTATAGAACGTTGTACATAAGGAATAGAATGTTTTGGGCTATGATGGTTCTGATGATCCATCTGATGAGGTATCTGATGAGGTGTCGTAAGATGCCTTATTTGATTCTGGACAACAAAGGAAGTTTTGTTTTCACCATCTTTTTCAATATGACCAGCTTTTCTTTTGTGGCAAAAAGGCTTGATATGACCTTTTATTTTTTATTTTTATGGAAGCAGGGGCGGTACCCTGTGATATTTTATTAAAAGGAATAAAAACATACAAACTTGAGGTGGACAACCAGCCTTGCCCTTATGAATGGGAGGATGGAGGAGCCTTACCTCGAAAAGGAAATACAAATCAAAAAAGAACAAGGAAAAGAAACAAGCATTAACCAAGTCTAACATAAGGCGTACTACTAGCATTAAGTAGGATAAGACCCTTGATAGCACATGGAATGTCCGAGATCGAGAGGAAAGAAGAGTCAGATTGAGAGTCACAAGCCAAGTTCGCAATGCTGTCAGCAACTTTGTTAGATTCCCGGAAACAATGCTTGAAAGAATAATGACCAATACGCTAGAGACGGAGAATATTGACTTGATATGACCTACCTCATGACAATAATGACAAATAAACCTCTTTTTTCTCGGTTTTGAATGCTTCACAAATCCATTCTCTTCTGTTCAAGGAGAAGCAACAAAAGAAGGTTCTCCCCTTTCTTTGACACAAACAATGGTTTTGAAACATAATCCAGTAGTGTCCTCCTGACCAACCCCTAATGCTTCATCAAGATTGAACTTACTAGAGTTCCATTTAGTCATAGTATCATTTGCCTTGTTAAGATGAAAACAAAGCAGTTCAATTTCCCGATCTTTCTTTGTGAGTAACACTTCCAACCTTTCCTTTGATTCTCTCTAATCCTTTACATGATTAAATAAGAAACAAATTTGCCTATCCATTTCTATCATACAAATACAATGTTTTTTCCAATCTTCATACAAAGCCTTGTATTCTTCAACCACATTTATATCTTCACAATCTGATTCATTATGATATGGATCTTCAGTGTCATCAACTACAGAAGAGATGAAACACTGAAAATCCAACAAGTTGTTCATTAATGAGGTATTGGAAGATGTATCATTTCCAGTCTCATCAAAGGAAAACACATCAGATTTAGTATGAAGAGCGTTTGTCTCTTCTAAAGCAGATAAAGTGATAAGATGTCCTACATCTTGTTCTTCCTCACTATCACTCATGGTGGCAACAAAATTAATGCCCTTTTTGTGCTAGGTATTGTCACATTCATTAGCATAATGACCAAACACCGAGCAAGCACGACATTGTATAGAATCCCGATTTTTGACATGAGTTTTATAAGAAGATTTTAAGAATTTAGAGCCAGAAGAGTTTTGAGATTTACTTGAGTTGTCTTTCTGCAAAGGTTTGTTTGATTCAATGCCAAAAGGGTTTTGAAAGCTAGTGTCATTTTTTATTTGACTTTTGTTGCTAAGAAAATTATTGAACCTTTTTGAAAAGAAGGCCATTGAATCTTCTCCAAGATCAGAATTCTCAATATCTTTAGACAACTCAAGTAACTCATTGGAGGAATCTGAAACAGGTAAAGCTACACTTTTATACACAGTAGATCTAACAATGTTTTTTTCCTTTGTTTTTGTTCTGCTGAGCAAGAATAAGCTCTAAAGTTTGAAGAATCCCAGCAAGTTTCTCTAATGACAATGTATTAGAAATTTTGATATTAAAACATTCTAGGAGAGAACACATCATCTTACTAACAAGTCTAGGACTGGAAATTGGATCCCCCAGACTCATAGACTCATTAGAAATGTCAATAAGTTTCACATTGTAGGACCTAATGTCCTCACTTTCATTCATTTTCAAATTTTCAAATCTAGTGTTTAAAAGCCTTAACTTTGTACGCCGCATACTATCACTACCTTCACAAATTTCTTGAAGTAATTCTCATCCTTCTTTGGTTGACTGACAATTAGCCACCTTTTTGGCCATGTTAGTATATGAAGATCAAAGGATAACATAGTGTGCTTTGGAATAAAAATTAGATATAGTTCTTTCATCAGAAGTCCAATCTTTCTCATGTTTGATCTTAACATGACCATTGGTATCGATAATTTTAGGAGGTGACCAACCCTCAAGTATAGAAAGTCATGCCCTTTCATCAATTGATTTGATGTAGACACGGATCATGACTTTCCACATAGAATATTTAGTAGTTGTGAGAATAGGGGGACGAGGAATTCCATTGTTACGTGAATCCATCATGGCAATAGAAGAACCGACACTTAGTAAGGCTAAGCATAGGCTCTTATACCAAATGAAATAGCTAACCACGCTAGGATTCAACAGAGATTAAAATTTATTGAAATAATCAGTAATGATGTATCCAGTGATACATCATCACATGAATCATTAAGCAAGAGTAGCAGATGAATAAATGATATAAATAATTAACAAATCAAACAAAGTGACACCAAGAAGTAAATAAAGTCTACTAGTAAAATACTTGTAGACATTGTCTCATGGCGAAACTTCCACTAGATAAAAGATTGTAATGGGTTACAATCAGAAAACCAACTATTTTGAAGAGTGGAAATCAATACGAAAAACTCGTAAGAGAGAAAATATATCTAATGTATGCTTAACAATCTCGAATACATCAACATGACATAATAACTCAAAGGGTCTAGACTGATGAATGAAACAACGAAAACAGATGAGCCTTTGGATGATGGATCATTCAAGAGCTCACTAGTTTCCTAACAGCATTATATGCGAAATTCTCTCTACTGAATTCTCTGCCTTGTTGAACAACGTCCAAGGCTGATCCTTTCTTTTATAGAGCTCCTGGAAAAACCTGTCCACCAAGAAAATCACTTACCAAGAGTTATATTGGAAATAGATCTCTAATCCCTATAAGTTAGTGATTGCCATAAGAGAGTCCCTAAACAAGACAAAAACCAAGCTACCTGCCAGATATACTAGAAAGGTAAAAATAAACCATATGCCTTAAAGATAGGACACGGTAAGGAGAAAAAAAAAACACCTGTAGGGTATTATACTCCAACCATGCATAAAGTGCACCTCGACGACATGTGACCACTTGCTTTCTGAAAAATGATTGGAATTGTGTTTTTTTTACTAGGGTGTAAGTATGAAGAAACGAATCACAAAATCGAATCAAATCAAATCAAATCTCGTCGATCAGTTTGGTTCGATTTTGAGTTAGGTCAGTTCGGTTTTCATATTATATACTCCCTTTGTCTCGGATAAATGTTGCTACTTTATATTTTGGGATGTCCCAACTAATGTTTCTAAAGAATTTTGGTGTACAAATTTTCTACAATTTGTCATAATATATCCCTTAATTTAATACTATAATTATTGCACATCCTAGTTTGAGAGCGAGTGTAATTGGTACATTATTAATGAGAGAGAGTGTGCGTGCAATGAATATTATTGTTACAACATATTTTACATCATATTATTAATTAGATTTCTTAATCCTTGTCTTTTGTCCACTAAGAACAGTTATCTGGGACGGAGGAAGTATATTTTTACTATACATACATATATGATATAGCTACTTATTACAAACTTAAAATTTACCAATTGTCATAATCCATCTGTTCCTAAATAATTGACGTGTTTGACTAGCACATGGATTAAAAAAAACCAGTTGATTTTCTTATAAATATTGATGTAATTTACATTTTTCTTTAAAACTCATGTGTATGTGGTACATATTTAAAATATGATGAAAAAATTAAGGGTAATTTTGTAAAAAGTCTTCCTAAATAAAGTTTGAAAGCAAGACAATTTTATGGGAACGATCGAAAAAGGAAAACACAACGATTATTTATGAGTTTGATTAGAATTTTTATTGTAAATAAGAATGATTATAATTTGCATTATACCCCCCTCCATCCCAAAATAAATGACTTTTTAGAAATTTACACACATATTAAATTTTCTTATAAAAACAATGATTTACCATTCTTCTTTAAAAATATAAAAGAACTTTTCATATTCTAAATGCATTAAAGAATTCTTAATGCAACATGTAATTAAAAAGTAATTAATAGGCACGGGTCCTTGTAGGTACTAGGCACGGATCCTCCTAGCTAATTAATCGCTGAGTCATCATGATTTTCCCTCTCACAATCTCATGGGGCTGAGGTGTGGGGACTCTCGGGGGGAGAGTTTCCCCTTTTTGGAATCAAAAGTAATTAATATGGACAATTTTAGCAAAAATGTAGATTAATTTGTCTTGAAATACTAAAATATCATTTATTTTGGGACATTATGTTTCCCTAAAACGTCATTTATTTTGGGACGGTGGGAGTAAATAAAATAATAAAGTAGTTACTTAGTTTATGATATTGATTATAATTGGCTTTAATTAGGATCAACTAATATCTCAATTTGGAGCCAAAATATATAAATGATAAATATGTCTTTTTTCAAATGGTTTAGGGAGTATTAAATGATTTTGATCCTGATCAATTTGAGTAATTTAACATTACTCATAAAAAATGTATGTAAATTTTACATCAAAATTAATCAAGTTGACTAAAAAAGTTTAAACGAAAATTACATTTAAATGATGGAGTACTTAATAAGTATAATGCCAAAACTACAAAATACTTAATTCATAATATTTTTATTTATTTATTTCTGTAATGTTTTGTTAATGTTAATTTCATTGTTTTGCGCTGACCAACAAATAATATTATGTGCACTAAAAACATATGATAATTAACATATTATAGTTCGTGAAGTAGTTCATGGGTCCTACCATTCAATAGAGAGTGAGTGGGAGAAAAAAGGGCGCTAGGGACAGGTTAGTGAGGGAGATGATGTCTTGTTTGTCCGTGACGTAAGTGTTATGTTTGTATAGTGCGTGTTCGTGCAGCTTAGGGTTAGTTAATATTTGTTTGGTGGAATGTTATGATAAAAATATTGATAAAAAATACAATATTTTCTTTTTTAAAATGTTTTAATGAAACGCTTAAAATACTACAAATTATAACGTTTTAAAAATACATTGCGTCTACAACAATTCTGTTTATAAAAATAATGTTGAAATAGTTTTCCAAACGTGTTTATAAGAAAAAAAAATTACATTTTAAAAACCTTATGTTTTAAAAACGCTGTATTTTAAAAAACTAACGTTTTCAAAACGCTGTACCAAATAAACCTTAATCACAAAGACTATTTGACCTATAACCCAATAGTGGACTATTGCGTGTACCATTACCATGCATAGCATACCAAACTTTTGGGCTCGAGTAAGGGTGTTAATTTAGGGGTGGCAAAGTCTGGCACGGCACGTTAGCACGAACCAATAAGACACGATTATAGAGACAAATGACACGATAAACCCAGCACGACACGACCTAACACGAAACACGACACAAAAGACACGAAATTGTTAATATATTCAAATTAATATATATTGTTGTATTTATGATCAAATAAGATAGATAATATTAAAACACGATAATAAGACACGAACACGACACGATAACACGAATTATCATCCCTAGGTGTTATTACTATTCAAAAGTGTGAGTGTGGACTGTGGAGTTCATCAAGTATGACCTAAGGATCCATACACATTCCAACATCAGCCTCTTGACCAAAAAATTAAGTAACTACCTAAAACACCCTCACTTCTCAACAAAAATATCACACCCCATCTCTCTGTTCTTCGTAACCTCACAACGCGAGTATAGTGCCTGCGACCGTATGTTCTTTCTCTCTCTCTCTCTCTCTCTCTTTAGTTCATCACCGGCCCTCTGTCCGCCCTCCTTCATTGCCGACGGTCCTCTCACAGTATGACATATAGGGTTCGTCAATTTTCTCTTTATTCTTATAACTAACGGTTCTAAAAGAAATCAAATTTATCTTATCAGTTGACTTTAAATGGTGGATGAAATCGGTGAGAGAGAGGGTGGCGATGAACCAGAGAGGAAGACAGAGAAAACGAACCAGTAAGAAAAAAAGAAAAAAAAGAAAAAAAATATATATTATAAAAAAGCTCAGGTTTAACTGGCGGCCCTAATCGAATTGTGTTAAACACAACTGACGATCTAAATTGATTCGTAAGTATGTGAGTTACAAATAAATCCCTCAGTTATGAGTTATATTTGAATTATCCTTCTACAATTGCATATAAAACCTTCAGATATGAGTTTTGTTTGAATTACCCCATTAATTATAAATTTTGTTTATTCCAATTATTCATTGAATTGATCACATAACGATAATGTGCCAATAGCAAGGCTCGTATACTAGTATATATATATATATTTATTGTCAGGTAACCCTACTAGAACCAAATCATAAGTCTTAAAACTTAGACCAGATCAATTTTCCGATGCTACAAACTTTCAAGACAAGTACCAAGTCAAAAAATTGGTTTGATCTAGTTTTATTGGTCCGATCCAGTTTTTAAATTAATCTTCTCACCCCTGACTCCTCTTATTTCATGAAAAATAATTTTCGGAAAATATTTTTTTTACACACAATATTAAACTCAACAAATAATTTATTTAGTGTATTTGATCACACTATTTATAACTTATAATTTTGATAAATACTCATTACGCTATAAAATTAGTGTTCACTATATTATTTAGAAATATCCCAAACATTATTCATTTAAAAAAATATTTTTTTCATATCAATTATCAATTATTTTACTCGTATTTGTGAGATTGAAAAAAGATGAATGTTATTCATTTGACACCACTAATGATAAATTGCGAGGTTACGAAAGGAAAATTACGTAAAGGTCAACACTATCTTAAATTTTAGTATATATTTAATACGAGCATTAATAGTAGAATATTTTATTGGTCCGATCCAGTTTTCAAATTAACCCCTGACTCCTCTTATTTCATTAAAAATAACTTTCGAAAAATATTTTTTTTACACACAATATTATACTCAATAAATAATTTTTTAGTGTATTTGTTCACACTATTTATAACTTATAATTTTGATAAATACTCATTACTCCCTAAAATTAGTGTTCACTATATTATTTAGGATTATCCCAAACATTATTTATTTAAAAAAAACATTTTTCATATCAATTATCAATTATTTTACTCGTATTTGCGAGATTGAAAAAAGATGAATGTTATTAATTTGACACCACTAATGATAAATTGCGAGGTTACTAAAGGAAAATTGCGTAAAGGTCAACACTATCTTAAAAATTTGTGTATATTCAATACGAGCATTAATATTAGAATATATTTTTTTGTGTGTATTCATAAATTATTTTTCATAATATTTTCTGTGCGTTTTCCAAACACTCGAAAATATTTTCCCACATATTTTCAAAATATTACCAAATACTTAGAAGACATTTTCTGAAAATCCCTGTAACAATATTAATATCAGCTTTCTTTTCAAATTAATATATAATTTGCTCCCTGAAATTAATTTTCTTCCTATAATGATTATAAATGTTTCACTTTTGTTAAATCAGTCCTCGAACTCAATTTTGGCACGGCCTTAGTCCCTCGTACCGTTACTTAAATATAATCATTAAATATTTTTGAAATAGACAAAATTACCCACACTTAAGGCCAAGTGGCATGCCTTTATTTATGATTAACGGATTGAGAAAAAAATGCCAAAAGTTGAGTTTAATGACCTAGTAAAAACTTGTGTAGGACGGTCTTACAAATCCTAAATCTGTAAGATGGAACCCAAAAACTGGAAAAAAAAAAAAAGACGACAAATAGAGCAGGTAACCCATTAACAAAGATTGCGAGTTATCAAGTACGAAATCATGTCAAAATGTGAGAAAATTGACTAAAAATGGACAAATGAGGTTGAAACTCGCTAATCGACCCCGATCCAGCAACACAGCACGCGGGTCACCCAATGGGAGGCATGCCACGTGTCAGCCCGCTAAGGCTGCCAGCACATTAATGAGATCTTTCTCATTTTGCTCCGGTACCCCTACATTTTTAAAGTTTGTTGCTGAAATTTTACTTTTTCTCATGTCTTGCAATTTCATGCACTGTTAGCTCTGTTATCCCTCCGTTAGTCTTATTTGACTTGGTATGTTTGACAGATCCTAACAAATTTTGATGAAACATTAAGAGACTCATTTTAAAGGCAAAAGTTACACCTTTAATGTTAAAAAGTGACACCTTTTGAGGTCAATAGTGACTCTTCTTATGTGGAAAAAAATAATTTTTATTAAAATGCAAACTAACACTCTTAATACTGAAAAGCAACACTTTTAATACGAAAAAGTGACACCTTTAATACTAAAAAATGACACTTTAAAACTAACAGTGACGATTTTAATTTATAAAGGTAAATTGAAACTTTTAGGCCAAAAGTGACACATTTAATACAAAAAAGTGACACTTTAAAACTAACAGTGACGATTTTAATTTATAAAGATAAATTGACACTTTTAGGCCAAAAGTGACGCATTTAATACTAAAACGTGATACTTTTAATGTTATAAAATGACACTTTCACCGTTTTACGCCAAAAAGTAATAGTTTTCATTTATAATACAAACGACACTTTCCAAAGTAAACGTAACACATATAAGACCAAAAGTAACACAATTATAGTTAAAAATAACACATTTAAGACTAAAAAATAACATCTTTTAAAGGGACAAAAATGATATTTTTTATTAAAAACGTTAAGTGACATATTTTATACTGAAAAGTGATATTTTTAATACTAAAAAAATGACATTCTTCATTTATATACGTGAGGGGTGACGCTATAATTTTCAAAAATCGAAGGGGTTGTACTAAGATTACTGAATTTTGGTTAATTTAACATGAACGTGTTAAAGAACACCTACTCTAACTATCATAGAAAGAAATTAGGTTAAGGGACTAAATTATGTATTAATCCTTCCTTTTTGCATCAAATACCTAAACCTATATAGTTCTTACCAAAAGCAGCTTCTTATCGCCGCTTTGTTTTCCTAAAACATTTCGGAATCCTATATACAAAAAGCAGCTTCTTATCGCCTATTTGTTTTCCTTAAACAGTTCGGAATCCTATGGCTTGTTTGATTGATTGTCATGTCTTCATCAATTCAATATATATACTAAAAGATTAACTCTTTTTGTTTGCCCCTAAAAACCATTGTAGCTATTGAAGCAGAACTAGACATGGCCGTCAATGACAGTTATGAAGGTTTCGATAGAATTTTAGGTTTGTCAGACATGGACGTCGATGATAATAATGAAGGGTTCGATAGAATTTCCGGTTTGCCGGACCCAATTCTCCACTACATCATGACTTTTCTACCCCCACTCGACGTGACTAGAATTTCCTGTCTCTCAAAATACTTCTTCTCTCTATGGAGATCTTTTCCAATCATCAGTTTCCACCAGAAACTCTTTAAAGAAACCTCCGGATGGGTAAGTTTGAAGCAAAATGCTATAATAATTGACAAGTTCTTGGATTTCATACTTATTTCACTTACTTGCCGAGATGTTGGTTCTATTTTAGCGAAGTTTCAAGTTAAGGCCACTTTGCCTTTCATAGTTTCTGATCAAAGGCTTGATCAGGCTATTGGTTTCGCTCTCGAGAACAATGTGAAAGAGTTAGATCTCGACGTCTTAGAAACAAATTTGGCAGAACTTGCTGAATACGTTTTGCCGAAGGACTTTGCATCGAAAACAATTAATATTCTCAAGTTAAAAGGGTTTGTGCTTGATATAGAATATTGTCTGATCCCTGCTTGCCCTTTGATTCGGTATTTGTGTCTAAGAGAATGTAACTTGAACAGAGACATTAATTTGTCTAGTTTAGAACTCGAGAAAATCAATTTGGATACCTGTGATGGGCTAAACAGCCTCAAGATTGAAGCTCCTAATCTTCGATATTTTTCTTACAACTGGAAGCATGGAGCTGGTCGTGATGGCCTAAACCGTCTCAAGATTGAAGCACCTAGTCTAGAATCTCTCAATTATAGCAATCATGGAATTCATCCTTGTAGTTGTCAGATTGATATCGTAGCTTGTCAATCTATAAAGACATTGTTGTTGGAGAATGCAAATGTGACAGATGAATGGGTTCAATACGATCTCCCAAAACTACGGCAGCTTGAGATTTTATCCATTAAGAGATGCAACAGGTTGAAGTTTGTGAGGTTTTATAATTATAATAAACATCTCAAGAGATTTTATTTGGGTATTTGTTCTAATCTAGAGACTGTCCATATAATAGCACCATCACTTCAGTCTTTTGATTATGATGGGGTTGATAAGCCCTGCACAGTTAATTTCACACAATGTCATTCCCTGAAAAGTTTGTCGCTGGGGAAAGCTAAGATAGGGAACACGTGGGTTGAAAATCTTAACTTTGAATTTCCTAATCTTGAGAATCTAGAGCTAACAACATGTAATAATCTGGAAAGTGTTGAACTTTTCCATCAAACACTTAAGGGATTCAGATTGTTTGATTGCAATAAACTGACTGAAGTCAACGTTGATGCACCTCAACTGCTTACTTTTGAATACGGCAAGAAGGTGATTTGGTTTGGCTTGATGAATTGTCCGCGTCTACGTAATTCAAGACTGTTCCTGAACTCTAACAATGCACAAATGAATCTATGGTTTTACGAGTTGAGGAATATGCTTGGCTTTTTCAGCTACTGTGAAAGTTTGACGCTGATTTGCAACTCGGCTAAGGTACAGGTTCTTGAAGTTTTAAATTTCCTAAATTGAAGAGCATATGTTAATTACTCTGATTAAATTTTTGCGCTAACAAATGAGATTTTTGTTGTCAGGATTTGATTTTTCCTGAACATCTTAGGGAAATATTGCCTCCATCATTATATGACATAGAGCTTCTGACAATACAAACCCATTCAGAAACCAAGATTGATGCAGTTCTAGTTGACGGCTTGCTTTGGCATTCACGTCCCAGGACTATATGCTTTGCTTCGAGTTCAAGACAAAAAGTCATAGAGGTACGTTTACACAATTGTTTTTGCATTCTCAGTTCTGTGCTTACTATAACTCTTTTTTCGCAGTTCACTTGAATTTAAAATCTGACTTATACAGATTTTCGTGAAATAGCAAGTAACTTTTCGTTAAATTTGATGGGGGAAAACACATTGAGATAATTACAATGTCGTGAACTCTTTTTTTTCTTTTTCTTTTTGGTTTTAGTTTCACTATCAGGAGATGAGAGATGACATGGAACCTTATGACTCGGAATCAGTCTGTCGCTGCTGTAAAGCTCGGCCTATAAAGTGTTGGCGATATTACTTGAAAAAGGTGGAATTTCAGAACTTTAAAGATAATGATGACAAAGATGGTTTGCGGCAATACTTTTGTACAAATGGGAAGGTATTGGAAGAAGTTTCCTACAATTCTTATTAGATTGAAGAAGAGCTTGGGATGAACAAGTCCTTGGAATATGAATGAAGAAGTGTTTGGTGTGTCAAAAGAAAAGGAAAAAGGGCAAATCATTTTTTGGAGCAACAATGGCGGCCGTGAAAGGACATTTTGACTATGCAAGGGATTGATGAATATTGGTTTCCAAGGGAAAATGTAATTAATGCTTTGAAATGCTAGTTTAATGGAGTTGCAGTAGTAGGAATTTCAACAGTAAGGAATTGGGTGTAATCTACAATATCAAGCTTTCCTTTTCAGCTTAATATACATCAATTTCTTTATTCACTTAATTATATTTTCTTTTTATTAATCTCTCCATCCGAAATCAAGGGTTTATTTTTGACATGATGATCCTCTATGCTTTTGTTGATGACACCTTCACATGCGTCTTAGTCTTGCCTCTTCACGGTCTCATGTTTGTTCTACCTTCTCTGTTCCCCATCTCTATTATCCTCATTCGTATTCCTCCGATCAAGCTGATCTTGAAGATGTGATTTAAGATGCATCTGCAGCGAAGGTCCCTGATTGCCTTCACTGCATCTACTCCATTTATGAACATGATATATCCGAACCTCGAGCCATCCCTTGTTGTCTTCATGGCATTACATGTGTAAACTGCTTCCACATCCATTTTCTGTCCACATCTTGTGGGAGATCATATATGAACAACTTTGTCAAACATTTTGTTGGTACCCAAATGCCTTGTTTATTGACATTCAACATAGTTAGGCTCTTAAGGCATCATAGGGTAGAGTATCCATCTTTTTATGACATGATTTTTATAACTCTCTCAAATCAGAGACTTTTGGTTATGGAGTCCATGTGATACCCAAGCTGAAGAAAGTAAGTTTTGTATACCGGCTAGGTTTCACTGCAAATGGTATTATAGGTTCTTTGAACGATGTAGGTACACTAGAATTGAAAGAAGTAGTTAGGAAAGATTCATCTTCGATCGCGAATCGACGACGAGGTATATTTCCACGTTTACTTCTTCGTTCTAGTGTCGGACTCCCACTAGAATCCGTACTCCCACTCGGATGAAGATCACCTTGACTCTCATTGGCGACTTCCATAGGCTCATCAATACTGGTTCACACCGCAAATCCAAGCCTCTTGATGGTTAGGCTAGAAGGAGTATTTTGGTGAGATAGAATTAGGGAGAGAGAGGAGGCGGCAACTTCTAGGGAGACGTGTTCTCCAATTAGTGTGATTAGGGTTTTATCCCTTTTGTTGCCCTATTTATATTATTACAAGAAACCTATTTCTTGTAGGTTAAGTCAATCCTAAACCCACTTGGATTAGGATACTAATTAACCAATAAATAATATAAATATATTTTCCATATGGGCGGGACTAAATAATCGGGCCGCAAGCCCAATTACCAACATCTCCCACTCGTACACATAGACTAACCTCTCTAACCACATCGTATCATCAAAACCCGTTAAACACTACCTCTTCATACTGGAAGTGAAGCGTGCGACATGACGAGAAAGATAAAGGGTGGAGTGCTATACCAAATCACCATCTTACCAGCATAGAACGTCCTCGTTAGAAAACAAAACTCGTCTATACCCCAGACCGTATATATGCATCAATTTAAGCATCCTCAATCCCTCAAGAGCGGTGCTTAAATCTCAATATGTTTGTGTATCAAGATCAATCTCTTGAACCGTATGTTCAATATGATCGCCATGGCATTGAAACACAAAAATAGAGATGCATATCATACTATCTTCCTTAGACACTCATATTAATCACTCTTGGTTAACTGCTTTCCCAGCAATGCTCCGTAGGACTGTATGTGCATAGCCCGTTGGTCGGATGCCAAAGTAGCATCATCAACGTCCAAGTTCATGATATAGTTCTAAGTCACATAGGGTATAATTGTGATCTGGATTTGATCACTAGAACTCACACAGTGATGAAGCAGGGATCATTCAATCACTTTCTTAAGTCGCATTATAGTCACATACATTATGAAGTGTATGCTATGACGGAACTCCCACACGTAGTAGGCATGTCATGCTCAAACGTCATACGAACCTTAGTCTAGCCGCCCTTCTAGCGTCTAACTTGAGTACTTAAAAGCAGTCACTCTTCTAGTGACTCTCTTTTAAGATCTCACATTCGGACTTTTCCTTGGGATATAAAGTCGGCCTTATAAAAGGTCTCATCTTGGCCGTATGCCAAGGCGATAAATGTAATTTCATTTGCATACCCCCCTTTGTAGGTTCCAAAGACTTTTACTATCTCAACTTGCTCGCCCACCTAGCGACAAGGTGAATTACCCATGTGAGAGGGCCAATTCAATATCCATGACATCTTTTTAATCAAAATATATATGCTACGCAATTTCATATTGAAACATCAAATTAACATATAAAAGGAACAAAATGAAACTGCAATTTATTCAAACGATAATGAAATAAAAATCAAATGTCAACATAAGTGTTCTCAGAATAAAAGTCAAATCCTACGAAGCCCTAGACCCAACATGTGTTTCGTCTTCCCATGGTACTTGGGATCTTTAGTGTAACCTAAAGTAGCCATGCTATCACAAGCAATGACTACAGGACGATCCACATGCGTTGTAACATCAAGATGTTGAAGAAAACTCCTCAACCACACAGCTTCTTGAACCGCAGCTGAGCAAGCCATGTACTCTGACTCCATCGTAGATAGGGCGGTGCTAGTCTGTCGCTTGCTACTCCAAGAGATAGCTCCACCACTAAGGAGGAAAGCGTAGCCCGAAGTAGATTTATAACCATCTACATCTCCAGCCCAATCCGCGTCAGTGAAACCTTTCAAGCTCAAATCCTCACCTTGATAACAAAGGGTTAAATTTGTGGTTCCCACCAAGTAACGCAGAACCCTCTTCACTGCCATCCAGTGTTGAGGTCCAGGATTACTTTGGAATCGACTCAACATCCCTACTGCAAAGCATAGGTCAGGCCAAGTACACACCATAGCTAGTGCTGTCAAAATCAAGCCCGGCCCATAGGCCCGGTCCAGCCCACCCGAATTTTTAAGGGCTTGGGCTTCAATTTAGAAGGCCCGAAAAAAACCGGGCCTCATTGGCCCGGCCCGGTAGGCCCATGGGCCATGAGTGGCCCGGTCGCATAAAGCCCGCAAAGCCCGGCCCTGCCCGAAATGAATGTTGAAAGAATGAAAACCTTTAAAACAGTGAAGTGACTCAAGTGAGTAAGTGACTAAACACTAAACATTAACCTTAATTATTTAAAAAACCCAAAAGGCAAAAGCATAAAAAAAAAACCCAATCAGTATTCAGTGCTATGCTATTGCCTATTGCTATAAAAATCAACCTAATCAGTTAATAGATTAATAATAAATATTCACTTCTCTTGTGAAAATGAATAAATACAGCAGATTAGAGTTTTTGTATTTACATGAAAGTCAACCATATCTTGGAATTCAGCAATGAGATTATAAAAGTGGCAGTGGCCTCACATCACGCTAAACAGAAAGGCAGAATAGAAGACAAAAGAAATAGCACACTGCACACATACCTCAATGCTGCTTCAATTCTCCGCAGTCCACTGGAAACATTTTATTTATTTTTTTCTCGACATATACATACCACAAATTATGACTTAAAGGCTAAGAAGTATTATATCGAGTGCTTTGTAATTGTGAAAGCTAGATTAGTAAGTAAGTGTGTGTTTGAAGCTATGATGTATTATATAATTTTTATTAATTAATTTGTAAGTTTTTTGAATTTTAAAAAAATAGTTTGTTTTGGCCCATAGGCCCGAAGTACACATGGGCTGGGCTGGGCTTCCTACCGCATTCGCATATGGAGTCGTAGACATTCTCTTCTTCTCTTCTTCATTCTTAGGGCATTGGTTTGTGCTAAGGACACATCCCTTTTCCATTGGAGTGACAACGGGTTTTGCGTTAGTCATGCCAAATCGTTCGATAACTTTCTTAATGTAAGTCTCTTGAGACAAACCGAGAAATCTTTTCGAACGATCTCTAATGACTTTTACTCCAAGCACATAGTTTGCTTCACCCAAGTCTGTCATATCGAAAAGCGCAGACAGCCACTCTTTAGTGGCATTTATCATCTCCATATCATTCCCAACTAGTAGGATGTCATCAACATATAATGACAGAATCAAGATCTTTTTCTTGGATCGTTTAACATACACACAGTGGTCTTCCTCAATCATCACAAAGCCAATAGAGGTTATCGCTTTGTGAAAGCCAATGCACCACTGCCTAGATGATTGTTTGAGACCAAAGATGGAACGTTTGAGTTGGCACACTTTGCGCTCTTGTCCCTTGACTTCAAAACCCTCTGGTTGAGTCATATAGATCTCTTCATCTAGTTCTCCATTGAGAAATGCAGTTTTAACATCCATCTGAAAAAGTTCTAAATCCATGTGTGCTACGATCGCTAGGATTAGGCGAACAGAGGAAAATCTCACCACAGGGGAGAATGTCTCCTCATAGTCTAAACCCTCTCTTTGGGTAAAGCCTTTCGCCACAAGACGTGCCTTATATTTGTCAATTGATCCATCTGCCTTTCGCTTGACTTTGAAAACCCATTTGTTTCCAATAGTCTTGCGACCTTGCGGAAGATCAACTAACTCCCAATCCTGATTCTTTTTCATAGAGGAAATTTCATCTTCCATTGCAGTCATCCATTCACTATTTATAGGTAAAGAAAGGGCTTCTTTGAACGATGTAGGCTCACTAGAATTGAAAGAAGTAGTTAGGAAAGATTCCTCTTCGATCGCGAATCGACGACGAGGTATATTTCCACGTTTACTTCTTCGTTCTAGTGTCGGACTCCCACTAGAATCCGTACTCCCACTCGGATGAAGATCACCTTGACTCTCATTGGCGACTTCCATAGGTTCAACCTCATGTCGTACCGTAGGATTAGGTTGAGGCAATTCCCCACCTTCGCCAAAAGATGTCTTGTGTTCTTCTTCCATCTCAAAAAGTTCAAAGTCTTTCTTAACTTCACCTATTTGTGGGAAATCATTCTTAATGAAATCAACATTGCGCGACTCTAATTCAGTCATTCCTACGTCAGGTTTTCCACCGTACATAACATAACCCTTTGAGGTATCTGAATACCTTATGAAAACACACTTGTTTCCTCTAGGGCCTAGTTTTCCAAACTTATTGGAGGTACCATGTACATAACCTGCACAACCCCAAGGATGAAGATGCCCCAATTTAGGCTTCTCACCTTTCCAAAGTTCATAAGTGGTTGTGGGAACTGACTTAGAAGGCACTAGGTTAAGTATGTATGCGGCAGTCATTAGCACATGCCCCCAAAACGAAATTGGGAGGTTGGCCTGTGCCATCATCGACCTAACCATTTCCAACAATGTTCGATTCCTTCGTTCTGCAACACCGTTTTGTTGCGGAGTTCTAGGAATTGTCAATTGTCGGCGTATTCCCTTTTTCTCACACAATTATTTAAATTGATCAGATAAATATTCACGACCACGGTTAGTTCTAAAAGTTTTTAAGCTTTTATCCTTTTGATTCTCAACCTCTGCGAGAAAGCGCTCAAAACACTTGAGAGCTTCATCGCGGTGAGAAATAAGGTAAACATAACCATAGCGTGTATAGTCATCGATAAAAGTGAGAAAATAGGAAGCTCCATGATGTGTCTTAACATTCATTGGTCCGCAAATGTCTGAATGGACTAATTCTAATGGATGTGTGGCTCTTTTTACCTTACCAAAAGGCTTTCGGCAAGCTTTTCCTGCCAAACAAGATTCACACAAGGGTAAGTTGACTTTGTTGAGAGACCCCAACAGGCCTTCTCTAGCCAATCTAGTCATCCTATCTTTTCCTATATGTCCAAGTCTAGCATGTCATAACTCAGAATTAGAATCATCATAAACCATGCAAGAAGAAGAATTAACAGAAGAATCATGGGAATCCAACAAATCTAATTTAAATAAATTATCTGACAAAGAACCATCTCCCAAAATCTCATCACCAAAACAAATATCCAAGTGATCATTACTAAAATTAAAAGAATATCCATGTCCTAGCAATTGTACTACTGATAGTAGATTATGTCAAATTCCAGGTGCATAAAGAACTTCATGAAGAGTCAATATGCGTCCACTTCGCAATTGAAGTTGGTATGAGCCACCTCCTTTGACTTCAACAGACGAACTATTTCCCATGAAAATTCTTCTTGTACTCGCAGGAACTTTTCGATAATCTACAAATCCTTCTCGATCCCTCGTCACATGTTTGGTTGAGCCTGAGTCTACAATCCACACAGGGAGAGAGTCGGCTAATAAAACATGAGAGCAAACACAACTTTGTATGGAGATAGGATTAAGTGATACCTTCTTGGGCTCAGGACAAGTCCGAGCAAAATGACCCAAGGCACCACAGTTGTAGCACTTCTGCTTAGCAATATTCTTTTTGCCTCTACGGCGTTTAGCAATCTTGTCACTTTTGGGGTCCAAATTCTGAGTCTTCTTGCCATTAGCTTGTTTCTTGCGTTGCCCATGTGGCTTGCGCGGACCCTCAAGTGAAACAAGAGCAATATCACGAGTCGCAGCACTTATCGCGCGATTCGATTCATGACACTCAGCCTCAAGCTCAAAATGGCAAGATACATCTGCAAAAGTTTGAATGGAGTCTGTATGAGTCAAGATACGCCTCAAACCACTCCAAGAGTCATGCAGTGAACGAATCACCGCTTGAACTTGATGTTCATCAGATAAAATAGAACCAGCAGCTTTAAGATCTCGAATCATTCCGGGCATCTCACGTAGTTGTTCAAGAATGTTTCGTTTCTGATCAATCTTATAGCTTTCAAACTTGTAAGTCAAAGTCCTTAACTTTGTAGCAGAAGTATTCCCATAAGTGCGCTTAATTTGGTCCCACATTTGTTTAGCAGTCAGGCAATCCTCAAACTCGCCAATCAGATCATTATGCATGCTACTCAGCATAGTAAAGCGTGTACATCGATCTTTCTTTTTCCAGTCAAGGAATTCCTGCATTTTCTGGCGATGCTGGGCGATGGTCAAGTTACCTATCTCTAGTTCTACCATCACAGTATCAAGGTTGTCCAAAACCTCTTGCTCATTTAGCAAGTACGTGATTTTCCTTTGCCAAACACTGTAGTTTGAGCCATCTAATTTCTCACCCTTATTAAGGTCAGCGATTACATTCTGGAAAGCCATTTCACTACAATTTATTGCAAAAATAAGACATAAGCATATATATATTTCGATTCACTTTTGTTTTAAAAAATCAATTACTAAATATAATCACATCATACACGTAAAGAGGGAAAATCCGCGAGGCTCGTAATCACAACCAAAGTATGCACAACGTGAAAATATTCATAAATTGATGATTTAAACAAAAGAAATATGCTAAAAATGATAGAACAAATCCATCAAGCATATATAATGTATATAAAAATTTTCACTACTGAAAATAAATTTATTGGGTCTCGTATAGTCCCAATCGCAATTTTAGAGCCCAAAACGACAATTAAATATGCTAAAAATGACTTTAAAATAGCTTAAAATTCACAAAGAATTTTAAAAAAATTATAGAACAGTCCCAAACAGCCCTAAACAATCAAAGAATGAAAAAACATCTCCTAGATATTTTTTTTATTTTTAAAAAATCAGAAAACATGTTTTTATACACTCAAAAAGCAAAAACAAATATTTACAGGCTGAATTGATCAAAACAGGGGCCACCATTGAACTCAGACGGCCAAAACAGAGCTAGACGCGTCGGCCGTGTTTCAATCGGAGCTCCAGAATGGCCGCACGCACCCTCATGCGCCACCTGCGCGTGTGGGCTTCCTGAAGAAGCTGACTGGGCGCTAACTAGGACTAGGGCTGACGTGGCATGTGGGTCACAACGGGCACAATAATAAGCTAGAAAGGGGGGTTGAATAGCTTATTGTACACTTAAAAACTTTTGAGTAGGTTCCTTGAAAGATACTTACAATCTATTGAAAAGATTCAAGTAGCGGAAGACTTTCAAAGTAGCTGTTTCAAGTCTGCCGATAAGGACTACCGGTAGACCTTTGACAGGTTACTTAAGTTCTGCTGTATAAAGGATAAAGATAACTACTGAGTAATAAGCAGGTTCAAGCAAGAGACAAGCAAGGTAAAGAAATAACACCAGTAATTTGGGATGGTTCACACTATAAAGAGTGCTACGTCCACCACCAAGGCAGCCAACCTTGGATTTAAATAGTGCACTATGTTTTCCACTAGATCTATTACAAAGAATATTTCTAATGGATCGTGTACAAAATATTGACTTGTGTTTCGGGTCTAAGGAATTAAATATCTGTATCAGCAAGATATTTAATTCGTGTAGAAGTATAGTTAATGAATGAATAACAACAAGAAGTAGAGAAATAAATGTTTGATGCACGGCTTCTTGTTGTTGACGAGGACTTCTAGATCTGTTGAGGATCTCTTGAATGCACTGAGCAGTAAGACTTGGAGTTGTAGAGTTTCAGAGCAATTCTTCAAGTGTTCGATATTCTATATTTTATCCGTCTTTAATGGCAGAATTTATAGCATGTGCACTCAGATAGATCCGTTGGAGAAGATGAAGACTATAACAACTCTGTAAGGTAAAATGCATTAAATGCATGGGGCTGTCAATCAGAAATTTTGTCTTCACAGATATCTAGAGCAGGGAATGATTTCTGAGATCTTCTAATACTTGGGCAATCTGGGTGTCAGATCTAAGAGTTGTTACAGACAGTAGGTGACGATGCGCTTTCACCTTTCCGATTCGGTTGCGAAAAGTCTTCCTGCTGTTCGGAAAGCTGCTTTCGGCTGGCTTGATGTGTCAGGGAATGTCTTAGATAAATTAAAACAGTGATGAAGATAAATTTGAATTAATCTATTTAGTCATTGCTGGATAGGACACGTCATGATAGACCAGGTGGACACAAGGTCTGCCGTTGGTAAGCTTTGAGCAGGTCTTCCGGTGAAGCTGTGAAGAGGTCTTCCGCTGAATCTGTAAAGTCCTATTAAAAACTATACTTGGCAAAGTTCTATATATACACAGTTGCCATGCTAATCGATACGCAGCCCGATTAGCCACTGAAGTATAAAACTAGGGTAATGAACTGAACATATATAAATCTAACATAAGAATAGACAATCTACTCCTATTTATATCTGGTCATCATTACTACAAATGAGGGCTATAACCGACTATGTGATAGATAATACCATGTCTAAGAGATTTATATATATGGTAGTGGAAGACATGCCTCTATCAAACAGAAGAGCACCTCAAATGTAAAGACTAATCCAAGTGCATACATGGATAAGGAAATCATAGAATAGCACACAGATTAGTAGCAAAAACAGTTCAAATCAAAATTTAAACTGAGTGTTTAAATTCTAAGCAGATATAGAAAATGAAATAACAAGAATTTAAACAAGAGATAATTTTTGAAAAGAAGATAACCTTCTGTATTATAAACAAGATGTTTACAGATTACAGAGTTTTTCAAAAACAGGATATATACAAAGGTGAAGGGAAGAAAAGATTACACATCTACCAAGGTCTTTTCCCTTTGCCTTTGTCTGCAGCTTCCTTTTCCCTTCGTTCTCTCTCTAGCTCTTCCATTCTACGTTCGTACTCGTCATCGGCATCAGTAGGAGGTCTGGTGGAACGAGAGCAGTAGTCGAGTTCTTCACGAAGACGACTGTTCTCTTTCATCAGCATACGGTTGATAGATGTCATTTGATTCTCCTCTGTGATGGCCAGATCACGATCACGATGGGCATTCATAATATTGTGAGCAGAGTCTCGAGCTAGGTTGTTGAGCTCTAGAACAGGAGGGCGGCCATTACCGAGATGTAGAGTGATGGCATGGAAAAGCTCGTAGAAGAGGGAGGAGCAGATACGTACACATTCGTCTCGTTGAGCTTCGATGTTGATCTTGATGTCTGTGAAGTCGTGTCGTATCTGTCTAAAACGAGTCCATACATCCTCTTGAAATTGTCGTAGAAGAGCTGCAGTTCGATCGTTGGCCTTGGACGCAGCAGTGGCTATCTCAGCGGTAAAGGTAGTGATGCTAGTGAGAGTGCCTAGCCGTTCATATATGGCGTCCAGCCTTGACAAAACTTCAGCATTGGCCGGCTGAAAAGAAATGGTTGCTTGACCAATGTGAAAGGGAGCGGTACTGGCAGAGGTAGTGGCTTCAGGAGACACTGGCCGGAAGGGCTATTGGAGTGAAGGAGTGTTAGAGTCGGAAGAGGAAGAGTCCTGGGTTGGTATGGTGTTGGTAGAGGAAGAGATGGTTTGAGGTGGAAGGGGAGGAGGTGTTGGTGGGGAATCGAGTTCCATGTCAGTATCAGAATTGTCACTGACATGGGAAGATTCGGGTAAGGGGTCGGTAGAGAACCAATAAGAGGGGGCAGGGTAAAAAAGGCTTTTGGGTTTACGAAAGAGAGGAGAGGGTTGTGGTTGGTCAGAAGAGAACAGATCTGCCACTGAAGAAAGATCAAAAAGAAACTTGGCAGCGGCAGAGTCTATTGGCTTTGTGGGAGGGTTTGGAGTTGGTTGAGGTGTGGTTGATGAAGTTGGTTGGGATTGGTGAGGTAAGGTAGGGGTAGATGGGTCAGGCGAGTAGTTGAAGGGTGAAGGAGGAGGAGGAGTGGGGGTTCGGGTAGGCTCCTCATGTGTATGAGGCTCCTCCTGATGGATAGACTCCTCCGGAGGTGGTGAATTCCTCTGAGTAGATGACTCAGGGGGAATAGGTTGTTGGTTAGGTGTGGCGGTAGTTGGTTGGGCGTCGGTAGAGGTTTGGGCGCCGGTAGAGGTTTGGCTGGCGGTAGTGGGCTTGGTACCGGCAGACCTCCTTTTCTTTCTTAGCGGCTGAATGGGAGACTCAGGTGCTTCATTTGTAGAGGCAGGAGAGTCTGCTGGTAGCTGGGCCTCGAAGGTTTTACGTAGTCTCCTACGTTTTGGTTTAGGAGTAGGTGTAGGAGAGGGTGAGGGTGGTCGTTTGGCTTGAGTAGAGGGTTGGGAAGAAGAGGTTGGATGAGTTTGAGAGGATGGCTGGGCTGGTGAGGGATGGGCTAGTGAAAGAGATGGAATTGGGTTGGCTGGACTCTTGTCTTTTTGGCCTTCCTTCATCTCCTTTCGAATCCACCTTGCGTGCTCCTCTTTAGTAGGCACTGCATCTTCTGGCCTTGTCTTCTTGCCTTTGCCTTTACTGCGCTCGCGGCGGTCGCCTCATCGGCGGATCTTTGGCTTTGTTGATGGATGGTGGAGGCAACTTGTTCATCAAATTTTGCAGAAGCCTTCTTGAAGGTTTTGCTGGCCGTGTCATAAGCTTCCATGTTGAAGCGAGTCACTATGATCGGTAGTCGCTTACCGACCTTGTCAAGGGAGACTAGCGGAAGACCTTTCTGCAGCCTTCGCTTGTTCTCATACTCAGTATATTTGTTAAAGAAGGAGGCAGTTAGCTGCTTCTCCTTGGCCACCACTATCAGTTCATCTTCCTTTAAGGAAGAGTTGACTTCCTCATTGTCTGTGAGGAGAGCGTTGATCAGCCTCACGAATGGGCACTTGCAAGTGGGGTTGTTCTTCACTTTCTCCACCCACTGCTTCAGTTCGTTGAAGATGATGGCACCGAAGTTGAGACGGGTCTGAAGGAATACATCACAGGTCAGGTTGAGCTATTGTGCCGTAAACATGTCATGCGCACCACTCTTGAAAAGAATCCCCTTGTCAATAAGGTGGCTTGTGCAGTAGACGTCCATAGGGAAGAGATTCCTCAGCATCTTCCCTTGGGATTCCCTAGGGGTATCAACTCCCCTCATTGCTTCCCAAGCATGAATAGCCTTAGCAATGGTTACCTCAAGTGCTCCTCCGAGGTGTACGCCGATGATGGTGGAGATGGTCTTGGCGGTGATAGAAATGGGACAGCCTCTAATCCATCCTCGAAAGGCGTTCTTGTTCATGAGTTCCATCATTTGGTAGAACTCTTCTGCCAAGAACATTTTGTAATCTTTGTCGTTGAGGCAGAAGAGTGGAAGAATTCCATAGGCATTCATATCCTCGCATGCCTTGACTCCGGCGGCTATTGTGCAGACTAATTGAAGGTCGATGCACATTCCTGAATGTACGCTTTGGGTCGAGCCACGATGATGTCATGAGAGGCGGGAAAAGTGGGATATCCCGGAAGGTTGACATCTAAGCTTGGTGGAATGTCTTTCTCGGGGTCTAACACTTTCCTGCTGTCACGCTTGGATTTTGAAGTTTTTGCTTGAAAGAAATGCAATAAAAAATTAGGGTTTTTTACCTCAAGAACTAAACAAGCAGAAATTTCAAGGTTTTCTGAGATTATTGGAAATTTTTGAAATGAAAACTTGAAACCCTAGAATGTTTAGAGTATCCAAACCAGAGAAATGTATAACATAAGTTTTTCAAGAGAGTAAACATTGAAAGCATATAAACGACTGTTAGTTTCTATGTTTTTAAGAACAACAATGGCGAATACTATTAGAAACTCGAAAGTGACCGTTTGAATTCCAAAACAATTTTGGTTATGAAATGAAATGCAAAACAGTAAACGATAAGTTTCAAGTAGAGAAGAGAAGAACATACCATTGATGTTTGATGAGAAGAAGAAACAAGAAGATTTGGGAATGAAGAAAGCAGTTACAGATGGAGAGAGTTTGAATAGAGAGAGAAATATTTTATCAAAGGGGTTCCGTAAAGTTTTGCAAAGGGCGGTTCAAGGTGTATTTAAAGGCGAGAAAATTTTACCGCAAAAGCGGGAACTTAAGATATTTTCTAAGTACCAAATTTTATCCTTGACCCCCTTTATTGCTTTAGAAACCTCTTTAATAAAAATAGACTAAGTGAAGTGTTGATTCTTATGTTATATTTATATCTGTTCAATTCATTACGCTAGTTTTATACTTCAGTGGCTAATCGGGCTGTGTATCGATTAGCGTGACAACTGTGTATAGAACTTTGCCTAGTATAGTTTTTAATAGGACTTTACAGGTTCAGCGGAAGACCTCTTCACAAGCTTCATCGGAAGACCTGCTCAAAGCTTACAAACGGCAGACCTTGTGTCCACCTGGTCTCTCATGACGTGTCCTATCCAGCAATGACTTAATGGATTAATTAAAATTTATCTTCATCACTATTTTAATTTATCTAAGACATTCCCTGACACATCAAGCCCGCTGAAAGCAGCTTTCCGAAAAGCAGGAAGACTTTTCGCAAACCGAATGGAAAGCAGAAAGCGCATCGTCACCTATGCGTAACAACTCTCAGATCTGACACCTAGATTGCCCAAGTTTTAGAAGATCTCAGAAATCATTCCCTGCTTTAGATATCCGTGAAGATGAATTTCCTGACTGACAGTCCCATGCATTTAATGCATTTTACCTTACAGAGCTGTTAGAGTCTTCATCTTCTCCAACGGATCTTTTTGAGTGCACCTGCTATAAATGCTGCCATTAAAGACTGGAAAAACAACCTAGTACAGAATCGATCGAACACTTGAAGAATTGCTCTGAAACTCTAAAACTCCAAGTTTTACTACTCAGTGCATTCAAGAGATCCTCAACAGATCTAGAAGTCCTTGTCAACAACAAGAAGTCGAGCTTCATCATTTATTTCTATACTTCTTGTTGTTATTCATTTATTAATTATACTTCTGCACGAATTAAATATCTTGTTTATACAGATAGTTAATTCCTTAGACCCCAAACACAAGTCAATATTTTGTACATGATCCATTAGGAATATTCTTTGTAATAGATCTAGTGGAAAACATAGTGCACTATTTAAATCCAAGGTTGACTGCCTTGGTGGTGGATGTAGCACTCTTTATAGTGTGAACCATCCCAAAATTACTTGTGTTATTTCTTTACTGTTTGTCTCTGTTTGAACTGTTTATTACTTTAGTTATCTTTATCCTTTAAACAGCAGAACTTAAGTATCCTGTCAAAGGTCTACCGGTAGTCTTTATCGGTAGACTTGAAACAGCTACTTTGAAAGTCTTCCGCTACTTCAATCTTTTCAATAGATTGTAAGTATCTTTCAAAGAACTTACACAAAAGTTTTTAAGTGTACAATAAGCTATTCAACCCCCCCTCCCTTCTAGCTTATTATTGTGCCCGTTGGGACCCACAATTGGTATCAGAGCCTTACTCTTTGAAAACAAGTTTTTCCGAGATTAAACTCTGGAGAGATACGATCAAATGGCACAAACACACTACATGATGCCTACATCTAATGCTAACCACGTCCCAATATTGGACGAAGGTCATTTTGATGTATGGAAGGATAAAGTAATGCGATTTATGAACTCCATTGACAACAGGTTATGGAAGTGCGTTACTACAGGTCAACATGTACCAATGAAGGCCAACCTTCTA
Source organism: Codonopsis lanceolata (assembly GCA_013146195.2). NCBI lineage: Eukaryota > Viridiplantae > Streptophyta > Magnoliopsida > Asterales > Campanulaceae > Codonopsis > Codonopsis lanceolata. The sequence goes on from CM028381.1 coordinate 53,519,894, forward strand.
GCCTCCATCGCTGGGAATCCTGCAGAAGTTCCCAAAGAAGAATCAGAATGGACAGAGGACGACAGAAAACTGGTTGAGCTTGACAGTAAAGCAATTAATATAATCACCAGCTCTCTAGACACAAGCACATACCAGCAAGTGATTCGATGTACAACTGCAAAAGAGATGTGGGAAGCTCTTGTGGAATACTTGGAAGGAGACCAAGACACAAGGGATAACAGAAAGTACACATACATCCAGCAGTTTGATTCCTTCAAAAAGGATCCAAAGGAAACCTTGAGACAAGCATACGATCGCTTTAGTGAGGTAATAAATAGCTGCTTTTCTCTTGGTAAAACTTATGACAAAAAGGAAATGAACATGAGGTTTCTAGGCTCTCTAGGTAGCTTATGGCATGTTAAGACCACGACCATGAAAGAATCCAAAAACTTAAACGAGATGACTCTCCGTAGTCTCTACGCAAGTTTGAAGGTTTATGAGCTTGAAGTAAATCAAGCTCTAGAGCAAGACAAACAGTTTAGAACTGTGTCCTTGCCAGCCATGGTCCAAGAAGAAACCACTGTTGAAAACAAACCTTCCACTTCCTCCTGTGAAAATGATTTCCTATCAGACGAACAATTTGCTATGTTTGTAAAACGCTTTCAAAAATTTGCAAAATATGAAAGGAAGAACACACACCAACAACCTTTTAAAAAGACTGGTGAAAGCTCATCTAAAGAAGAGCTTGTGTGTTACAATTGTAGAAAACCTGGTCATTTTGCCTCCAAATGTCCAAAGCCAAAATTTGAAGCATATCGAAAACCTACTTATAGAAAATTTCAAAAACAAAAGGGTATGTTGCCTGAAGACATAGAAGACAAACAGGTGGATGAGTGTGAGCAAGCCAATATATTCTTAATAGCTCATGAAATTCCCATCGGTCACAGAGAAAGGTGAATCCTCCGAGACTGCTAATGATATATCTTTCTCTAAACAGACATTCGGAAATAAAGGGAAACAAGGCCTTGGCTATTCAAGTGTTCCCTATGTTTAGCCAAAAGTTCAGAAAGGAAAAGCCAAGATGACTGATTCAAATGAGAAACCTGAAAAAGTAACGGTAGAGAAAGTGAAGTCTGCCGGCAACAACTCTACTAAGGCAAAGTCTGCTGGCGGTAGACCTACTAAACCTCTACTGGTAACTATCAAGTTTGTCTATAAAATAGGCAAGGCTCCTATACCTGTTGAAAGTAAACTTAAATGTATTCTTCCTAATCCTCCTAAAAGGGTAATCAACAGACAAGCTAAAGCTAAGTCTGGTGATAACCTACATAGGAAGATTCAAAAGAAACCAATTAAGTCTACCATCAACAAGCAAGCTGAACCAAGAATGGATGTCAAGAAAAAGGATGATCATAATCACTCTTCAGCAAAAACCACTGACAGTTCACTATGGAATTTCCACTTATGTCATTCTTGCAATTGCCTAGGCCATCTGGCCCCAGAATGCCTGCTAAGGTTCACTCCAAGATCTGAGAGACCTAGTTCTCTCAAGGTCAGGCAAGTATGGGTTCCAAAAGGTTGCTAATCCTTAGGACCCAAAAGAAAATAAAGGGGACCTTGTTGCTTTAATTCTTTTTCAGGATTGCTTCATGGCTATAGAATCAGAAAACAAAGACATCTGGTACCTGGACAGTGGCTGCTCAAGACACATGACAGGAAACAGAAGTCTTCTTACAGATATAGCTGAAGCCAAAGGACCCACTGTTATTTTCGGAGACAATGCAAGAGGAAAGACAATTGGATATGGCTCAATCACTAGAGGGAGTCTCTCCATCAACAAAGTTTCTCTAGTGAGTGGCTTAAAGCACAACCTTCTGAGCATATCCCAATTCTGCGACAAAGGATTACTATGCCAATTCAACTCCAACCAGTGCCTCATCAAAGACAGTGAATCCTGCTCTACAATACTGACCGACAATAGACAAGGAAACGTCTATGTCGTGGACTTAAATCTTCTAGGGAGATTCTCAAGCCTTTGCCTAGTAGCTAACAACGTTCGTGACAACAGTTGGCTATGGCACAAGCGTCTCAGTCACCTCAACTTCAAGCACCTCTCCAAGCTCTCAAAAGATGGGCTTGTCAAAGGTCTACCTACGGTGTCTGCCGACCATGACAGAAGTTGTAAAGCTTGCCAACTAGGAAAACTTTCCAAGTCTTCCTTCAAAAGAAAGTCTGTCTTGTCAACAAACAGACCTCTTCAACTTCTGCATATGGATCTCTTTGGACCAATCACTACAGTCAGTATTTCTGGAGACAAGTATACACTTGTAGTAGTTGACGACTACTCTAGATTCACCTGGATTGAAACAATGACATCAAAAGATGAGACGTATGATCTAGTCACTGCTCTTTTCAGAAGACTTCAAACTCAAAAGCTTGAAGACATTAGTGACATAAGATCAGACAATGGCACTGAATTCAAGAACAATGGTGTAGAAAAATACTGTGATGACCACGGGATCGGCCACAACTTCTCTGCTGCCGGTACTCCTCAACAAAATGGTGTAGCTGAACGGAAGAACAGAACACTGATCGAAGCAGCAAGAACAATGCTGGCAGAAGCTAAACTTCCAAAGTACTTATGGGCAGAAGTCGTCAACTCTGCATGTTTTACTCAAAACAGATCACTGGTAAACAAGTTTCATAACAAAACTCCATATGAAATATGGAGAGGAAGAGCCCCAACATAGGATTTCTTAAAATCTTCGGCTGTAAATGTTTTATTCTTCATAATGGAAAAGAATATAGAGGAAAATTTGATGCAAAATCGAGGCGAAGGAATTTTTAAGGGTATTCCAAACATTCAAAAGCATTTCGCATTTTCAGTAAAACTCATTTAAAAATTTTAGAATCTGTGCATGTTTCTTTTGATGAATATGACTTGTTAGAGCCTAGAAAGGCTCCGAACGTTGCTAATGATTCTGATAATGATGAGAAAGGTACAAATACAACATCTACTTCCACTCCTCATCAGAAAACAACAGCTGCAGACCCCTCCAAGCATCCGCTAACCCTTCACCGGCGGACTGAACTCTGCGGTACCGTTCAACTCTTACGTTGACCCAGAACCCATCTCTTGTTTTACCCCAAGCACCTTTACAGATCACTCATCCTTCTTGTTCACTAGAAAATGAAGGTTGTGAAGATCCTATCTCTTCTGAACCAGATTTTGGTGAATCTCCTTCTTAACCTACTTTGGAATTCTTAAGGTAAGAACCCACCAGAAGTGATCTTCCTCCAACCATTACTGAAACAAAAGATCATCCTATCTCTCAAATTATAGGTGATCTCAACACAGGAGTTCGTACGAGAAATAAAGTTCGAGAAGAGACTATGTTTGCATATGCATTCGTATCTGAACTCGAGCCAAAGAAGATTGATGAAGCTATTGTAGATCATAACTGGATTGAAGCTATGCGAGAAGAGCTGACCAAGTTTGAAAGATGCGAGGTGTGGAGCTTAGTTCAAAGGCCGACTGATCATCCAGTCATCGGCACCAAATGGGTTTTCAGAAACAAAAGAGATGAAGATGGAAATGTCACCAGAAATAAAGCTAGACTGGTTGCTCAAGGGTACCGACAGGAAGAAGGAATTGACTTCGATGAAACATTTGCTCCTGTTGCTAGATTAGAGGCAATCAGACTCTTTTTAGCTTATGCCTCATTCATGGACTTCAAAGTGTATCAGATGGTTGTAAAGAGTGCCTTTCTAAATGGTGATCTTCAAGAAGCGTATATGTGGAGCGACCTCCGTGATTTGTCATTCAAGACAAAGCTGGATTATGTCTACCGACTCAAGAAAGCTCTCTACGGCTGAAGCAAGCTCCCGAGCTTGGTATGAAACTCTATCCAAGTTCTTAATAGAACAAGGATTCGTGAGAGGAAGGATAGACACTACCTTATTCATCCTCAAGCACAAAGGTCATTCTCTTACGGTACAAATCTATGTGGGCGATATCATCTTTGGATCAACTAACCAAAGCATTGTGTAAAAGATTCGAGAAGCCGATGCAAAGCAAGTTCGAGATGAGCATGATGGGTGAACTTACCTACTTTCTAGGACTGCAGATTCAACGGACTTCAACGGAATCTTCATCGACCAAACCAAATATGCAAAGGAACTAATCAAGAAATTTGGTCTTGATTCAGCTAAAGGATTTGAGACTCCAATGTCTACCGACGCCATCTTGACAAAGATGAAAAGGGAAAGCAAGAGAACATGACCAAGTACCGAGGAATCATAGGTTCACTTCTTTACCTTCTGCCGAGACGACATAATGTTTCTTTGTTTGTGTTTGTGCAAGATTTCGAGGCAGATCCAAAGGAATCACATTTGCTTGCGCCAAGCGTATCATCGATATGTTTCAAGAACAACAAATCTAGGCATCGGTATTCCAAACACAACAATTTCGATCTAGTTGGATACTCGGATGCAGATTATGCACTTGCAAAGTGAGCGAAGAAGCACCGGTGGGACTTGTCAATTCCTTGGAAATAGACTTGTCTCATGGTCTTGCAAGAAACAAGGATCGCTTGCAAACTCAACCACGTAAACCGAATACATTCTTTGCATTGCTCTCAACTCCTATGGATGAAGCAACAACTAGTGGACTACAACATCAAGGCGCAAATTGTCCAATTATGTGTGACAACACATCGGCAATTTCGGTCTCAAAAATCGATGATGCACTCCAAGACAAAGCACATTGATATTCGTTATCACTTCCTCAAAGATCATGTGGAGAAAGGTAACATCGATGCGGAATATGTTCCAAGCGAGCATCAATTAGATGACATTCTCACAAAGCCACTGGATGCCACCAGGTTTGCTTATTTAAGGAGAAATCTTGGTATGATTGATCCTACTGCTTAATTTCAAAGTTTTATTACTTTTCTTTCATACCGGTAGACTTAGTTTTAGGCTGACCGGAAGACGTAAGCTTCCCTTGAGCGGAAGACTTAAAGGTTAGTTTCTTTACTTAGTCTATTTTTACTAAAGAGGTTTCTAAAGCAATAAAGGGGGTCAAGTATAAAATCTGGTACTTAGAAAATATCTTAAGTTCCCACTTTTGCGCTAAAATTTTCTCGCTTTTAAATAGACCTTGAACCGCCTTTTGCAAAACTTTACGGAACCCCTTTGATAAAATATTTCTCTCTCTATTCAAACTCTCTCTATCTATAACTGCTTTCTGTATTCCCAAATCTTCTTGTTTCTTCTTCTCATCAAACATCAATGGTATGTTCTTCTCTACTCTACTACTTGAAACTTATTGTTTACTGTTTTGCATTTCATTTCATAACCTAAATTGTTTTGGAATTCAAACGGTCACTTTCGAGTTTCTAACAGTTTCCGCCATTGTTGTTCTTAAAAACCTAGAAACTAACAGTCGTTTATATGCTTTCAATGTTTACTCTTTTGAAAAACTTCTGTTATACATTTCTCTGGTTTGGATACTCTAAACATTCTAGGGTTTCAAGTTTTCATTTAAAATTTTTTCAATATTGTGAGAAAACCTTGAAATTTTTGCTTGTTTAGTTCTTGAGGTAAAAAGCCCTAATTTTTTGACTACATTTCTTTCAGGCAAAAACTTCAAAATCCAAGCGTGACAGCAGGAAAGTGTTAGACCCCGAGAAAGACATTCCACCAAGCTTGGATGTCAATCTTCCAGGATATCCCACTTTTCCCGCCTCTCATGACATCATCGTGGCTCTGGACCCAAAACTGTACATTCCCGGAATGTGCATCGACCTTCAATCAGTCTGCACAATAGCCGTCGGAGTCAAGGCATGCGAGGATATGAATTATGAATGCCTCTGGTATTCTTCCACTCTTCTGCCTCAACGACAAAGATTACAGTATCTTTCTGGCTGAAGAATTCTATCAAAGAATGGAACTTATGAACAAGAACGCCCTTCGAGGATGGATTAGAGGCCGTCCCATTTCTATCACCGCCAAGACCATCTCCACCATCATCGGCGTACACTTCCGTGGAGCACTTGAGGCAACCATTCCTGAGGCTATTCATGCCTGGGAAGCAATGAGGGGAGTTGATACCCCTAAGGAATCACAAGGGAAGATGCTGAGGAATCTTTTCCCTCTGGACGTCTACTGCACAAGCCACCTTATTGACAAGGGGCTTCTTTTCAAGAGTGGTGCGCATGACATGTTTACGGCACAACAGCTCAACCTAACCTGTGTCGTATTCCTTCAGAGCCATCTCAACTTCGGTGCCATCATCTTCAACGAACTAAAGCAGTGGGTGGAGAAAGTGAAGAACAACCCCACTTGCAAGCCCCCATTCGTGAGGCTGATCAACGGTCTCTTCAGAGACAACGAGGAAGTCAACTCTTCCTTAAAGGAAAATGAACTGATAGTGGTGGCCAAGGAGAAGCAGCTAACCGCCTCCTTCTTCAACAAATATAATGAGTATGAGAACAAGCGAAGGCGCAGAAAGGTCTTCCGCCGGTCTCCCTTGATAAAGTCGCTAAGCCTCTACTAATCATAGCGACTCACTTCAACATGGAAGCTTATGACGCGGCAAGCAGAACCTTCAAGAAGGCCTCTGCAAAGTTTGGCGAACAAGTTGCCACGATCCTCCATCAAAAAGCCAAAGATCTGGCTGATGAGGCAGAGTAGCTGCTAAGAGCCAAACAGAAAGGCAAAGGCAAGAAGACAAGGCCAGAAGATGCAGTTCCAACTGAAGAGGAGCAGGCCAGGTGGATTCGAAAGGAGATGAAGGAAGGCCAAAAAGACAAGAATCCAGCCAACCCAATACCATCACCTTCACCAACCCAGCCATCCTCTCAAACTCATCCAACCTCTTCTTCTTCCCAGCCCTCTGCTCAAGCCAAACGACCACCCTCGCCCTCTCCTACACCTAGTCCTAAACAAAAACGTCGATGGCTACGCAAAACGTTTGAGGACCAGCCACCAGCAGACATTCCTGCCTCTACCAATGAAGCAGCTGAGTCTCCCATTCAACCGCTAAGGAAGAAAAGGAGGTATGCCGGTACCAAATCAACTACCGACGCCCAACTAACTACCGACGCCTAACCAACTACCGACGACCAACCAACTACCGCCACACCTAACCAACAACCTATTCCCCCTGAGTCATCTACTCAGAGGAATTCACCACCTCCGGAGGAGTCTATCCCTAAGGAGGAGCCTACCCGTACCCCCACTCCTCCTCCTCCTTCACCCTTCAACTACTCGCCTGACCCATCTACCCCTACCTCACCTCACCAATCCCAACCAACTTCATCAACCACACCTCAACAAACTCAAAACCCTCCCACAAAGCCAATAGACTCTGCCGCTGCCAAGTTTCTTTTTGATCTTTCTTTAGTAGCAGATCTATTCTATTCTGACCAACCTCAACCTTCTCCTCTCCTTCGTAAACCCAAAATCCTTTTCTACCCTGCCCCATCTTTCTGGTTCTCCACCGACCCCTTAGCCGAATCCTCCCTTATCAGTGAAAATTCTGACACTGACATTGAGATCGATTCCCCACCAACACCTCCTCCCCCTCCACCTCAAACCATCTCATTCCTCTACCAACACCATACCAACCCAGGACTCTTCCTCTTCCGACTCCATCACTCCTCCGCTCCAACAGCCCTTCCGGCCAGTATCTCCTGACGCCTCTACCTCTACCGGTACCATTCACATTGGCCAGACAACCTCTTCTTTTCAGCCGGCCAATGCTGAAGTTTTGTCAAGGCTGGACGCCATATATGAACGACTAAGCGCTCTCACTAGCATCACTACCGCTACCGCTGAGATAGCCACTGCTGCGTCCAAGGCCAACGATCGAACTGCAGCTCTTCTACGACTGTTTCAAGAGGATGTCTGGACTCATTTTGGACAGATGCGACATAATTTCACAGACGTCAAGATGAATGTTGAAGCTCAACGAAGACGAATGTGTACGTATCTACTCCTCTCTCTTCTACGAGCTTTTCCATGCCATCACTCTACATCTCGGCAATGGCCGCCCTCCTGTTCTAGAGGTCAACAACCTAGCTCGAGACTCTGCTCACAATATTATGAATGCCCATCGTGATCGTGATCTGGCCATCACGGAGGAGAAGCAAATGAGATCTATCAACGTATGTTGATGGAAGAGAACAGTCGTCTTCGTGAAGAACTCGACTACCGCTCTCGTTCCACCAGACCTCCTACTGATGCCGATGACGAGTACGTACATAGAATGGAAGAGCTAGAGAGAGAACGAAGGGAAAAAGAAGCTGCAGACAAAGGCAAAGGGAAAAGACCTTGGTAGATTTGTATCTTTTCTTCCCTTCACCTTTGTATCTATCTTGTTTTTGAAAAACTCTGTAATCTGTAAACATCTTGTTTATAATACAGAAGATTATCTGTTTTTCAAAATTGTCGTGTTTAAATTCTTATTACTTCATTTTCTATATCTGCTTAGAATTTAAACACTCAGTTTAAATTCTTATTTGAACTGTTTTTGCTAATGATTTGTGTGCTATTCTATGATTTCCTTTTCCATGTATGCACTGAGATTAGTCTTTACACTTGAGGTGCTCTTCTGTTTGATAGAGGCATGTCTTCCACGACCATATATATAAATCTCTTAGACATGCTTATTATCTATCACATAGTCGGTTATAGCCCTCATTTGTAGTAATGATGACCAAACATAAAAAGGAGGAGATTTTTGATTCTTATGTTAGATTTATATATGTTCAATTCATTACCCTAGTTTTATAGTTCAGTGGCTAATCGGGTTGTGTATCGATTTGTAGACACCCAAATTTCGTACCCCAGATACATGACATGACAAAAAATATCAAGAACTGTTAAAACATTAACAAATGTCAAGTTACAGGGTCAAAATTGCAAAAGGACAAAGCAGGATGCACAAAAGGACAAACTGCAGGGGACCAAAGTGTCAAAAAAGGAGAAGGTTTGAGGTTTAGGCACCACCTACCAAGGGTTTGGGTGTGGCGCCCAAACCTTCAATAGGTGGCGCCCAAACTTCTTTCCCCAGCACTGTTCATCCAACAATTTGCCGCATTGCACAATTCGTCGAACGCGGTGTACAACCCTCTGATGCACGGAGAGAAATCTCAAAATTCCACGATGTCCCAAATTCTCCTCCTATAAATAGAGGCCTCCGGCTCCTTCATTCAGCCAATTCATCCGTAAAATTTCTCTGCGTCTCGTTACGCTGAAGAAATAAATACCGATAGATCAATTTCTAAAGCCTCGAAACCCTGCCAAACCTCCGCCAAACACAAATCCAACCGGTAGAAGTGTACCTTAGCCCCCAGCTAGGTATCCACCCCTTTTCCCCGGTCCAAAAATCGTGGATAGAGCAGTTGCTCTGCCCGATTTAAAAGGCCGAAATAGCCAGTAGTAAGCCGTTACTCTGCCAAAATTCAGCCTTTTCCAGCCAAACAAACAACCAGAAATAAACAGTTACCCTGCCCCGATCCCGAGGCCGAAAAGTAACTTTCAGAGCTTACGCCCCCAAATTCACACAACACACAACTTCAAACTGCACTGCACTGCACTGTAAAAAAGACTCTCTCTCCCCGAGGGATAGGGCGAGCACACCCCTACGCCGTTTGTAAGCTTTTATTGTTAAAGTCTTTTATTTCTATGTAATAGTATTATTTCCAGTCCGGCCCAATGTAGATATATAAGCAGTTGTGCTGCCCGGATTTTATTAGGAAATAGTACTAAATGTAGCCGTTATTATGGCAAAATATTTTTAGATGAGTTTGTATTTATTTACTTTATTTATTCAATAAAGTCTTTATTTGTAAATGTATTATTTCCGGTCCGGTTCAATATCAAAATATAAGCAGTTATGCTGCCCGGATTTTATTAGGAAATAATACTAAAAAGAGCCGTTATAATGGCCAAATATTTTTAAATGTGTCTGTAATTATTGGAAAGAGACGGCTGCGAGTCCGTAAATAATGTGGCCACGAATGTATCTGTTTAATTTTCCCTTGTCAAAATAAGACCTTATTTATTTGCTAAGTAAATGTGACAATAAGCATACTTCAGCCAAAAACGTTTCGAGACCGAAAGGGCGAGTTGGGTGCCTAGCACCTTCCCAACTCGTAACTTAGCCTCCGAACCCGCTTTCTAAAATCTCTAGTTTTTCTTTTCTGGTTTTCCTTTATTTTTGCCTTAAAATAAAGGTGGCGACTCTAAAACATTTTGGATCCAGTGGGGCCTCGCAACATCTTTCTTTGCACTTTCACGTTCTCCCCTAAACAAGGGATAACTTGACATAGAAAACCCAAAGCACTCATAGTGATCCGAAATAGGCCATAAGGCTATTTTCATAAAATCCATAGTGGGGGCGTCGCAATATTCTTTCTTGCACTTCTCTATTTTCCCTGAAAGATAAAGGGGAGGATGGGAATGGAAGAGTAATGCATTCCCATATCCTGTTATCCACGAAATAAGGGATAACTTGACATGGAAAACCATAAGTTCCCATATTGGATACAAAATTCACTGGGCAACCGAGGCACATTCCAACGTGCTAATATAGACAAAGACTCCTCTCGCACTTTGGATTTCGCTCTTCCCTAAACAAGGGAGGGTGGAACGAGAGCAAGTGGTGTCCCGCATCCGCACGCACGCCGCACCCCTATCCAAGGGCGCGCTGGAGCACATTCCCTGAACCTCACAAGGGCGACTACTGGGACGTTGTTTTATTTTAAATAAAATGGAGGGCTAGACTCGCAAAATAAAACTTTTTTTTGTTTTTATTTGTTTCTCCGCAAAGATGCTTGTCATATTAATTTACGCATTTGAATAAAGTGTTCCCATTACGCCGTGGCCATATTTGTGGATATGATCCTCCATCCGGCAGCAGCCTCGCTCGATACATGCATGTTTAAGAGTATAAAAAATATATATATATATATATATTTTTATAAAAAATATATATATATATAAATATATATATATATATATATGTCAAAAAAAAATGCGCAAGTTCAAAAAAAACATAAATAAATAAGTGCGCACAAAAAAAAAAAAAAAAATATATATATATATATATATATATATATATATATATGTCTATATATATGTGTTTGTACTATTTACATATATATATTATGTGTAATACTATCCGGCAAAGACAACAAAAAGGGTCAGGCTTCTTTCAAAAAAAAAAAATCTTTTCATTTTCGCCTTATATTATTTTATTCGCGCTTCATCTTCATTCTCGCAAAATATACATATGTATATATATATGCATTCATTCCGCTATTTTATTTTGGGGATTAGGACCCATTTTCTAAAAATAAATAGATTCCCCGCTTTTCTTTCTATTTCTTGATGGTATGCTTGCTTGCTCACGCTTAAGCTAAAAAGCCGAGAAAATCCATACATAACAGCAAGACAGGTTATATCTGTTTTATTTTCTATTTCTATATCTAAAAAAAAAAAAACTTTTTTTGCTTTTTAGATACCGCACACACGCGCACATGCATATAAATATATTCCGAATCGCTACCCTACACCATGGCCACTTACCCCCGCATAAACCAACGTTAGATCGCATATAAATTTTAGACACTTCAAGACCGACCGTTTTTGCATTTTAAATTATGGGTCAGCCCCAAAAAAAAAAATGTGCGCAAGTCAAAAAAAATGTGCGCAAGTCAAAAAAAAATGGGTGTGCGCAAGTCGAAAATAATAAATGCGCAAGTCTAAAAAAAAAAAAATTTTTTTTTACACTGGGGCCGATTTATTATTTTCAAATGCTCGACCTAGACCATTCTGAATGGTGGATCCCGGAAAGAGTATAGGCCCTTCGCCTGGGATCAGTCCGATCTCGGGGAGTCGAAAGGCAGGTGGAATACGTTGGTCCTATACTGAGAAAGAATCCATTATTCCAGAAAGTCCCGAGATCTGCCAAAATTAAGGTGTGCTTATCCGGTCATTTTGTAGGATAATAAAATAATAATAAAATATACTAATAAAGGCACGCTGCACTCCAAGCCCGTAAAAGCCTTCACCAAATTTCTCGATACTGCCCATTTTCCCCTAAACCCGGCCCGAATTTGGAAAGGCAGAGACAAGATCGCCGATTGATACGGAATCAAGCGTAGATCGATCGTAGGTATCGTAAACAGATCGATCGACGTAAACAAATGGGTACGATTCGACAAGATGGCGTAAAGTGAACACCGCTATGGGTACGCATACGGGGCTGTGGTATGCTCCGACTCAAAGAATGCAAAGAAGGGCTAGACGAATTTGGGTGCACAGCCGACCGAATAATGAGCCGATGGCTAATCTGGTACAAAACTTGAAATCCAAGGTGAGGTAATTTCTTCCCCTCAGTTCCCCAGGAGGCATCAACCTCACATACACTTCCAAACCCAAACCCTCAGCCAAACACTAACCCACCAAACACTACCATCACTCCAAATCCTAACCCTCCACCAACTCCCTACTACCCAAATGTCAATCCTTACTCATCCTACCCTCCATATCCTCTCCCAAACACTAATATTCCCCAGAATCCAAATGACCTCCCTTTTCCCATGAACAACCCACTCCAAAATAGCCCACATATGGATCCCCGTAGCTATAACCCGTCAAAGCCAAGTTACTACCTACTTATCTCCCAATGATCCCGCCATCCAAATTTAAACCATCCGTAATCCACCACCTTACACTACCCAAAACCCGCACCTCAAAATCCACCAAATTAAATCTCTATCCGACCTAACCTCTATCCAAATTAAAACCTATACCCGGCTCAAAACCCGCACTCGTCAAAAATCCACCACCAAAACCCACCAAAAAAACCCCTATACCGACTGTAATCCATATCCAAATCAAAACCCCTATACGCCTGTAATCTCTATCCAAACCAAAATCCATACCCAAAAAAATCCACCAAATCCATATCCTAATCCTACCCATCAAAATCCGACCCAAGATCCATACCCCGCTCAAAATCCATACCCAAAGACCACAAAGTAAATTAACCCAAATTTTCCTAAATCCCGCCAAAGATATACCGAAACCAACTCCCCACCACCAAAATGGAAGCCGACATGGAAAACATGAAAACCATGATGCTCAAACCGCCAACAAAGGGGAATTTTCTACTGGCATTGACATTACAACCTTCTACCGCATCGCCTTCAAAATTCAAAATGCCCGACATAGAAAAGTTTGATGGGACCGATGCCCTATATCCCATCTCGAAATCCTACTCCACCGGTATGCGCAAGGGAGCTAGCTTTGAAGCTATGGCTTCCAATTTCCATCTCACCCGGTAGGGCCGCCAAGCAATGGTCGATGTTGTCGACAAAGAAGACTCAATACCGGGACCTGATAGCCGAAGAATTCCTTGAAAGGTATAAAGACAACACTAGCCCGTAAAACAAAAGAGACCTCGAGTCGTGCACCCAAAGAGAAAAAGAAACATGTGCCGAATTTGCAATGTGGAAACGAAAGTTGGCCCGCACTTTTGACAGACTGATCCGCCGAGTCATGCCTGATGTTTATCGAAATCTCCACCCATATACCGAACACATGCGTATCTCCCTTACAAGCAGCCTTTTAAAGAAGTGGTGGAGATAGGGGTCCGTATTGATGAAGATATACTGACCGGCAACTAAAAGTCAATACACCCTCCAGCTTCTTTCCGATACTCTAAAGGAAAGACAACCGCACAAAGACCACCGTCAATATGGTAGAGATGCCTCACCACTTTTCCTACTCAAAACTATAGTGCTACTCCATGGTCCTATGGATCGCATGTGTCCGTCAACTCGCCTGAGGGAATAATGGCCCAAACAGTAAATTTCAGAGGCCGTAATGTGGTCAACCTACTTTGACAGATTGCAAGCTCCTCCGTCTGTGATATTACAGGACTAATGGCTCGTGGAGTGTTGAAGCCTCCGGAGAACTACAGCCTCCAAACCCTCGCCTCGACAACCGAACCATGCCCAAGATCGTGAGTATCATCGCCACAAGGGTCACCTCACCGACGATGCTACACACTCAAACATGCTATCCAGATCCGATAGATGACAAGGTAATTGAAAACCTCCTCCTGACCAAATACAATCAATAACCCTCTTCCTCAAATCAACATGATTGAGGTTGATGAAAAATCACTGCCCAAGTTCGAAAAATCACCACCCATTACCATATATTCTCATTCCCTTCTCTTCATCTACCTCCATAAAAGAGCCTAGCCGCAACATGCTCTCGGGGACACTATCCCGGTAGCCAAAATACTTGCAACATCGAAAAGCCACTTGGGTCCTGGGGATGTTAGCCACCTTACTAGATCCGGCCGAGCCTACCAACCAAACCCGAAAAGGGTGACCACTCAGAAAAGACAAAGAGACATCGGGCCTAAAGAGGTGGAAGATACTGTTAGCTCGATGAAGAAAACTCAGCCAACATTTCCATCCGGGCTTACTCAGTGCTTCAAAACCCATCGTGATACCCCGGCCAAATCTCTAAGTCGCTTGTTCCCATTGAAACCTCCCCGAATGAGCTTACTCAAATGATCTAAACATTCATTTTGGAAATGTCATAATGTTTATCGATCTAGATCCGCCCAAGGAAGGGACCAACCACATTGATGCTCTTCATATCACCGTGAGTGATGAAAAGCGGGTTCCTCGAAGTTCTCGATCGACAACGGTCCTCTCTCGAATGTGTGTCCCGCCAAAGACTTTAGCCAAGTTGGGAACAAAAATATCGAACTCACTCCTTCTTCACAGACAAGAAAGGCATACGACAACACCACCGATGTGTCTTGGGTAGTCACTGATGTCGACTATCGGGCCACTAACCATGCCTGGCCGAATTCCAAGTCTTGGACATACCACCACTTTCACTGCATCGACGCCTCGATCCATGGGGTAAAGGGGGTAGCCTCTTCATTACACCAACGTGTCAAATTCATCCACGATGACCACATAGTAATTATTCTGGCTGACAAGATCGTGGAAAACAAGGAAAGCGAGGATGTCCCAATCCTCGAGATAGAGCATGAAGACACGGGTATTTTCCTCAGTGGTTTTGAGGTTATCCCCAAGCCGTGGTCAACGCCTCAATACGGCCGAGACCGACATCACCGAAAGAAAACCACGTCCCTAGGAAACATGGTCCCTTTAAACATGTTTCGAAAAATGAATTATATGCCTGGTCTGGGTCTTGGTAGAAACCAACAGGGGCTTGTCAATCTAGTCCAGGATGAACTTCAGGAATGTATCCCTCCCTTTGGCCTAGATACACACCTACTCCAAACCGAGATAGCCGTCCATGAAACAAAAGCGTGAGAAAAGAAAGGCAGAAAAGGAAAAACGTCCTTACACACATCCCCCTCTCCAACCATACAGAAAAACCTTAAATGGTTACTTTGTAAGGAAAGGGGAAACAGAAGTCTATCTCATGTTCCCTGAGCCCTGGATAGATCAGAATGGGAAAAGATGCCCTGGTTGGGAAATCTTTGAAGATGTCGCCTTCTCACGTAAAATGGAACAGTCACCCCGAGCCCCGTAGACCGCATATAAAACGGCCACTTTTGAAAACACTTGGTCTATAGATCAGGATGACTATTCTCTCGGTCTTATTTGATGATGATGGCCTCGGGAGACAGCTGGGTATGATAGATGAGGTACCGAATATGCAAAGCTCCCCGATAAGTTCGAGCTTCACCGCTAAGCCTCCAGAATCGGTATGTTACTACCGCCCACTCTTGACTCCCGCAGAACCGGTAGACCGCTGATATACTATCCCCCTCCTTCTTCTTAGCTTTACGGATTGGTCATCTACCGATCCGCTCCCTAATAATGAGGATCTCAAACCCCAGGTCCTCAATAATGTAATAAGCCCCGTGCAGCATGCTTTTAATGATAATATGAATGTCTTTGCTTATTCCTTAGTTGCACCTACATTAAAAGATACATTAGATAATCATAATAATGAATCATTTAATGAAATGGACCCAAAAGATAAAAAATATTTGCTTGAGCTTGTAAAGTCAGTTGAGCAACAGAACAAGACCACTCAAAGAGAAGAATTAAGACTTGTCAATCATCAACTGGGCCGAACAATCAAGTCAAAGAAATCAAAATCGGCAACTACCGCAAGGCCCCGAAAGGGTAGCACTCATCGACCTCCTCAAAGAGTTCGAGACATCTTTGCCCGGTCCTACGAAGACATGCCGGCTAGATCCACCATAGTCGAACACCGGATCCCTATCTATCCAGATGCTCGGCCAATTAAGCAAAAGCTCCGCCGAATCAAACCAGAATGGTCACTGCAAGTCAAAGAAGAAATTATGAAGCAGCTCCATGTCGACTTCATTCGGGTGGTTGAATACCCGATTTGTGTCCCAACATAGTGACTGCTCCTAAGCCCAACTGAAGGTCCGACCGGCCGACTTCCGCGACCTCAACAAAGCTGCCGCCCAAAGATGATTTCCGCTACCCAACATTGATATTGTGGTAGATGCCGTTGCTACTCACAAGATCGATCCTTCGTCGACGCATGCTCGGCTACAATCGAATTAAAATGGCAAAGAAGATCAAGAGAAGACTTCATTCACCACCCCTCGGGGTACCTATCGCTATACTGTCATGCCATTTGGACTCAAGAATGCCTGGCTACTTATCAAAGGGTCGCCACCACTCTCTTCCACGACATGATCCACAAAGAAATGGAAGTCTACGTCGACGACATGATCGTGCATTCCAGCGACGCCAGCGGTGCTCATATCAGAGATCTTCGAAAGTTCTTCGAAAGACTCAGAAAGCATCAGATGAAACTCAACCCCACCAAATGCACATTTGGGGTCACCAGAGGCAAAGTCCTGGGATTCTTAGTGATCGAGCAAGGCATCGAGATCGAGCCGCAAAAATCAAAGCTATCGTAGAAATGCCGCAGCCTAAAAACTCCGATGTAAGTCAAAGGCTTCCTAGGCCGACTACAATACATCGCCCGCCATCGATACCACCACCACATGCTGGCCCTCTTCAAGCTTCTAAAGAAAACACCGACTCAAGTCTGGGACGAAAATGCCGCCTAGCCTTCGAAAAATAAAGGCCTATCTCACCAATCCACCTTGCTAGCCCCACCCCATACACATAAACCTCTCCTCATATACTTAACCGTCACAGACACGCCGGGAGCCATGCTTGCCCAAGAAAAGAAAGACTCCTACGCCGAAAACGCCATATACTTCATCGCCAGGAAGTCGCAAGGAAGCGAGCTAAATTATTCGATTGAAAAAGTCAGGCCGGCCTAGTCCGACAACCCAAAGGCTCAAAACCTACCGCAGGACGATCCATCAAGCTCATCTCCGTGATGGATCCCATCAAATACATCTTCGCAAACCATCACTTTCCACCGACCGCTAAGTGGACCTTCCTTCTCAACGAGTTTGACATAACATATGTCACGCCAAATCTATCAAAGGCACAGAATCGCAGATCACTTAGCCGATCTACCTCCGAAACCGAAGATGCTATCGAGCCCAATTCCTGCATTTAAGGTGTCTTGGAAATCACCGACCACGACACCACCGGCGATGTTCTTTCGACTGAGCCGCAAACAAAAGAGGTTTTGGCATAGGAATCTTACTCATCGACTCTACCGATTCTCACACTCCATCGGCCCTAAGATTGAGTTTGAATGCTCCAACAACACCACCGAATATGAAGCTTGCATTGCCGGCCTGAAGAGGCTCTCCAAAGGAAGGCCAAAAATCTCAAGTCTTGGAGACTCGCCTCGATCATAAACCAAGTCGGGGGAAGTGGAAAACCCAAGATCCCCGTGCTCCAACTCTATCATGCCAAATTAACAACCCCGTCGCTTGGCTTGACTCCATTTCATTCCATTACTTACCGTCATGACGTAAATCAATTTGCCGATGCACCGCCACTTTGGCATCACCGGTCCGATTCCCGCAGAAACCTGTGTCCAACCCTCGGGTCGTGGCCTGAAAAAAGTCACACCCAAGATACCGCTTCCAAATCAATGCAGCCCTGAGGCGCATCACGAGCCTTGGTACATTGACATCCAAAATTTGCTTCTAAGTAGGAATCTATCCCCCTGCCTAGACAAAAGAGGGAGAATTTCGAAGATGGGCATCGCAATTTGTGTTCGCCGTGGCACTGCATAAAAGGCACTACCAAGGCCTCAATCTCTTATGCGCCGACGTGCCAAAGCCGAGCAAATCATGGACCAACTCCATGTGGTACCTCATGACCCCACATGAACGCCACATGTTATCTAAGAAAGT
>CM028381.1:53538321-53595136 GCA_013146195.2 Codonopsis lanceolata
TTGAAGGGGTTCAAGAAGGGGTGACAATCTTGTGGAAGGTAGAGGAGAGTAGCCCTCGAGACACAAGGATCTTATAAATCGTGAGGGAAAAATTAAAGACCTTTTGTCTCCCCGCCACCATGGAAGATTTTTTAGAAAACATAATATCCAAAATCAAACGGGCCTTAGTTCCAATTAGATAAAGAACTTTAGCATGTTCCTCAAGAATTGTTGGAATTTGTTGTGGGAGACCACCTGGTAATGCAACAAACTTATGAAGAAAGGCATAGAGTGAGGAGAGTTGAGAGGTACCAAGAGAAATGCCTTTACTGTGCCATTTAGACAACTTGCCACTAGTCATTTCAAATACACAAGTGTCCAAATCAAGGTCAAATTCAAAAGGTCCGGTCGGTGTGTTTAAGATAGTGTTGATGATGGAAGGAGAAAACTTATACCACTTTCCTCTAACAAAGACTTTCTCAAAACTGCATCGAAGGGAAAGATTCTTTTCTCAATGTTGGCATAAAATTCATAGATTAACTCTAAAATAAGGTGTAGCCGACTAAATGTGTCCAAGTAATCCTCTATCGGTGAAAAATGAGGTAAGATTATATGCATGCAATGAGGACAAAATTTCGTTCATCTACAATATTTTTAGAAGAATTATACCTAATCAAGCAGTGTTTAGAGACAAACTTTAGAGAGAAAGGAGTACCCAATGACTTTCGAGAAGTTCGATGTTGCGTTAGCTTGTTGCAACATTGGTACCAAAGAAGCCTACTGAAAAGTAAATCGAATCGGGGGCTTCCTCAATTTTCCTCACTATCTTCAGATGTTAACTCCTTACTTTCAACATTTTTGTCGAAGCTATCATCATGTTCGATGAACTTGAGATGCCGAGGCATCTCAAGATGAGGTGGTTGAGTTGGTGTCACATTCTTCGCTTGACCAAATAGTCACCAATGTATTATCGTCATCGAGAAATCGACATCAAGATTGGATCCGCAGGGAACTATCATCAACCAATGTAGGATTGTCTAGACTGTGGAGACAAATCAAGGAAACACAACACGGGGTGAAGGGATAGGATAGTCATCATCCCTAATTTCGCCTCGAGCATGGAGTAATTTTGGGTGAAGCCGGTGGAGATGAGGTCTCTTGTACAGAAGGAATCGAGCCAGTTGGCGGGATGTATTCTTCATCATCCGG
Organism: Codonopsis lanceolata; assembly: GCA_013146195.2. Classification (NCBI taxonomy): domain Eukaryota; kingdom Viridiplantae; phylum Streptophyta; class Magnoliopsida; order Asterales; family Campanulaceae; genus Codonopsis; species Codonopsis lanceolata. Next base: position 53,539,510 of record CM028381.1, read on the forward strand.
GTCACTTTCAATTACAACCGATTCTTCAAAAACACCTTTGGCAATCTTGTGTTTCTTGGTCGCTGACATCAAGAACACTTGGGTTCTCATAGTTGGATGGGATACCACGAAGCCGCTTTGATTTACGTGTGCTAGGGTTACCGATTGAGAAAATCCGTGATAGATCCCCGTGATTATCTCGCATCTATTGCATTACCCCTTTCGCCTGGAAGGATTATTGTTAGAGGTTCTGGGAAAGGACCGAGGCACTATCAAGCGGTGGTTGGATTTTCTCATGATGAGGGGCTGATGTAGCTTCATTGATAGCTACATCGTGAGGTGAGTTGGTTCTTGAAGAGGTACTTAGTATTGACGAAGGAAGACGCCATTATGAGATTCTTAGATGGAGAAGGAATGAAGATGAAGAAATCGAGATTTTTGGTTCAAGATGGTTTTTCTCGAAGGAGATGATCGCGAATTGGGAACAATGGTTTCGAGAGAAGTGACCGCTTCTCGCAAGATTAGGACTAATAATCCACTAAACTCAATTAGCCGTTAAGTCATTAAAGAGAGAAGGTGAGGAGACCTAAAACAGAAAATCAAATTTCAAAAATTTGGATAAAAAATCAAATGCTAACCTCCAATAGAAATATGATAAAAATCTGTTGTTATGATCATGAGAGATATGTGGAGAATTTAACGAAATAAACTAACAACCAAAATCTGATTTCAAAAATTTTGAATTGTACAAAATTGATCAAGTATTTTAAGAATGCACAAATCATACTTAACCAAAATTGTAATCACACAAGTTTGCCAAACACAGACAATAATACCAGTTCATATCCTCATGAAGAACACAACAGATTAGACAACCACATAAAATATTGACTTTGTGAACAATGAAGCAAACATGCACTAATTAGAAGAGCAGAAACTTAAGGGGCTGATATTCAACAACTATATGACCTAGAAAACATGCCTAACAAGTGCAGAAGAAATAAACAAATGAAAGAATGCAAACACACACATGTGATATGTCTAGATCATCTGAATGTAGTTCCCATTGTAGCTGCATTGGAAAACACATTCTCCAAAATTGTGACTTTATGTCCAAATTCTCAACTTTTCTTCACCACATTAACACAAATACTCCCATAATCACAATAGGTACTTTATTTCCCTATGAGAATAGCTTTACTTTATTTCAAGCTAATTCAGCAAACACCACTAGGAACCTTTCACACTATTTACCAAGGGTAGCAACTTAACTTATTGATCAACCCATGAAATCCGAGGATTCACAGTTCCAAAAGAAAGATGCCACAACCTTGTCCATAGGTAGCTCTTTTCCGTTAGGTAGCTTTCACACTTTGTCAATTAAAGGGAGTCAATTTAGTGAAGATCAACCCATGAAAGTCTAAACTCCATAGTACATTGACAAATTGCTGCATCCCAAAAATTTCAAAAGGTAGCTCTTTCCTTTGTGGTTCAAAAAAAATTTATTTTTTTTTAAATTTCAATACAACTTCTTAGGGAGATGGTGAGAAGAATTTGAGCAACAAGATCACAATACATATTGAATGTATAACCAAGACAATCAAACAAAGGTACTAAGACATACAGAGTGAAAACTAGTGTGCCCCCCTAAAAACAATGCAAGATGCCTAATATTTATATTTTTATACAAGTGAGGGATTACATGGCACACATACCGAGAGATTTCCTAAGATTTATGAATCTCTCAAAATCTAGACTCTTAGTGAAAATATCGCCCAATTGGTTTTCTGCTTCCCACATGTTCAATGCAAACAATGCCTTGTTCAACCAAGTCTCTAATGAAATGGTGTCTTATATCTATGTGCTTTGTTCTTGAGTGTTGAACAGATTTTTAGCTATGCTTATTGCACTTGTGTTGTCACAATACATGGTTAAGATATTATCGTAAACCATAATCTTTGATCATTTGTTTCATCCACAAAAGTTGTGTACATCCACTACCGCCAGCCTATATACTCGATTCACTGTTGATAGGGCTACACAATTTTGTTTCTTACTAAACCATGAAATCGATTATTTCCTAGATAAAAACATCCACCGATGTACTTCTCATGTCATCAACACCGCCACCAAGATCACTAAACCCAACAAGATTGGTGTTAGTGTGTTTAGTATACCACAAACCCATGCCATAAGTCTCACCAACATATCGAATTATTCTTTTATCGCTTTCAAGTGAGAGACTTTGGGGTTTGCTTGATACCTAGCACACAAACACACACCATATGATATCCGGACGGGTGGCGCTTAAATACAACACTTCCAATCATGCTTCTATATAAGGTAGGGTCAACACTTTCAGATTTTTCATCTTTATTGAGTTTATTGGATGTACCCATAGGGGTTTTCTTATGTTTTCCATTCTCAAGATTGAATTTCTTCACCAAGTTAAGAGCATACTTGGCTTGAGATATGAACATCCCTTCATGTGATTGTTTAATCTGAATTCCTAAAAAATAGGTCAACTCCCCAACCATACTCATCTCAAATGTGGAAGTCATGCAATTAACAAACTCTTTTTCCAAGGACTTGGAGGTGGATCCAAACACAATATCATCAACATAGATTTGAGCTATCAAAATGTGTTTGTCTTGATTTTGAATGAAAAGTGTTTTATCCACCTCTCCCCTTCTAAACCCACTTTGTAAAAGGTGATCTGTAAGCCTGCCATACCAAGCTCTAGGAGCTTGTTTGAGGCCATACAAAGCCTTTTTCAATTTAAACACATGATTGGGTTTATGGGGGTCCTCAAACCCTTTTGGTTGTTCAACGAAAACTTCTTCTTCAAGAATGCCATTTAAGAATGCACTCTTCACATCCATTTGTTGAAGAGTTATGTCAAGAAAACAAGCAATGGCAAGAAGCAAACGAATGGACTCAATGCGGGCTACAGGAGCAAAGGTTTCATCAAAATCCACCCCCTCAACCTGCGTATACCCTTGAGCCACAAGTCTAGCTTTATTTCTTATTATTTCTCCCACTTCATTTGTTTTGTTTTTGAAAATCCATTTTGTTCCAATAACATTTATTGAAGTGGGTCTGGGAACTAGATACCAAACATCATTTTTGTGAATTGATCTAGTTCCTCTTGCATGGCATTTATCCAACTTTCATCCTTGAGAGCCTCTTGCACATTTTTAGGTTCAATAGTGGAAACAAAACATGAAGCATGTATTTCATCAAATTCAAGTGTGGACATGCATGCAAGTTTCTTGTAATCCACTTTACCTTTCCTTCTTGTTGACACACCATCCTGTACGTTACCTATGATTTGAGTGAAAGGATGGTTCTTCTGGATCTTGCTTGGAATATCAATTTCCTGCTCACCAACCTGATCCGAATGTTTTCCCGATTTGAATTGCTTTTCATCTTCTCGCGTTTTCTGCTCAATGTGTCTTCCGATGTAGCCGCATTCGAAGCACATTGGGTGACACATCCTCCGAATCTCTTCACTGCATCGCTGAATCTGACTGCCCTGACACATTTTGCTGGATTGCTGGATTCAGCTTCTGTTTCTGGTTCAAATTCTCCAAAATCTAGGATCCCTGAAACATCTTCTTCAGAAGTTTTGTGACCAAGATCGGTTAGATCATCAAAAACAATGTTCATGGATTCCATAATAGTCTTAGTTCGTAGATTAAAAACTCTGTAAGCCCGACTATTTGTAGAATATCCCATGAAAACACACTTATCACTCTTAGAATCAAACTTGGAAAGTTGGTCTCTATCATTGAGAAGGTAGCATACACAACCAAAAACATGAAAGTATTTCAAGGTTGGTTTCTTTCCAAGAAAAATTTCGTAAGGAGTCATTGTGCTACCTGGTCTTAAGAAGACCCTATTTCCAATGTGACAAGCAGTATTTAAGGCTTCAGCCCAAAAACGTTTAGCCAAATTTTTGAGGTTAACATCACCCTAGCCATCTCTTGTAATGTCCTATTCTTTCTTTCTGCCACTCCATTTTGTTGTGGAGTTTTGGGAGCAAAAAATTCATGTGAGATACCATTGGAGGCACAATAATTAGAAAAGGATGAGTTTTCATATTCCGTGCCATGATCTGATCTAATTCTAATAAGCTTTAGATCATACAAGTTCATCACACGGGTGTACCAAATTTTGAATGCCTCAAAAGTTTCAGACTTCTCTCTTAAAAATATCACCCAAGTGTATCTAGAGAAGTCATCCACACAAACAAAGGTATATTTTTTTCTACCTAGGCTCTCTACCTCAATGGGACCCATAAGGTCAGTGTGAATCATCTCTAGGCATCTAGATGTGGTGCATTGTGTTATGGGAAGATGTGAAGCCTTGGTTTGTTTACCTTTTTGGCAGGGGCCACATACCTTTGAATAATTCTTTTCCAAATTTGGTAAACCTTTAACAGCATCATGTTTCACAAGCTCATGGAGCTTACGAAAACTCATGTGACCAAGTTTCTGATGCCAAAGATCTGTTACATCAAGACTTGCTTTTTGACATGATTGGTTATTGTTGAACAAGTAACAATTATCAGATGATCTTGTACCTGTCAGAAGACATTTGTTATTATGATCAAAAACTTCACAAGAATTCTTGTCAAACCTTACCTGAAGATCATCATCACACAACTGACTTATACTGATCAAGTTTGTCTTAAGTCCTTCCACATGGTAAACATTCGTGAGATTTGGAAGGCCTTCAACATTCAATGTTCCTTTGCCAACAATTTTCCCTTTGGCACCACCACCATAGGTCACTGATCCACCATTGATACTCACATATTCTTTCAAATTCTCAACCGAACTCGCTATATGTCTAGAACACCCACCGTCAAAATACCAAGATCCAAAGAATATGAGATTTTAATGAAGTGAAAGTAACATTGCACACTTCATCATGTGACATTGTAGCACCAGGACATATATCAAACGGCTCACAATATTTGGCTTTACACTTATCATCACAAGTTTTGGGAACCCACATTTGTTTAACAGCTTTGGGTTGGTGGTTTTGAATTTTTTTTTCTGATGTGCCTTCGGATGAGACTTCCAATGTGACTGCCAATGTTGCTGCATTGGCTGACGCATTGGCTGCTTCATACGATTCTGCATCTGAATTTTTCCAGAAAAGGCTTGTCTTATTTTGTCCTCATACATAGCCTTTTTCAGAAAACAAAAGGGTTGTATGTGACCGTGCTTATGACGTATGTGACAAACAAAATTTTTCTTTCTTATTCTCGGCTTTTCGAAGAAAACAGTTTCATGAAAACTTTCATCAGTCTGTTTAGTTCTAGACGTTCCTTCTCCTTCTCTTACAAATACCTTGGGAACAAAACCAATACCTGACCTGGATGTGCTGCCAGAATTCAGCAGTTCATCCATTTTTTGTTTGCTTGAATTCCATTTGGTCATGGTTTCCTTTGCTTGAGTAAGCTGCTCCTTCAACTATTCAATCTCAACATCCTTTCTGCTTAGCAAATTTTCCAACCTTACTATGCATTCTTTTTGATCCTCATTTACCTTTTTTAACAGCTCATTTGCCTTACCAAGTAGTGTAACTTGGTGAGCTCTTTTCTCCTAATCCTTGTACAGCTCTTTGTACCCTTCCAGCAGGTCTGACTCTGAGTCTCCACCATCTTCTGGAATTGTGGAATTAAAATGTAAGAATTCGCCCCTCGCTTGCCATCAGATTCCGCCAATGTGACTCCGGATGTAGCTGCATTGGATGTCACATTGGCTGAAAAATCTGCATTTTCAGATTCAGAGTCATAAACAGCATTAAGAGTGATAAGATCACCTGGATCTTCTCCATCACTATCACTCAAGGTTTGCTGAAAAATTCAAGCCCTTTTTTCTTAAGGTGTTTGCACATTGATTAGCATAGTGACCATAACCTTGACATTCTGTACATTGAATTGAATCAATGTTCTTACCATTGTAGGATGATTTTGATGCAAAGGGGTTTGTGAAGGGTTTTTCTGGAGTTTGAAAAGAATTTTCTTTGGGAACAAATTTTCAAGAATCAGGTTTGAAATTGTTTTTCGAGCTTGATGATGGAGTTCTATTTTGACTCTTATTTTTCAAAGAAATTTTGAATTTTGTAGTCAATAGAGCAATAGATTCTTCTCCAAAATCAGACTCATCAATATCCTTTTGAATTTCAAGCAAATCACATGAGAGATCAATAGGAGCAGGCATAGCAATATTTTTCACAATGGGTGTAGAAGATGATGATGCCCCTTTGCCTTTTGTGTTTTATTTGATCGCTTTAAGTTCGCCTCAAAGTTTTGAAGAATTCCATTTTCAAAACTCATCTTGTCAATATCATGTGCTTTTTCAATTGCACATATCTTGACATTGAACCTTTCAGGCAAAGTTCTCATCATCTTACTGACAAGACGCTCATTAGTAATAGGATCTCCTAAAGCAAGTGCAGAATTAGATAAGTCAAGAAGTCTACCATAATATGTCATGATATCCTCAGACCCATACATTCTAGTATTCTCAAATTGAGTGGTAAGCATTCTTAACTTAGAAGCACGAACACTGGCATGTCCTTCACACAGGGTTTGAAGGGCCTCCCAAACATCTTTTGCAGATTCATAATTTGCTATCATCCTAAAAGTATTAGCATCTAAGGCTTTATAAATAGTAGACAAGACTTTTGAGTTAAAGGAAGCAGTGTTCCTATCATCATTGGTCCACTCAGATTCTTTGGCGACCTTGACATCACCATCCGAATCTGTAGTTTTGGGAGGACTCCAACCATTTAAAACAGCAAGCCACGCTCTCTCATCAATGGATTTGATGAAGATGCGCATCTTGACTTTCCAAATAGAGTAATTAGCATTAGTAAGAGTCGGAGGACGAACAACATTCTCTTACTGAGAATCCATCACGACTACTACCAGAATCAACTCTTAGTGATGTCAAGAGAAGGCTCTGATACCAATTGAAAAAACGTGAATGCACGGATTCTCAATAGATGTCAATGTGATTTACCAATGTTGCTGTGATTGTAGCAACAATGACAAACACAATGAGACAGCGAATAAAAGCAAACAGTAGCAGCGGAAGATTGTTTAAGAAAAAAAAAACTCAGTTTCAAACAGAAGGATTAAAGACAGGTTTTTTTACCAAAAACAATCTACAAGTTTAATACTTGTAGACCAAGCCTCAAGGCCACACAAATTTCACTAAAAATAATAATGTTTTACAATGAAATACTTAGTGAAATCACTAGCAAAAATTCTCACAAGACAGTGTATCTTGGAGAATAAAATCCCACATAAACAACTAAACAAAACGTGGGAATAAACAAACACACAGCCTCCTAACACATGAAACAGGAAGCACAAAAACCAGTTTTTCAGAATTCAATGTAGCTGCCGATGTTATAACATCTGAAGCTACAATCGACTGCTGTTCGAATGGAAGGAAGAAGACTGCTTTAGAACTTCTATGATATTGCTCTCAGTTTATGCCTTTTGTTCTTCTCTCTCAAGCTCTTCGATCTGCTCGAATTACAGCCATCACTATATATGCGGCAACCCCTACAAACACACGGCAAAGAGACACAATTCTACAAGGAAAGGGATTAGCTATTCAAAGGTAAAATCAACACCTTTCCAATCTTGCAAGATTATCTTACCAAATATGATCAAAATCAGGATTCTTGGAATAACTAAGATACTTGCCAAGATTTAGTTACCAAAATTATATAGCCGAAATCTTTAGAAAAATTTTGCTACCAAAAATAAACTAAACTAAGTCTAACACAAAATTCTAATTCCTAAATTAACATTAACTAATTAAAAAACCTACTATGACCAAGAAAAGTGAAAACAAGATAAAATAGGCCTTGCCTATTTTACCCTTACAAATCCATTGTGACTGTCACTGTTCATACCATGTGTTCATACAAAACGTGACTGTCACTGTTCATACCATATGTTCATACACAGTAAGGACGCTTCTTTTGTGTATTCATGGATTTTGTTTTTCTTTGATGATATCTTGTTTATTGTTTTCTTGACCGTGATGTCATCATAATCTAAAAGGATTCAATTGATATTAAGGGTTTAATTGATATTGTTTGCTGTTTTTTTCACAATTACAACCGAAGTGGTGGTGATTTGAATTTTGATATTTAACTATTAAACAGTTCGCTATCATAAAGCAAGCAAAAGGATATTAGATGGATTATATAAATGGGTTCCATGATTTACATTCTGTTCTATTTATGTTAGAGGAGAGATTGTATTAAATTATGTTATGACTAATATTTTTGCTATATTAATACTAGTTTAATTACAAGTATAGAAAATCTTAAGATTCTTTGTGTGCTTTAACTGGTATTTGTGATTCTTGTTTGTTTGAAAATCGGACATCCCAACGGAAGTTCTTTTTTTTTGGACAAATTAAGCTAACGCTAAAATCACCTCATGAGATATTCATTAATTTAAAATATAAATCGGCCCAACGGAAGATTCATATTTTTGGTTATTGAATAGAATGAAAAGAAAATACAACGTTGCATGATTTGAATTATTTCTGCCCAACGGTGATGTAATTTTTAAGTGGTTTCAACTTTCCTTGATTTTCCTAATGATTTAATGAGAGATCATTTGTATGTTGATAGTCGGCCCAATGGAAGACTATTAATGATGCCTTAGATTTCTGAATAAAAAGGTTTTTGTGTATTTTACCTTTTTGTAGATAAACTGCTTATTTTCAGTTTATTTAAACATTAATGATTTGTTATTGTATTTTGTGGATTTCTCTTAAGGTCGTAATTTGGATCATTGTTTTTGTTTTCCTTTAGCATTTAATCATGCAGCTACCATTACGAGTTGTCTTTCCTCTATTGAATCCCTGTGTGGTACGAACTTTGCCTCATGGAAAGAGCAGATTGGCATTACTCTTGGAGTTTCTGATTTGGATTATGCCTTACGTGTGAATGCTCCTCCACCAATTACGGCTGAAAGCAGTGCTGAGGCTAAAGCTGCTTCAGAGGCGTGGGAGCGTTCCAATAGCATATCCCTATTGATTATAAAAGGTTCCATTAGCACCGTTATTCACGGAGCAATTCCTGATTCTAATAATGCTAAGGAGTATCTTGCTTATATCGAAGAACAATTTATGGGTTCTTCAAAGGCACTGGCTACAACTCTTATCACAAAGATGGTCACGCTTAAGTATGATGGTGTGAGTGGTGTACGTGAGCATATTATGAAGATGAGTGACATGGTTGCTCAACTTAAAGCAATGGACATGGAAATCTCTGAAGGTTTTCTCACTCACTTCATTATGACTTCTCTTCCGGAGCAGTTTGGCCAGTTTAAGGTCAACTATAATTCGCTGAAAGTGAAATGGAAGATGAGTGAGCTGATGAGCATGTGTGCTCAAGAAGAAGAAAGACTTAAATCCGAGAGGATTGAAAGTGCTCATATCATCACATCTGCACCATCTAAAGGAAAAGGAAAGACTTATGCCAAAAGTAACAAGAAATGGGACAAGAGTATTTCTACCATTAAAGCAGACAAGGCAAACTCTTCTACTGCAAAAGGCCTTGGCAACATCAAGTGTCGGTTTTGAAGAGAGAAAGGGCATATGAGGAGGGATTGCCCTAAGTTTCGTGACTGGCTCGAAAAGAAAGGTATTTCACTAATTAATGTTTGTTATGAATCTTTTACGATTAATGTTCCTTTAAACACATGGTGGATTGATACTGGTACAACAATGCATGTTACTAATTCATTACAGGGATTCCTTTCCGTGAAGAAACTAAATAAAGTAGATCGACATGTAATGGTAGGAAATGGAGAGAAAGCTCAAGTTGAAGCTGTTGGAACTCTCCGTTTAGTCTTGGAAAGTGGTTTCAATTTTGATTTAGTTGATACTTTTATGTTCCCAGTATGACTAGAAACCTTATTTCTGTTTCTAAACTTGACGCTTATGGTTTTTCGTTTAAGTTTGAGAATAAAAGCTTCTCTCTTTCTTTTTACTCTGAAGTTGTCGGTTCTGGTTTGTTAGAGGGAAACCTTTACAAATTATGTTTAGATCCTTCGTTTTCTGAATCCTTAGAATCGATGAATGTGAATGATATAGTTGTTCCAACTGGTATTAAGAGAAAACTAAAGGATGATAATTCCTCTAGATTGTGGCATGAACGTTTATGACACATATCTAGGAGAAGAATGGAGCGACTCATAATGGAATGAGTCCTTCATCCTTTAGATTTCTCAGATTTTGGAACATGTGTTGAATGCATTAAAGGAAAATTTGTAAAAGGTATTAAACGTGGAGCTACCCGAAGTACTGGACTTTTAAAAATTATTCACACTGATATTTGTGGACCTTTTACTACTCCGGGTATTAGAGGACATAAGTACTTCATTGCCTTTATTGATGACTTTTCACGATATGGTTATGTCTACCTCATTCATGATAAATCTGAGGCCCTAGATGTATTTAAGGTCTACAAAGCTGAGGTTGAAAATCAACTTGACCTTAAAATTAAAATTGTAAGATCCGACAGAGGAGGAGAATATTATGGAAAATTCTTTGATTTGGGTCAACATCTTGGACCTTTTGCCTTGTTTTTGAAAGAAAATGGTATCGTTGGTGAGTATGCAATGCCGGGTACACCCCAACAAAATGGTGTTGCAGAAAGACGTAATCGTACCCTCATGGACATGGTACGAAGTATGATATGTCGTTTTACTCTACCTGAGTCTCTATGGGTTGAGGCTCTCAAAACAGTTGTGAATATACTCAATAGAGTTCCTAGTAAGTCCGTGCCTAAAACGCCTTACGAATTATGGACACAAAGGAAACCTAGTTTGAGTTATTTGCATGTATGTGGTTGTCATGCTGAGGCTAAAATTTTCAACCAACATATTAAGATACTCAATCCTAAAACCATAAGTTGTTACTTTATAGGCTACCCTAAACGATCAAATGGTTTTCGTTTTTAGTACTGTCCATCTCATACCACTAGAATTGTTGAAACAAGGTATGCTGAATTTTTAGAAACTACTGGTCATAGTGGGAGTACACCAAGAAAAATAAATATAGAGGAAATTCAAGAACATGCTTCTATTCCCGTTCCTCAAAATGTTGTAGCACCAGTACCTTCTGATGAGGATCAAATCCTAGATCCGATTGAGAATGTTGATGCACCTGAGATTGTACCTAATGTTGAAACCCACATTAATGAGCCTAATGAACCTCCTGCTAATGAACAACCTCTTCGAAGGTCAGAGGGCTAGAAAACCAAACAACTCTGATGATTTTGTACACCTTGAAGAGGTTGACTATGATCTTGGCATTGGAAATGATCCTAAGTTCTTCCAAGAAGCCCTTAAAAGTGACCATTCAACTCAGTGGCTTGATGCCATGAATGATGAGTTAGAATCAATGAAGAAAAATGATGTCTGGGATCTCGTTGAATTGCCCGAAGGAGCCAAAGCTGTAGGCTGTAAATGAGTCTATAAAACTAAGCTTGACTCTAAAGGCAATGTTGAACGATATAAAGCTAGACTGATTGCTAAAGGGTTTACTCAAAGGGAAGGCATAGATTATTTTGAAACTTTTTCACCAGTGTCGAAAAAGGATTCTTTTCGTATAGTCATGGCCCTTGTAGCTCATTACGATTTAGAGTTACATCATATGGATGTTAAAACTGCATTCCTTCATGGTGACTTGTTTCCTAAAGTCTTTATGAGACAACCTCAAGGTTTTGAGGATGAGGGCAAGGAACACATAGTATGTGAGTTAAAGAAATCCATTTATGATCTAAAACAAGCCTCAAGACAATGGTACTTGAAATTTCATGATGTGATTAGTAAATTCGGATTTATTGAGAATGATGTGGATCAATGTATATGCCTAAAGGTTAGTGATCGATGTTTTATTTAATCTTTTTCCTTGCAAGTGGACAAGACTATTATAGAATAGTATTGGAAGCAAGGGTCGAACCCATAGAGACAAGTGATCACGAACAGTGCAATTTATTGATAGCAAATTATTAATCTAAAGGGGGGTTTTTATATTTATTTCTATTCTAAACTACTATTTATATTTAGATGTTTAACTAATTAGCAGTAATTACAGATATGGAGATCTTATGGTCGGTGGCAATCTAGGATTCTGGGTTTCACTTGTATCTCCTTTATGTTCAATTCATAAAAATTATCATTCAATGTCTTGGGTTCGTTCAATAAAGATGGATATAGTCTGTTGAACAATTGGTTCAGCCTCCATCCCCGCAAAATCCATCCATTCTATATCCTAAGCACATGAACTGTAATCTAGCTGTCACCTAGATTTATGATCTATCTGTCACCTAGATCATGTATGAACCTGGTTCTAACTTATCATTCTCGTGCATTGATAGGTCCAATTTATTGTGATGGTGAGTCAGTGTACAACATATGAACATTGGTCATGCAGTTATCCGCACCTCTAGGCCTTTATTATTTGCGATTACATTCATTTGTTCAAAGCAAAATAATATAGGGATTGATAAACAACACAATCAACAAGAATTGAATGATCATATATATGAATTAAAACATAAATTCGATACAAGTTACCTCCCACCTCCTAGATTATGGATGATTTAGTTCATCATAGACAATGAACAACACATGGAGATGATCGGATACATGATTTGATCTTCAATACTTGAAATTACACAATCTAATTATGATATGCAATCTAAAAACTACCTAAAATCTACCTAAGAGTGCTTCCAGCTGTCTCCCTTAATTGCTCTCGGCATCTACTTCAATATATACTCGGGAGTTGTAATCCAATCGAATCATTGTGTGAAAATCCGAAAATAGCGCGTTTTGACCACCTTGCGTCCGCAAGGTCTCCAGTGTGTTTGGCCTTGGACTGCTTGCTTTCTTCCCGTACTGCCTACCTTGTGGTCGCAAGGTCTGATGTACCTTGCGTCCGCAAGGTCTTCAGAATTGACAGTTCTTGATTCTTCTTCATTTTTACTCTTTGGCCCTTCTTGAAATTTGCACTTAAAACCCTGGAGTTTGGCATATTTTCACTAATATCCCTGCAACTTACAAAACTCATCGAAAACATATATTAGTAGCCAAAAGCCTCGTGAAATAGCATAATTTAAGTCATAGAAACATATAAAATCGACGTATAAAATACATCGATCAAATACCCCCAAACTTAAACTTTGCTCGTCCACGAGTAAAGAATAAACACTTATAAATACAAAAGCATATAAATAACAAAAATGAAAATCTTTTTGGAGGGTGACACTATTTACACTCCTCTATAAACCCACAAACTCAAGGAGACTCTTTCAAATGACTCGACTAAGCAGTTAAATACAAAAACAAATAAATACTAAAGCAGATAAAAACTAAACTAAAAATAAACATAAAATCTTTTTGGCTTCACCCTCAAGTTATAAGTGTATGGTATGCAAAGTAATCTCAGTTTGATGCTCACCACATATATGCAGGCTTAGTCATATAAAACCAACTGACCTTTTCTTAAAACTGCTACTATTTTTACTTTCTCCGTGTGTGTGTGATCACCAGTCTTAGAGAATATCTTAACTAAAACAGTTTTATTAAGCTAAACACCACATTCATATGAAAATCAAAGTTTAATAGAAAATCATGCATTAAGAATTATGAGATCTACCATCCAAACCCTGGCCACATGCATGTAAAGGTCCCAAGGATTTCAAAGACTTATACATCCATCCCATGCACTTCTATGTATGACATGCAATGCTCTCCTATCCCAATGACTTGTAATAGCTAAGATTATGCTAACACAGTGAGCTTTAGGGCGAATAATAATGAACATGAAGTGTTTGATCAATTTCATACGACTCACTTGACAGTTAAAACATCATAAGCATTGGCAAGAAGATCATTAGGTCTTTTATTTAGCTTGTAATATAAGGCCAAGGTGTTGGGGGATATGATGGAAAGGAATTGGAATTCAAAGTGAGAGAGTAAGACTACCCCTTTATCCCTCATACTTCCAAACAAAAGGAAGTTTTCCCTATTTAGGCTAGGACCTGCAAAGACCAAAAGTGGAGGGGTGCTTTTCTGTTACTTTTCAGTTTTCTTCTTCCCCCCCCCCCCAAACTTGTTTTGGGCAATATATACTTCTAAAAATATCACATCATTCTTATCAGTAGAATTTTTCTAATACATTTTCTCTTGAAAGTTATGCTTCCATTTGAATCTTTGTTACACTCTTCTTCTTTCGTTTCATTTTTCGTCGATACATAATTTTTTTTTTTTTTTTTTCTATATATAATTTTTTTTTTCGACGACGGAGAGAAGAAGTCTTCCGAAAAATAGCCTAACTGAAAAGAAGTGGTCCTCCACAATAAATTTCCCCACCCACATCCTACTCTCTCAAAGGGTAGGCTAAAAGTGTATATGCTTTTAGGGTTAAGTTAATGTGGGTAATAGAAACGATGGCGAATGGGGGTTTAAATAGTGTGCTTAGCACACTCCATTCTTTTTTTCATTAGGCTCAACGGGGACACTAGGGATATTTTTAGTATAGGTCAGGGAATATTTAGGCTTTAACGATCCAAAGATGGCCTAAGTCATTTCTTAATGCCAAATGCTCATGTAGTTTTTAAAGCAAGTAAGACACACAAAATATCATATCAACTATGGAAATTGGGGGTTGGATGTTTAGCATCACTGGATTTCACATAAGCATTCGCTAATACAGATGGTAGGGACAATTGATACTAACATGCAGACATGGTTCGAAAGTGTGCTTGAGATATATAAATGAGAAAAATCCAAGGGATCTAACTAACATGCAGTTGACCCTAAGTCACAATTTAATGCAACAATTATGTTCGAATGGCTATGCATCATATTCTTGTGCATATCTTGTTGCAATGAAGTAGGTGTTATCAACTTTATAAAACTATTCTAATCAATCCATAATTATGACTGGTGTGGGTGCATGAAGAATTTGGAGAAAAGTAAAAGTTTCGCAAAATTAAGTAAATTCCAGAGGGATCTACGGACTAGCTATGCAGTTTATTGCATTAACTCCTCATTGACTACGACTAGCATTACCACACCTAAACTTGAGGATGAAAATTTTGAAATATTTTATTTTATTATTTTTTATATATATATTTTTTAAGAAATTTGGAGATGATGACGATGACTCAATTGATGATGGGTCCCCACAAGAGGAACCCACGAGCATCCAATGTGAGTGTATTCTGGTCAAGGCAACACCTTCGAAAATAAGAAAAAATTAAAAACAGGAAAATAGGGTGAAGATTTAAATGGTCATCAAGAAAAGAAATTAGTCTTCACCCTAGAAACATAGCCCAACTCCATTCCTCCTTAGGCTAGGACCTGCTAGGACTTTAAGCTTAAAATCCCCCCCCCAAACTTAATTTCTATTTTGTCCTCAAAATGGAGGAACATATTAAAGGATTGATGGGGCAGAACAAATATAAAAAGGACGTATTAGATCCACCTAACGAAAGAGGATGGAACTTGGGCCTCGACTCACGGTGAGTCGGGCGGAAATAAGAAATGAGGATGTAACTCGGGGATCGTGCCAGGAGGCAACCCATAATAGGCGGAGACATTTTGTCCCACCGTGTTAAACCAACCAAACAGCCGCTCTTGGTCGGCACGAATTTGTGCCAACTGTTGAGTTGCCATTTGGCCTTCTAGGGCAACCTCTTCTAACCTATTGGAGATCCCAACGAGCGGGTCCTCCTCCTCCTCTTCGGGTTCCTCCCCTTGAGGAACCCTCACTCTCGGCTGCTGGTGGTGCTCAAACAAAATGGCCGGACCAGCCTTCAACCTCTCCGCGTGTCTGGGCCATCTCACGCCTGCCCTCCTACACAACTCGGTGATCAAATGCGGGAACGCGAACCCCGCATTCGTAGCACCTCTAATAAGGGTCTTGATTTGGCCGTTGATCAAACGGCCAACATCAACAGACCCACCGGACATAATGGTGTAGGTCAAGACAGCCCTCTCCCAAGTCACCATATGTTGGTGACTGGAGGGCATGAGACGCCCGCAAACAAATTTGAACACGGGCTTGGCCGTGTTCTGGAGGAAGGACTCCTCCATGGTGCGTGGACCAAAGGGTGGATTACGGTTGTAGGTCCACTCAACACCAGGGAGGGCGATGGTCGCATTGACCACCTCGACAGGGATAGGGGGTGGAGGTGTGTGCTAAAATCATCGGCACCAACCGTGAAGTTGGACGTGCCGAAATATTCATTAATGCTTTGGGACGAAAAGTCTACTACAATGTCCCTAACATTAACGGTGTCCAATACACCCCCATCTATGCCAATGCTGCCATTGGCATAGAACTCTCGGACAATAGGCACTACGGCTGCCCTTGCCGGAGAGTCAATCAAACGCCTCCACCTACGAGCCACAAAATTTGGACGGAGGCCAAATTCTTCAGCCTTGAATCCCCTCTCGGGCACCAAGGACTTGGAGAGTTTGGCCGCATATTGTTCTGAGGCCTCGTAGGATACAAATCGGGTAAGGTAAAAATTTTGTTCCTCCTCCTGAGCAGGACCGGAGGACGAAGCACCGGAACCGGTATTTCTACGCTTACGAAACATATTGTTTGTATAAAAATTTAAAAAAAAAACTAAAGTTTTAACAATTAAAATAAGTTTTTAAAATTTTAAAATTAAAAATTAATTTTTAAAGCATGCAAAATTTATCTACGTTAAAACTATCTAACACCCTAGCAAGCAAATATTTTACGTGAGAATTAAAGAGAGGGGTTAAGATTACTTGTTAAATGCAGCTTTAGAGTCGAGAATGCAGCCGGAGTGTGAGCTTGATCGGCAACAATGTTGTTCTTCCTCTTTCTTCAAAAGCCTTCAAGTCTTCAATGGAGTGTAATGGAGTTGGTGGAAGAAGTGTAGAAGATGAAGAGTTCAAAGAGAGAGGAGATCTTTGGAGTAATGCCGAAATTGATGAATGATTACTAGAGATCGCCGGATTATTGAAGGGATGGGTTGCTGCTTCGCTGCTTTGAAGAAGGGAGGGAATTTTCTGGTGATTCTGCAAATGAAAACCCGACACTGTTTATATAGGGGGACCTTGCGGTCGCAAGGTCTGCCACACCTTGCCACCGCAAGGTGGGCAGTCAAACCGTTTCCGATTCCGCTACTTCCCTATGTCTGACGGTACGATGCACGAAATTTACATTTACGGAGGACCTTGCGGTCGCAATGTCTCCAACACCTTGCGTCTGCAAGGTGTCCAGAACTTTTCCTTTTGTTTTCTTTTCAATTCTTTTCAGCAGTTTTGCAAATCAGCCCTTCCGTTGACTTCCGTTATGTTTCTTAACTTTCCCGTATTGCAAAAACTTAACAAAAATTCTAAACTAAAAATATTAGTAACATAAAAAATACAGTACTAAGATGCTTTTCTCCCCCAAACTTGAATTTTGGCATATTTAATTTAAAAATTAAATGTCCAAAAATACATTTAACGGAGAAAAACATATTTAAACTAACTACAAAAGCAAATAACATTCTAAATAGTGGGTTGCCTCCCATTTAGCGCCTTTGTTTAACGTCTTTGGCTCGACCAAACTGCAAGCCTAATCCCGGGGTGGTTCATTGTCAGTCAAACGAATTAACTCAATTGTTCATTCAACTGACATCGGCTCTAGATATGGCTTGAGTTGGTGTCCATTAACTTTGAAAATTTCATTATTTTTAGGATTTTGAATATCAACAGCTCCATGAGGATAAATTTGTACGATTATAAAGGGTCCAGACCATTTAGATTTCAATTTTCCGGGAAATAGCCTTAGTCTAGAATTAAAAAGTAACACTTTCATTCCTTGATGAAACATTTTATTGGCTAACCACATGTCATGATATTTCTTGGTCTTTTCTTTATATGTTTTCGCATTCTCATACGAATTCAACCTATGTTCTTCTAATTCATTCAATTGAAACAATCTTTCCTCTCCAGCCAAGGTTAAATCTAAGTTTAATTCTTTAACCGCCCAATAGGCTTTATGCTCAATTTCAACTGGTAAATGGCAAGCTTTGCCATATACCATTCTATATGGACTCATACCTATGGGGGTTTTAAAAGCAGTTCGGTATGCCCATAAAGCATCCTTAAGTTTAGATTCCCAATCTTTACGATTAGGCCTACCGTCCTTTTCTAATAATCGCTTTTATTTGTCTATTGCTAACTTCTACTTGGCCGGATGTTTGAGGATGATAAGGTGTAGCTAACTTGTGAGTCACACCATGCTTCCTAAGAACATTATTCAACAACTTATTGGTAAAATGAGTTCCTTGGTCACTTAGTATGGCCTTAGGTACTCCATATCTTGCAAACAAATCTTCTACGAATTTAACCACTGTTTTCCCATCATTGCTCTTGGTTGCTACTGCTTCAATCCATTTAGATACGTAATCAACTGCTACTAAAATATACTCACAATTATTTGACACTGGAAAAGGACCCATGAAATCAATACCCCAGACATCAAAATTTCAACAACCAAATTAATATGCAAGGGCATCTCGCTTTCTCTTTCCTATTCCACTGTTCTTTGACACTTATCACATGTTCTATAAAACAATTCACAATCTCTAAAAACAATAGGCCAATATAAACCAGATTGCAAAATTTTTCTAGCAGTTTTGTTTCCACTAAAATGACCTCCACAAGAGTATCCATGGCAAAATTCCATAATACCTTGTTGGTCTTTTTCTGGAATACATCTTCTTATTAAAGAATCTGAACAAATTTTGTATAAATGAGGTGCTTCCCAAAAATAATTTTTAGTTTCCGCAAAAATTTCTTCTTTTCATAATGATCAAAATCGGATTAATGATATCGACACATAGTAATTGACAAAATCAAGATACCAAGGGTCGAATTTTTAATGGCTAAAAGTTGCTCATCAGAAAATTATCATTTATGGGAACAGATCATCAAGAAATTGACGCTCAAGTAAGGGTGAAAATTCCAATCGGACAAATGGTCGGCTACGACATTCTCGGTTCCCTTTTATCTTTGATAGTAATGTCAAATTCTTGTAACAATAACATCCATCTAATTAATCTTGGTTTAGCATCTTTCTTACTTAACGTATATTTTAATGCATAATGATCGAAAAATATTATCACCTTTGATCCTAACAGATATGATCTAAATTTTTCTAAAGCATATACTACGCTAAAAATTCTTTTCAAGAGTTGTATAATTCAATTGTGCATCATTTAGAGTTCTACTAGCATAATGGATCACATGAGGCTTTCTATCTACCCTTTGTCCTAACACGGCTCCAATTGCAAAATCGATGCATCACACATGATTTCAAAAGGAAGTGACCAATCGTGGCCTGATAAAATAGGCGATAGTTAATTTTTCTTTCAATAAATTAAAAGCTTCTAAACATTCTTTATCAAAAATAAATTTTGTATCTTTTGCTAGCAAATTACATAGAGGTTTAAGATTTTGGAAAAATCTTTTATAAATCTTCGATAAAAACCAGCATGCCCAAGAAAACTTCTAACACCTTTAACGAAGTGGGAGGGGTAGTTGTGAAATAACTTCAATTTTAGCTTTATCAACTTCAATGCCTTTATTTGAAACAACATGCCCTAAGACAATTCCATGTTTGACCATGAAGTGACTTTTCTCCCAACTTAAAGTTAAATTTGTTTCACAGCATCTTTTCAGGACTGATGTAAGATTTTCTAAGCAATGATCAAAAGAATTTCCAAAAACTGAGAAATTGTCCATGAAAACTTCAACGCATCTTTCAACTAAATCTGAAAATATAGAAATCATGCATCTTTGAAAAGTAGCTGGTGCATTACATAATCCAAATGGCATTCTCCTAAAAGCAAAAGTACCAAAGGGACATGTAAAAGTTGTTTTCTCTTGGTCTTCGGTGCAACAGGATCTGATTGTAACTTAAAAACCATCAAGAAAGCAATAATATTCATGACCGGCTAGTCTTTCAAGGATTTGATCAATAAATGGCAAAGGAAAGTGGTCTTTCCTGGTTGCCGCATTAAGTTTTCTCAAATCAATGCACATTCTATAACCAGTTATTGTTCTTGTAGGGACTAGTTCATCTTTCTCATTTTTAACGACTGTAATTCCTGACTTTTTAGGAACTACTTGGACAGGACTAACCCATTTTCTATCTGATATAGGGTAAATTATACCCGCATCTGAGAGCTTAAGAACTTCTTTTCTTATGGCTTCTTCCATGTGTGGGTTAAGTCTTCTTTGCCTTTCTCTTGAAGATTTACTACCTTCTTCTAGATGTATTTTATGCATGCACATAGAGGGACTAATGCCTTTTAAATCAGCTAGGGACCATCCTAAAGCTTCTCTATGTGTCCATAAAACTTTTAATAAACTAGATTCTTGCTCTTCCGTTAAGTCGGCTGCTATAATAACAGGCAAAGTGTTACCTTCCCCTAAAAATGCATATTTTAAATGGGGTGGTAATGGCTTTAATTCTTCAACTTTAGGAGAATTAATGGATGACATAAATTCATAATTTTCTACTTTAATTGTTTCTTTTATTTTAGCCTCCTCATTCTCCACTTTATTATCTTCTTTAATTTCTTCCTCAACATTCTCTATCTCAATTTCTTCAAAGAGAGATTTCAAAATCTCTACTTCATCTTCCTTAATTTCATTACTTTCTTCTTCTACTTTTTCAAACTTATCATAATTATTTTTTTGATTCTTTTTCTCCATCTTCTTTATTTTTCTTTTTACTAGCTTCTAACTTTTCTCTCTCTTGTCTTTCTTCCTCTTCTATTTCTCTTTCAATTTCCTCAATGTCAATTTTTATGGGAGGGATAGGACTATCATCATAAACTCTGAATCTATCTCTCTCATAATCTTCCTCTTCTTCAAAAGTTTCAGTTGATAACTTTTCAATCTCATCTATTGAAAAACATGCATTTATGTCACTAGGTCTATTCATAGCATCAAACACAGAGATTTCAACAGTTTCACCTAGGACTGACATTGTGAGTTTACCATTCTTCACATTAATCATTGTATTGGCAGTAGCCATAAAAGGTCTGCCTAACAATATTGGAACTTCATTATTAGTGCAAATCTTCTTTTCCATCTCTAGAACCACAAAGTCAACTGGAATGATTAGTTTATCAACCTGAACTAGGATATCTTCCACTATACCCAAGGGATATTTAACTGAACGATCAGCTAATTGTAATTGCATAGTAGTGGGTTTTAGTTCTCCTAATCCTAACTGTTTATAGACCGCAAAAGACATCAAATTAATACTTGCTCCTAAATCTAGCATTGCTTTCATCTTAGGGGGTAATTCGGGTTGTAAAACAGAGCTTACGCTTTCAGAAACAATAATCTTTTCATTGTTTTCATACTTGTGCTTCTTAGAGTGAAGATCTTTGAAAAACTTTGCATAAGTTGGAATATTTTTAATAACATTAAGCAAAGGAAGATTAACATTTACTTTGGATAACATATTATAAATTTCCGTAAATTGTTTGTCCATTCGGTTTTTCATAAGTCTTCTTGGAAACGGAATTGGAGGAACATAAGGTGGTGGAGCCACATAAGGTTCCTCTTCTTCTTGATCCAACTCTTTTTCAACTTCAATTGTATTTTCTTTATTTTGAACCTCTTTTTCTTGTTCCTTATTTGGAACCTCTACTTCCACTTCTACTTCTTGATTACTTGATTCATTATTCTCTTTATTATTATCATTATCTTTTTCGATTTTCTTTTCAGAATTTTCTACTGTATCAGGCACTTTAGAAGAAGGATCAGGATCACTTACCTCTTCACCTATTACCTTACCGCTTCGCAAGACGGTGATTGACTTGGCTTGCTCGGTTTGACTAGGGAACTTCCCTTCTTCTCTTTTATCTACTTCAGAATTTGCAATGTGCTTCTTTAGATTTTCAATCTCTTCAAGCATGTATTTCATCAATGCTGCTTGGCCTTTACTTGCTACATCTTGTTTGGGAACTTCTTCAATTCTCAACTGGTTTTGATTTGGCAACTGTAGAGGTTGGAATTGTTGAGGTTGAAAAGGCTTATTTCCTCCCCAAGAAAAGTTAGGATGATTCCTCCAACCAGGATTATATGTGTTTGAATAGGGATCATTCCTTGACCTTTGAGGGTACATATTCATAGCATTAGCCTGTTCAGAATACATAGCACTTGACGGACAAAAATTAGTAGCATGAGAATATAATCCACATAACGCACATGCTTCTTGAATTTGCCAATTTTCAAATTGAGCTTGTGTATTTGAATTATCTTGCAATTGATATAGGCTTCTATTTTTACCTCTAGCACTTTTCTGTTGGGAATTAATACTTAACATCTCAAATAATTCTTCTAGTGCTTCTGGTGTCATTCTATTAATAGAACCACCAGCTGCACTATCAACCATAGTTTGTAAGCCTGGCGAAAGACCATGATAAAATTGAAGCACTAACACATGTTGAGCCAAATTATGATGAGGACACATAATGAGCAGATTTTTAAATCTATCCCATGACTCATGGAATGTTTCACTGTTCATTTTGGAATGACATGATTTGTTTTCTATATTCGAAGAGATGCATGCTTGTAAAATTTACTCATAAACAAATCATATAATTGAGCCCAAGTATAAACACTATTAGGTGTTAAGTTCATAAACCATCTCTTTGCCAATTCTTTTAATGCACTGGGAAAATATTTCATTTTAATTTGATATTCAGTCAACCCTCTTAAAGGAAAAATACTCATCATGTATTCATATTCTCTTAAGAAACTGACAGGATCTTCATGAGGCATTCCATGAAAAGATGGTATTGCATTAAAATAATGACCTTTTAACTCAAAATTCCTTACAGCATCTGGCAAGACTAAACATGATGTCACAACATTTAATGAAGGTCTACTAAAGTCATTAATAGTTCTTTGATTTATCACTACTTCCATATTTCTTCTTGCAGGTTCTTCTTCTCTTTGATTCCTGTTGACTGAGTCAACTGGATTTTCAGGATTTCTATTATTATTATTTTCTTCCATTGGAGGATCAACAAGAGGATCCTCTTGATTCAATTGGTCTTGATTATCAAACTCAGGAGCTAGATTTTCAAGGACTTCTTGATTTCTTCTAACAATATTTATATCTTGATTTAATTCTACCAATTTAGGATTCAAAGATCGACGACCGTGCATAAAAATAATTTAAAGCAATTTAAAAACAGCTAACTATTAAAAACAAAATAAAATATTTTTGTATTTTTTTTATTTTTATAAAAACTGAAAATTAAATTAAAAACTAAATTAAATTAAAAACTACACTACCAACAAACTAACTACGTGAACCAGCTTGTCCCCGGCAACGGCGCCAAAAACTTGATCGATGTTTTATTTAATCTTTTTCCTTGCAAGTGGACAAGACTATTATAGAATAGTATTGGAAGCAAGGGTCGAACCCACAGATACAAGTGATCACGAACAGTGCAATTTATTGATAGTAAATTATTAATCTAAAGGGGATTTTTATATTTATTTTTATTCTAAACTACTATTTATATTTAGATGTTTAACTAATTAGCAGTAATTACAGATATGAAGATCTTATGGTGGGTGGCAATCTAGGATTCTGGGTTTCACTTGTATCTTCTTTATGTTCAATTCATAATAATTATCATTCAATGTTTTGGGTTCGTTCACTAAAGATAGATATAGTCTGTTGAACAATTGGTTCAGCCTCCATCCCCGCAAAATCCATCCATTCTATATCTTAAGCACAAGAACTGTAATCTAGTTGTCACCTAGATTTATGATCTATCTGTCACCTAAATCATGTATGAACCTGGTCCTAACTTATCATTCTCGTGCATCGATAGGTCCAATTTATTGTGATGGTGAGTCAGTGTACGACATATGCACATTGGTCATGCAGTTATCCGTACCTCTAGGCCTTTATTATTTGCGATTACATTCATTTGTTCAAAGCAAAATAATATAGGGATTGATAAACAACACAATCAACAAGAATTGAATGATCATATATATGAATTAAAACATAAATTCGATACAAGTTACCTCCCACCTCCTAGATTATGGATGATTTAGTTCATCATAGACAATGAACAGCACATGGAGATGATCGGATACATGATTTGATCTTCAATACTTGAAATTACACAATCTAATTATGATATGCAATCTAAAAACTACCTAAAATCTACCTAAGAGTGCTTCCAGCCATCTCCCTTTATTGCTCTCGGCATCTACTTCAATATATACTCGGGAGTTGTAATCCAATCGAATCACTGTGTGAAAATCCGAAAATAGCGCGTTCTGACCACCTTGTGGTCGCAAGGTGTTGAGTACCTTGCGTCATGAGGTCTCAATAATGTCGGCCTTGGCCTTGCGCTTGCTTTCTTCCCATCGCCTACCTTGGTTCGATGTACGATGCGTCCAAGGTCTTGAAATTGACAGTTCTTGATTCTTCTTCATTTTTACTCTTTGGCCCTTCTTGAAATTTGCACTTAAAACCCTGGAGTTTGGCATATTTTCACTAATAACCCTGAAACTTACAAAACTCACCGAAAACATATATTAGTAGCCAAAAGCCTCGTGAAATAGCATAATTTAAGTCATAGAAGCATATAAAATCGACGTATAAAATACATCAATCAGTTAGTGGGAGCAAATTTATCATCCTAGTCCTGTATGTTGATGATATTTTGCTTGCAAGTCGTGATAAAGACATGTTACATGAGACCAAATCTTTTCTTTCAAAGAATTTTGATATGAAAGATCTTGGTGAAGCCTCTTACGTCTTAGGCATTGAAATTCACCGTGATAGGTCTCGGGGTATTTTGGGCTTATCTCAAAAGGCTTATATTGATAAAGTACTAAAAAAGTTCAACATGCACGCTTGTTCTCCCAGTGTTGCCCCTGTTGTTAAGGGTGAAAAATTCAGTCTCCTACAATGTCCTAGGAACCAACTTGAGCTTGATGCAATGGAGCACATCCCCTATGCTTCTGCAGTTGGGAGTATAATGTATGCTCAAGTTTGTACTCGCCCAGATTTAGCGTACGCAACTGGTATGCTTGGACGTTATCAGATAAACCCAGAAATGGGTCACTGGAAAGCAACCAAGAAAGTAATGAGCTACTTACAAGGTACCAAAGACATTATGCTTACCTACAGAAAAACAGATAGCCTTGAAGTTATTGGCTATTCTGATTCTGATTATGCTGGATGCAACGGTACCAAGAAATCCACGTTAGGTTACATATTCATGCTTGCTGGAGGACCAGTTTCATGGAAGAGTGTCAAGCAATCATTAATGACTTCTTCCACTATGGAAGCAGAGTTCGTAGCATGCTATGAGGCTACTTGTCACGGTGTTTGGTTGAAGAATTTCATTACAGGACTTAGAGTGGTTGATACCCTATCTAGACCACTTTTGATATATTGTGATAATCAAGCTGCTGTTTTCTTTTCCAAGAACAACAAGTCAAGCTGTGCTACAAAACACATCAATATCAAGTATCTTGTTGTGAGGGAAAGAGTCCATGATCAAGTAGTATCTATTCAGCACATTAGTACATCCGCTATGCTAGCGGATCTCATGACGAAAGGCTTACCACCCAATCTTTTTCGAAAACATGTTGCTAGCATGGGTTTGGTAGAAAGTTTTTCCTTTTAGATAATGGGTTACTGCTATAAAACTATTTTGTAAGTGATCACTTTATGTTTTCTTGATTCTGGACATCATGACTAATGGTTAGTTACTTCTTGTTTAAAGTGCACATTTGAGATTTATGAAACTAACACTTAAGTTGAACCTCATGAACATGGTTGTATCATTATTTTTATGAAACCATTAGATATTTGTTCATTATTAAGATATTTGACTGTCAAGTTTTATTAAGATATTGTGATTATAACCGAAGGATGGTTGTGTGACAATAATGGACACATATACTACTTTCGATTTGATTATAGTATTTTGTAGAATATGACCTAACTTCAGAGAAGATAGTTCGTTCTTATTAAACCAAACTTATGTGGTTATTCTAACTATAACCTTGGTCAAGTGGGAGAATGTTAGACCCGACGGGGTCTAGCCCATGTTTTTTGACCTACGGGTTTAACTTAAAATAAACTAAATATTGGTTACGAACCTCAATTAATTATATTAGCCAAATAACATTATGGGCTTATATAGTTTAGTCATCTAATATACTTAAAGTATATTAAATCTTAATGGGCCCAATTATAAATCTCAACATCTTGATGGACGGTGGGATATTGATTACAGTTTAGGGTTAGGTTCCACCTTCTATCTATTTAAAGTCTTTTGGGGATTAGGGTTTCTTACGTTCTTTTACTCTAACAGTTGCCTCCACAAAAATACATACGTTCCATTGCATGTGAAATAGATAAGAGGGTGAAAACCAAAACCCACTTGAATTGAAGACTCTTGTTCCGCATTACAGTCAATCGAATTCAATTACTCCGTACTAATGGCATCAATTGGTTCCGGTATGTCTTCAATTTACGTTCATTATGCTTATGTGAAAAACATGATTCTATTTTTGATTATGTGTACAAGTCTTATGTAAATTAATGTTCTTACATATGTCACCAACAATTTTTTTTTATCTTACTTATAACAATTTCTTCTCTTTAGATTCTCTGAATCCCATCACCACATCAAAACCCATAACTTTTCAAATCTAATCCCAAGTCTTCCAATCCCACTTGATCTTCACCAACACTTCTTTAATCTTTTGCATCCATTGTAGGTTCTTCATCCTCATCTGATTCCCTTAATCCCTCCCCCCCCCCCACAATCCTTGTATAAATTAAGGTAAGCTGACCCTAAAACTATGTAATGAAATCATTTGCGCATTTGCTCAACCACCTTACGTTCCAATCTTTAGAACTCCAATTAATTTGTTTAAGTCTATCATACACATTTTGATCACTCTAACTCGTTTCATTCTGTTTGCTTTTTGTCTTCTTATTTTGACTAGTGTAAATCAATGCCAAATGATAAAGCCTTTGGAAGATTATTGATCCTTTCCAAATGGGAGTTCTTTTGGTATAGGTTCCCAAAAGTTATTCTCAAAGAGGTAAATAATCAAGGCCATGTTGTTTCCATATCAGGTCCACAGACTTTCATTCAATGTAGGCATAGATTCGTGAGGTACATGCAACAAACTATTTCACACCGTTGCATGGAAAACCTTGACAAACTTCAGATCTCCACGTTCTAACCTGGTAACGAGGAGAGCTATGATGTAGCTGATGGCTTCATAGATGCAGCCATCCAAGGTCAATTAAAGGAACTTGACCTGAAATTTCTTTCTATGAAAAACACACATATAAAAGAGTCATTTCTAGAAAGAATTATTGGTAGTTGTCCAGCATTGGAATCCTTATCCTTATGGATTTATCATGAACTGAAAGCCTTTAGAATTACCCATAGTATAAAGTGAGGCATTTTTCATTGGGGGGATTCACACATAAATGGAAGATCTTAAGATAGACGCCCCAAGTGTTCAGACATTCAAATTTTTAGGAAACTATATTGTACTTGAGAATGAGAATGGTGATGATGAAGAATCGAGATTTAACCCATCAAATGATGTCCATAGGTTTCATTGTCAATAGTTGTAGTGGTTCTCAGAGGCTTCTAATTTCTGAGGAAAGTCTAAACAATTTGGTAATAAAAGATTATGATTTTCAAGAGAATGTGGAGATTCAAGCTCAGAAGCTTTGCGTATTTAAGTAGGCTCACAATAGAAATGGATTTAGAATCGAAAAGATGGGATTCAAATTTCTACAAAGTCTTTCTGTAAATGGGAATGATGATCTAACAGGTAGCAATCTTCAGTTCATAGTTTCCTGCTCACCACTTCTGGTCACCTTGGTTCTAAGATCATGCACCAAAATGGAGCGTATTATAGTATCAAAAGCCTCGCTTGAATGTTTGGTTATGAAATAATGTTTAAACGTGAAGGTGGTTTGTATTTTGGCTCCTAACCCCTTGGTCCTCAAGTATATCAAGCCAGCTTTGATGTTTCCCCAGCTATCAACCTCCTATAAGCTCTCTGTGGAGCGGTTTCTAAAAGAGCTAGCCTTCTCATGATCATAAGAAAAACAAGGATTTGGAGCTTGTCAAAATTTGGGAGTTCCTTCAAAAATGATCATGTTATGCTAAATTGATGATGCCAATGTGAGTGTACTGTGGTATGTTATGAATTTTCATCCGTTGAATTTCATTATATCATATTACATTTGATCATTCTAACTTGTTGCTTTCTCTTTCTGTTTTCTCTTCTTACTTTTACTAGTTTATGATGATGCCCAAGGATGTTCATGTGCCATCACCAATAAATAGTTCTATGCATCTTGTATTGCTTCAAGACGTTATGCATTGAACTGATCGGATCGCGTTCCATCAAATTGGAGGTACTTCGTTTTTCTATAGTTTTGTTTATCATATTTGATCCATTGTCATTTTCTTCTAATTTCAACCTTTGAACCCATATCGATTGGGATTAATTTTGATTTTCAATTTAAGGACTTGAGTGACAAAGAACTGTTGGAGAGAGTGAGAACTCCGGAGATTCATGATAGTGTCAAAGAACACCTTATTGAGGTAAGGGCGGAAAGTAGGAAATGAGGATGAAATAAGGCTGATCATTGAGATTTTCTTGGCAAAGCTTCGCTTTTGAGAACCATGTCGATCTCCAAAACTTTTGCAGACTCGAATTCGCCGTTTTGAGTTAATGGAAAAGGTGAAGTATCTACCAAAGGCTTCTTCAAATGTAGAAATTGTCCACTCCGAAGTTTTAATCTTCCCTAGATTGTTGTCCAGTGATCTATATTTTAGAGATACTTTGGAAGTAAGGAGTTATCATATTATTCGATGATAGATTTGTTGTTCTTTGTGTGTGTGTGTGTGTGTAAAAGGAGAGAAGAGTTTTCAGTAGTGACAATTGGTGGTTACTATTTATATGATTTATTGGATCAAAATTTGATGAGATTTATTAATTAGTTGGATAATACAATTTTCTCTTAACGACCATGTTTGAGCACAATTGCAATTCAAAATATAGCTTCTATCATTTTTGTTATGGAAAATTACTTTTTTATGCAACACATAATTTGGGGAAACCAATTTAACCTCGAACTTTCAATATTTCAAATATTACAAATGTACAAATGTTGGGGAAAAATGTTAACACAGTACAAATAATTTTGACAAAATGTCTCTAGTTCTATTAAGTCTCTGTCCAAATTCGATAACGGACATCTAATTTCGTTAACAAAACGATGATATTAGCTTTTCACAAGGGTATTTTCATCCATGAACGATGACAAGAACTTTTTGTTTGCCGTTGGCATAACCTATAAATGAAAAACATAAACTATTTGAAAATATTTTTACATTATTTAATAACAATGAATAGAATTGAAAACTCAAATTAGTATATATAATAATCAGTTCAAAATTTACAGTATATTGAGCTATCAAAAGATGTGGAAAGGAATATGATGAATTAATTCAATAAAGGACGACAATACCCCTTTGAAAAGTCTATCTAATCTTTTTGTTAACAAGTTTGGGTGTTCGTTAAAAAATTTGGATGGGGCCTTAACCGGATTGGTGACATTTTGTCCAAATTATTTGTACAATGTTAACATTTTACTCGCAACATTAGTGCCTTGACAATAATCTTCTTTACTATAAAAGTGTTAGTTGTCTTTTATAAATTAATGTGTGCACAAAATTAACTTTTCATCTAATAAATCATCCACCATTTATTTAAGGACAAACAAATAAATTTATCTTCTTTACCATAAAAATGTGAGTTTTCTCTTAGAAATTAATGTATGGATAAAATTAACCTTTCATCTAATAAACCATCTACTATTTATTTAAGGACAAACAAATAAATTTATCATGACAAAAAATAATATTTGTACAAAAATAATATTTATTAAATCACTCCCCATTGAATAAGGTCAAATAAATAATCTATTATTTGCTAATCAATTGCATGGATAATAACAAAAAAATTATCATAATAAATGATAATTCGAAATTAGTAAGTTCTATCTATATCTATCTATCTCTTTCTAATATAAAATTATGAGTTGTCTCTTAGAAATTAATGTATGGACAAAATTAACCTTTCATCTAATAAATCATCTACCATTTATTTACAGACAAAAAAGTAAATTTATCATAATAAATGTTAATATTTTTTAAAAAATAAGTCTAAATTTAGTTAATCACTCGCCATTGAATAAGGTCAAATAGGCAAATTTGTTATGAGCTAATCAATTACATGAATAATTAAAAAAAGAACCCTAAATTTAATAAATCACCCACCACTGAATAAGGTCAAATATGTAAATGCTATCTCTATCTATCTATCTTCTTTACTATAAAAGTATGAGTTGTCTCTTACAAATTAATGTATTGACAAAATTAACCTTTCACCTAATAAATCATCCACAATTTATTTAACGACAAACAAGTAAATTTATCTTCTTTTTACTATAAAAATGTGAGTTGTCTCTTAGAAATTAATGTATGGACAAAATTAACCATTCATCTAATAAATCATCCACCATTTATTTAAGGACAAATAAGTAAATTTATCATGATAAAAAGTAATATTTGTACAAAAATAATTTTTAATAAATCACTCCCCATTGAATAAGGTCAAATAAATAATCTATAAATTGCTAATCAATTCCAGAATAATAACAAAACAATTATCTTAATAAATGATAATGTCAAATTAGTAAATTCTATTTCTATCTATCTATCTATCTATTTTCTACTATAAAATTGTGAGTTGTCTCTTAGAAATTAATGTATGGACAAAATTAACATTTCATCTAATAAATCATCTACCATTTATTTAATGACAAACAAGTAAATTTATCATAATAAATGATAATTTTAGTAAAAAAAATAACTCTAAATTTAATAAATCACTTACCATTGAATACGGTCAAATAAGTAAATTTGTCATGAGCTAATCAATTACATGAATAATTACAAAAAAAACCTTAAATTTAATAAATTACTCACCAATGAATAAGGTCCAATAGGTCAATGCTATCTCTATCTATCTATCTTCTTTTCTATAAAAGTGTGAGTTGTCTCTTAGAAATTAATGTATGGATAAAATTAACGTTTCATCTAATAAAGCATCCACCTTTAATTTAATTTAATTTAATTTAAGGACAAATAAAAGTGTGATTTGTCTCTTAGATATTAATGTATAGACAAAATTAACCTTTCATCTAATAAATCATCTACCCTTTATTTAACGGCAAACAAGTAAATTTATCTTCTTCTTCTTTACTATAAAAGTGTAAGTTGTCTCGTAAAAATTAATTTTGGAAAAAATTAACCTTTCATCTAATAAATCATCCACCATTTATATAATTTAATTTAAGGACAAATAAAAGTGTGAATTGTCTCTTAGAAATTAATGTATGGACAAAATTAACCTTTCATCTAATAAACCATCTACCATTTATATACGGACAAACAAGTAAATTTATCATAATAAATGATAATATTTGTAAAAAAATAACACTAAATTTAATAAATCACTCACCATTGAATAAGAACAAATAAGCAAATTTGTTATGAGCTAATAAATTACATGAATAATTACAAAAATAACCTTAAATTTAATAAATCACTCACCTTTGAATAAGGTCAAATAGGTAAATGCTATTTCTATCTATCTATCTTCTTTACTATAAAATTATGAGTTGTCTTTTAGGAATTAATGTATGGACAAAATTAACCTTCCATTTAATAAATCATCCACCATTTATTTAAGGACAAATAAGTAAATTTATCTTCTTTTTACTATAAAAATGTGAGTTGTCTTTTAGAAATTAATGTATGGACAAAATTAACCATTCATCTAATAAATCATCCACCATTTATTTAAGGACAACTAAGGAAATTTATCATAATAAAAAAATAATATTTGTACAAAAATAATTTTTAATAACTCACTCCCCATTGAATACGATCAAATAAATAATCTATTACTTGCTAATAAATTCCATGAATAATAACAAAGTAATTATCATAATAAATGATAATGTCAAATTAGTAAATTCTATCTCTATCTATCTTTTTGTTTTCTACAATAAAATTATGTGTTGTCTCTTAGAAATTAATGTACGGACAAAATTAACATTTCATCTAATAAATCATCCACCATTTATTTAATAACAAACAAGTAAATTTATCATAATTAATGATAATATTTGTAAAAAAATAACTCTAAACTTAATAAATCACTAACCATTGAATAAGGTCAAATAAGTAAATTTGTTATGAGCTAATCAATTTCATTAATAATTACAAAAAGAACCCTAAATTTAATAAATCACTCACCATTGAATAAGGTCCAATAGGTCAATGCTATCTCTATCTT
Source organism: Codonopsis lanceolata (assembly GCA_013146195.2). Taxonomy (NCBI): domain Eukaryota; kingdom Viridiplantae; phylum Streptophyta; class Magnoliopsida; order Asterales; family Campanulaceae; genus Codonopsis; species Codonopsis lanceolata. Next base: position 53,572,067 of record CM028381.1, read on the forward strand.
ATTTTCTATAAAAGTTTGAGTTGTCTCTTAGAAAGTAATGTATGGATAAAATTAACCTTTAATCTAATAAAGCATCCACCTTTAATTTAATTTAATTTAATTTAAGGACAAATAAAAGTGTGACTTGTTTCTTAGAAATTAATGTATGGACAAAATTATCCTTTCATCTAATAAATCATCTACCATTTATTGAAGGGCAAACAAATAATTTATCTTCTTCTTCTTTACTATAAAAGTGTAAGTTATCTCGTAAAAATTAATGTTGGAAAAAATTGAGATTTCATATAATAAATTATCCATCATTTATTTCATTTAATTTAAGGACAAAAAAAGTGTGAGTTGTCTCTTAGAAACTAATGTATGGACAAAATTAACTTTTTATCTAATAAATCATCTACCATAAATGTTATTTCTATCTATCTATCTTCTTTACTATAAAAGTATGAGTTGTCTCTTATAAATTAATGTATGGACAAAATTAACCTTTCATCTAATAAAGCATCCATCATTTATTTAAGTACAAACAAGTAAATTTATCTTCTTTTTACTATAAAAATGTGAGTTGTCTCTTAAAAATTAATGTATGGAAAAAATTAACCATTCATCTAATAAATCATCCACCATTTATTTAAGGACAAATAAGTAAATTTATCATGATAAAAAATAATATTTGTACAAAAATAATTTTTAATAAATCACTCCCCATTGAATAAGGTCAAATAATTAATCTATTACTTGCTAATCAATTCCATGAATAATAACGAAAAAATTATCATAATAAATGATAGTGTCAAATTAGTAAATTCTATCTCTATCGATCTATCTATCTATTTTCGACTATAAAATTGTGACTTGTCTCTTATAAATTAATGTAAGGACAAAATTAACTTTTCATCTAATACATCATCCACCATTTATTTAATAACAAACACGTAATTTTATCATAATAAATGATAATGTTTGTAAAAAAATAACTCTGAATTTAATAAATCACTCACCATTGAATAATGTCAAATAAGTAAATTTGTTATGATCTAATCAATTACATGAATAATTACAAAAAGAACCCTAAATTTAATAAATCATTCGCTATTGAATATGGTTCAACAGGTCAATGCTATCTCTATCTATCTCTCTTCTTTTCTATAAAAGTGTGAGTTTTCTTTTAGAAATTAATGTATGTATAAAATTAACCTTTTATCTAATAAAACATCCACCTTTTATTTAATTTAATTTAAGGACAAATAAAAGTGTGAGTTGTCTCTTAGAAATTAATGTATGGATAAAATTAACATTTCATCTAATAAATCATCTACCATTTATTTAAGGGCAAACAAGTAAATTTATCTTCTTCTTCTTTACTATAAAAGTGTAAGTTGTCTCGTAGAAATTAATGTTGGAAAAAATTAACCTTTCATCTAATAAATTATCCACCATTTATTTAAGGATAAACAAGTAAATTTATCTTCTTTACTATAAAAATGTGAGTTGTCTTTTAGAAATTAATGTATGGACAAAATTAACCTTTCATCTAATAAACCATCCACCATTTATTTAAGGACAAACAAGTAAATTTATCATGATAAAAAAATAACATTTGTACAAAAATAATGTTTAATAAATGAATCCCCATTGAATAATGTCAAATATATAATTTATTATTTTCTAATCAATACCTTGAATAATTACCAAAATAACCATAAATTTAATAAATCACTCACCATTGAATAAAGTCAAAAAAAAAAATAAGTTTATTTATTATTTTGGCGTACATCTCTTTTAAACCTTTAAAGTGTTTCTCATCTTTTCAATGTGAGACAAAAGCTATCACTAATTATGCATCTTTTTTAAACATTTAAAGAGTGGTTAGTTTGCTTGTTGGTGACATATTCTTCTTCCAATATTGGATTGCAATTGTTTGTAATTTTCATATGGCCCCGTTGTTTCTATGATGTTACAAACAACTCATATTTTTCTGACTTTATGGCACTTTAACTAACGTATTTAGGGTTAGGGACTATAGGTGTCTAAAATTTGTATTCTTTGGTGTGTGGCATGCATTTGTGTTGTATAGTCCCTAATGGACTTTCTTAAAGTTCAGGGACTAATGGTCTAATTTTCCCTTAAATAATTTTTTTTTGGGATATTTTCTTAACTTTAAAGTTAATTATGAGAATTTTTTAATTATTTCTATGATTATTGCGTTGTATATTAATTAATTTTTATCACAAACATATCTTAAATATCAAATGGTTAACTAAATGATAGAATTATAACTAAATCCAACTTTGGACCCAAGGAAAATGGCCAAAATAATCCTCATGTCACATACAATTTGTCATTTCCCATTAATATTATAAACTCTCATGGACGTGAGGGGGCAAAGTGGGATGAATAGAAACAAATTGTGTATGAAAGTGAGACACGTAATTAACAGGTGATGGTGCAACGTGATATTTAATTAAATACTTCCGGGAGCGAATCGTATTTTGGTCCCATAAAATTAGGCCAAAAAAGCAAATATGCCATCAAAGTTTCTATCAAATCTCACTATAGTTTTTTTATGATTAATTTAATTCATAGGAGAAATATATATACACAAACATATGTATGTATGTATCTATATATTTACATATATATAAATATATAAATATTTATTATTTCTGATGAAAAATATACATTAAAATTTCATAAAGGACAATTTTCAGAAATATATATAGTTTTTTCGTATATAAAAATAATAATTAAAAGTAAAAAAAATTAAGGCAAAACATTTCGCAAAAATCATTAAGAACACGTGCAAGGCACGTGTACCTAAGTAGTTAGAATATTAAAAGTATGAGGTTAAAAGTAGTTTCCCCTTTTTGTTATCAAATTCTTCTATAACAAAAATATCAGCCTATCTCAGGTAGGTTACAGTTGCACACTGTTTCACCATAGATTATCAAATAATCAATATTAACAACAAGAGACAATGAACCCAAACCAATACTGTAAGAAAAAAACCCAAATAAACCTCAAATCATTCGATCTTTCAACATTGAACTACAAAATCTTGAGCCCCATATATTTTTAAGAACTGCAGTGCCGCCTTTTCGCTCTTGGAAAACTATGCTAGCAGTCCTTTGTATATTTGACATGTCCAATACATCTTTATCTACTCATTTGTTTGGGGGTAATTTCACTTTTAGCACCCAAAGTATACTTGTTTTTTGCTTTTGATACTCATTGTAACGAGTCAATCAAATTTTATCTTCCAAGTTTCTGATTTTAATCATGTAACACCCCGCTCCTTCGTTAGCTTGGTTTGTATGCCATCCTTGCACTTCTTCCCTTGTTGACAGTATGTTTGGTTTGCGAGAGGGTCTAGATGTGTATGAGAGACCATATTAAGACCAAAACATTATTGAGAGACTCCATATAGTTGTTGACTTGCTAAAGTCACAAGTCGTGACTCGACGATAGTCGGAATGCGACGCGATTGAGAGTTTGCTTGCGTTTTGCCTTCGTGACCTCGGTTTGGTCCTAGACCTCTATATGAAGGTTTATTAACATGTTTAGATGTATTAGACTTCAAGTTGGAGGTATTCCTTAAGTCTAACGATGATTTGGAAGCTTTGGAGATAGTGCTCGTCTTTATCGCGTAGTTCGGGAATCGAGTCGCGTAATCGTCTCTCCTTTGGAGTTCTTATTTCCCTAGTGGTTATTCAACTTCCTAGAAGTATTTAAGCTTCTTCATTAGCCCTTAGACTTGCCTTAAAAGTCTCCTTTCATTGCTCGTTCAATTGCTAGTTCATTCGTCGTTCCGGTTGCACGTTGTTGCACCTCTTCCCGGTTTCGCTCTGAGTTGTTTCGGGGGTTATTTGTGAGTGTTTTAAGGGAGTTCTAGACCTACTTTGGATGAGGTTTGAACCTTGTTAGGTTTGGTTAAGTGTTTGGGGGTCTTTTAGGTTGAATTTTGAGCCATTTCGGGTCTGCCGGGCTTGCCCTCGCAAGGTGGAATGGCCTTGCCCCCGCAAGGTCAATGGAAGAAGTCACCTAAGGTTTCTGGAGAGCTTGCGGTCGCAAGCTATAGGGGACCTTGCGACCGCAAGGTGCCCCGACCCTGTTTTGCCCTGTTTCGATTTTTGACGAGAAATACCTATCCTACCCTCATTAAACCCCCTCTAAACCCTTCCTAACCTCCCATACTTAGCCCTAATCAAGTCCTAACATTAGTAGGAAGTTAATTAAGGTTAGATTTGTGATTGATTAATCCTAATCTCTACTAATTGTACTTGGGAAATGACTATTGTGCCCTCTTTATATTTGGGGGTATAAATACCCAAACCCTTTGCATTTTTCAGAAATCTCTTCATTCTTCCTCCTCCACAATACGTATTAGAGAGAGAGAGAGTCCATGGGAGATTCAAGCCCTAGCATTCTTCTCTCTTCGATCCAAGACGATCCAACCGTCCGATTGCCTTCAAACTTCGGAATCTTGAAGCCCTCGACGAGTAGAACAAGTTCACCGATCGGATTTACGTTCTTTGGAGTTTTCATCCGAGCTAGGTAAGTTACCTTCTTCTTATTTTGGTTCATTGGCCCTAAGGAAAACAACATATGTGCTATTTGTGGGCAATGAACACTTGATATGCTTTGTATGCCCATTTTGGGGATTTTTGGAAGTATGAACTTGTTAGGAGCATTTGTAGAATGACTTCTATGATTATTGAAGTGTATGATTACTCTTCATCTTATGTTTCTAGGATTATGAGCATGCTAGAAATTATGTCCACATGTTATTTGGGTTTATTGTGAAGATATGCCTATGTTTGGGACTTGGATGTGTGAACTCACTAGTTATCATGGGTAGAATCATTTAATTGAAATTAAGTGATTTATGAAATGGGTTATGATTTATGTTGAGTTTTGTTATGAATTTTAGGGTTTGAGGATTAAGCCCGAATTATTGGAGAAATTGTTGTTAATTGAAGTGGGTGTAAATGTTGAGATTGATGAAGTGTGTAATAATGAAACTTAGTATTTAGACTCAACGGAGTCAAAATAAGTTCAATAATGTGTTAATAAACTCGAGTGAAAGTCCTACGACATTTGGGTTTCGTTTGACTATGATTATGATGAGTTCTTGGATTTTCATGCTTGGGAAACAAGCCCGGATTATTTTTGGGAGAATTTCTATAAACTTGAATGATGTATTAATTTTGGGATTTATGAAATGTGTATTTAATGAAATGCGATATTAAGACTCAATGGAGTCATTTTAGGTTCAATAAGATGTTAGTGAGCCTTAGGTTGAAATCCTATGATGTTCGGGTTTGGTTGGTTTTGATTGTGAGTACCCGAGCATCTCGAATTGTGTCCCATTTGTGACACCCACAATATGGAGGCTTATTGGGGATTTATTTAGAGCGTGCTCGTTAGGGCACGAAGCATTAGAGACCAACCTATGATCTCGTATTACTTTAAGGAATGATTATTTGAATGAGTTCTCTTTTAGGGAATTTGGTCGCGTGCACATGAAAGCACTTGCGAGGATATGACTACGGCTTACTTTTGGTACCCTTGAGATTGGCTTTGAGGATGTCGATTATATACGACGGTTAGGACTATGGTTGAGTCTGTTATGCTTTGATGAATAGACTAAATGCTAAGTCTTGATTATGATTGTTCTTAGACTAAATAATAGTCTTTGGTTTAATTCCGAGTAGAGGACTATAGTAGACCTCATGTTGTGATTTCTTGAGCTTACATGCTACTTCTGATTGGGTGATGACTTGAGGATTATGAGTACCTCATTATGTGGTTCTTTGACTAAACTTATAAGTTAGTTGGATTTGTTAAGTATGTGCAAATACGTGCATTATTAAATTGGTGTGTAGAGCTCTATGTCCTACTTGATTTGATAAGTCCGCTATGGTCGGTCTTGATCCTTGTTTGAGCATGCGAGTAAATATCTACTTGTGCATTGCATGTAAGTCCAGCTGGCAATATTTGGATTGGTTTTTATGTCAGGGTAGGACGATACATCGCCTATACGAATCGTAAGATTCGTATTCGCTATGGATTGCCGTACCTGGGACCCCACACACCCTCCACTGTTGGCCCCAGTGGGGAAGTTAGCCCATCTCGTAACCAATAGAGCGAATGGATTATGCTAAGCTAGACTGAGAAAGGGCTGCCTTTTGAGGCGTAGCCACTCAGTGCGTCGATGTATCAATCACGTGCATCGTGTCACAAACCAGTATAACATTGTGTATTGCAGGAGCAGCACAACGGCACTAATTCGGTATCTTCTCTATCCCTTATGTGTCTTACTATAAACACTTATATGAAAGATAATGTGCTAAGTGGTTTATGAAGTTTATGTTACTTGGTGACTTAATACAAGTTTATTGTTGGTATACGATTAAAATGCCATGATTTTGTACATGCTTGTGCATTATGCCATGCCACGCCATGCTATGCCATACAATTGCATTTAGTAACTTACTGGGTCATTATGACTCATTTCGTGTGTTTGTTTTCCTTAGTTTGTGCAGTGAGCTCGTTAGTGCGCGTTGCAGCTACCGGTGCGTGTTTGTTAGCAGGTGGTCTTCCGGGCAATAGCTTGGAGTTATTATCATTATTATTGTATTTATTATCTTGTGAGACACGGATGTAAAGTTATGTAAACTTTACTTGGGTAGTTATGTTAGTATTTTATTTCGTATTATTTTGGGAGCCGACTTGTTTGGTCGAGCTGTTGTATTTATTTAGAAGTTTATTCTGTTGTCTTCCCGAGCAAGGATTTAGCTCACATATTCTAGTTTTGTTGATGTTATCTCCGACAATTTTAGTCGTGAGTACTTGGTTTAGTTGTTAGTATTTAAATCTCTTATTCTTTTAGTTGAACTGTCCCTCCGGCATGTTTTAGCCGTTGAGTGGTTGTTTATCAAGTTGGGTTCTTGTTGTTTCGCCGGCCTTAGGTTTGCCGATGGTTTGTTGCCCGTGCGCAATGTTGCGTCACGCGAGTCGTAGATTTGTCGAGAGATAGTTGTCTCTCAGCCTTGCATTCCTTTGTTTAGGATTAAAGGCTTGGGTTCCCCTTATGATTTGCTTCCGCAGATTTTAGATTTTTATTATTCTGTATCGCCGTTTTGGCCTTATATTCCTGTTTTGAGCTTGTTAGCTCAACCCTTGACTCGCACCATTATGCTTAGCGAGTGCTTGTCCGTCTTTTAGTCTGTCTTAACGGCACGACCTTGGGATTTCGCATTGGAGTCCGGGTCGGGCTGTTACAAATCATATTACGTACCTTTCGTTAAATATTCGTCAAATACTAATGTTTGACCTATTATTGCAAGTAAGAAACCGAATTGACCTTGATAGCAGGTGAAAGAGACAAGAGAAAATGGTATGAGCTCTCTTCATTTCTTTCCCAACCACCTCACCGTACACAACCGAAGGACCAACACAATCCCCCACCGGCATAAATCAATACTTTTGTTGAATCATCCATCTCAATCTTTGATTGACATTCCTAGTCAACACCAACAACGCCAAAGAAAATTCAATAATACCCTCCTCCACAATCTGACGACAAGAACAACAACAATAAAAACCCATCAAAATCCAGTTGTTTGATTAGAGTGATCTCGAATTCACCACTAATGGCTTCTCTAACCAAAAACTCCTCGGTAGAGGCAGACCCGGTCTCGTTTACAAAAGCACACTAGTAATCTTTGATTCACATTCCCAGTCAACACCAACAACGCCAAAGAAAACCCGACAATATCCTTCTTCACAATCTAACGACAAGAACAACAAAAAACCCATCAAAATCCAATTGTTGGATTAGAGCGACCTTGAATTCACCACTAATGGCTTCTTCGACCAGAAATTCCTCAGTAGAGACAGATCTGACTTCGTCTACAAAGGCACACTAGGATTACAATGCCGCAAATTAAACTGATAAGCGGCGGGAATGTGGCATTTTTGAGCAAAGGGTGGCAAATATATCCAAATCAATCGAGGCGGGGCTTTGGTGGTGGCTGGAACAATGAAGCTGCAATTGTGGGAATAATGAGAAAGAGTTGGGGCTTAAGTTTGTTTAAGTTGGTCCCGCTTATGGCTTTTATCTATTTTGAAATGGGGATGATCAAATTGAGCTTGTTTATATGAAACCCCCCCCCCCCAAAAAAAATCATTGATATTAAATGGGAAACAATCAATTCAAGAATTTCATAAGGTGGGTTTAGTGAATAAATTGAGTTCATCTCCTACAAGAAGCTCAAAATAGGGTTGATGTGTGTTTGGGTGAAATCTTGATGAAATCAGTTGGAGGAGAGAGAAATAAAGACTTTGATTACTCTTTACGCCCTACCTAGTGAGACAATGATAGATGTTTTTAGCTACAAACATGTGTTTGGGTTGATGTTTGTCTCCATCTCTCTCTCTCTCTCACACACACACTCAAACTTACACACGTACAAACATAGATGCTATATTTGGGTTTGGTTTTGTTTCTTCTTATGTTTGTGTCTTTCCTTGAGGGAAGATTCATGACCTGGGCAAATTTTATATACTCGAAAAAGAAATGTGTAGTGAGATAAGACATGGGTCTTGACTCGTTTTTCAGCCATGAGAATGGTTCTTAAATCTTCGTTGCCGGTTTCCAACCCACAATAGTAGTAGTGGTTGGAACCTCGTTGTCAGTTTCCAACTTACGACAATAGGTCACACTTTAGTACTTGACGGATGTTTAACGAAAAGTATGTAACGTGATTAAAATTAGATACATTTAGAATGAAATTTGATTAAGATAGTACACAGGGTACCAAAAGTAAAAAGTAGGTAAAATTAGGATACCAAAAGTGATATTAACTCTAAAAATGGAAAGGATCTTAATTTACAAGATCATGAATTTCCCCATATTGATAATGACTTGAATGAAAAATCACAAATAACTCTATTTTTATGTATTACTCCTTCCATTCCTAAAACAAAGTTCTTTTCTTTTTTGGTCGTTCCAAAAAAAAAAGTTCACCAACGAGCTCTAGCTCAACTTGTACTGCTCATTTCTCCTAACGAGAGGTCAGGTGTTCAAGTCCCACTAGCGACTCCCTGGACTTTACAACTTTCAATAGAAAAGTCGGGTGTTCAAGCCTCTTTAGAGGCAACGTTGTTGTTCAAGCCTTACCCAAAGGCCTCATTTAGCTCTCGCTTATCTTAATGGAGAAGTCGAGTGTTCAAGCCCCATTGTTGTTTAAGCCTTACCCAAAGGCCTCATTTAGCTCTCGCTTATCTTAACGGAGAAGTCGAGTGTTCAAGCCCCACCAAAGGCACCCTGGTACATCACTACTCTCAACCGAGAGGTCGGGTGTTCAAAGCCTCACCAGAGGCACCATTTGTTCTAGCCACACAAAAGGCATCATATATCTATAATTGTAGCATTTCAAGGCATTAAAATATTAATAAAAAGTAAGGGTTGGAGTAAGGTCTATGTCCCCTCCAACATTTTAAAAAAAAAAAAATTCACTTCTAAACATTTGTTTTTTGGAAGTTATTGTTACCATTGATTTAAGCCCCACTTTAATTGATACCACCACACTCACATGATTATAGTTTCGAAAATACACAGTATCCTAATAGATTAAAAATATATAAATGACTATTATAAATATTAGGATAGTGTGTATTAAAAATATACCACCAGTTTTTTCTGTTTATTTCTCCAAGGTAAGGCTCCTTTGTCCCCCCAATTTTTTAAGGGTAAGGTTGGTTGGCCCCCTTTAGCTTGTTTTCCTTTCTTTCCCATTTATATAAATCTAGCATTCTATTAAAAAAATATATATATGGCGAGTCAAACAAGACACTTTATTGGAATTGAGAGATTAATTATTAAAGGGTTATTTGAATAAATGAAAAATTGGGTCCAAAGTAGGATATTTTTTCTACACTAGTGGTCCCTCCATTAAATGTCGTTTGTTCATATGCGGTTAAGTGGGTATATGCGTAACACGTGAGTTTTTAAGGGACAAAATTAGTCATTTACATAGGAGCATCTTCAACCTCCCACTTCATCAAAACCCATCTGGATATGAACTCAATGTCTATAACTCCCACCCTCTACTCTGCAATTCATTCTCAAATTTCTTAATTTGTTTAAGCATTTTCTCAATTGGTGCTTAGTTGATTTATAATTCAATTACTTCAACTCAAAAAATTAGCTATATCCAACCAATCAAATGAACAGACATGCAATTTCAAGTTCGAATCCGCCGCGACTATGAGTTTTTCCGTTGATAATGGTGCAGCAGCAACTATCCCCATTTTTTAAACTCTGGAGGTTCCATTGTGTGGGAGGGACAAAAGGTGGGGATTGATTTAATTGGAGATTTTTATATAAGCCTCGCCAAAGGTTGCAAATCTCGTTAATGATGGTAATGACGACGAAGTGACCACAAACGCATAAATCCAGATCGCAAAACCCAATTAAAAATTTGAATCAAAATCACTCTCTGAAATGAAACCCAGATCTGAAACAAAAATCAACATTACATCTAAATCTCTCTTTAGGCATCGATTCCTTCATCCTCAGCTTCCATGGTTGTTGACCCTCATAGGTTCTAGATTTGGTTGAGTCATCTTCTAATTCTATTGCACAGTGGCTAATGGGTATGCATATCGGTTAGTGTGACAACTGTCTTAGTATCAAGGGTGTTTAGAACTAGTTTAGTGTTAGCTTCTCAAAAGGCGCGGACCAGCATGCTTCAACAGCAGCATTGAAAGCACAGCTCGAACAGCAGACCTGGATGTCTACTCAAGCTCAAAAGTCAAGAATAGTCAAATCGAGGAATTAAGTCACATGTTATTTGAGCTAGATATTTTTGAATATCTAGTCAAATAATGTTCAATTTATCTTCATCAGATTTCCCTCCAAAATAAAAAAGTCAACTATCTGCACAAATAATTGTCCAGTCTGTCACCCGTTTCATGAAGTCTGAAGACATTTCCTCATTTGGCTAAGAAGACTTTCAAGCTGTAATGCCTGCAAGCTGAAAACATACTCTGTTTGGAATGTCTGCCTCTGCAACCCTGAATCTCTGATATCTGTTGCTGCACACATCCTACAAAGCGCCGAAATGCATTTAATGCATTATAACGTTGGACATAGCCTCTCTACCGTCAGTCCAATGGTCCTAAAGATCTCCCCTGGTATTTATTCATGTTTTGAAGATCTGAACAACAACTCTTGCACATTTAATACTCAAGCTTCATCTTCATAACTCAAGCATTCAAAAGATCAAAAGGACAAGAACTAACACTTCACCAAACTTCCTGAAGCTGCAGATCTGTCAGTCTTTACTCTGTTTCAGCTTCATCTAGTTTGCCTATAAACTGTTCTTTACTTTAGCACTTGGGAGAACAATTATTCATTGATTGTTTCTCTCATCATTAAACACTTGGTTGAAAACTATTTTTGTACAGGATCCATTAGTGATCTTATCTTTACACCTAGTGGATAAACAAGTGCACCTTTTAAAATCCAAAGCTAACCACTTTGGTAGTGGACGTAGTACTATTCACAGTACGAACCACTTCTAAACTCTGTGTACCGTCTGATCTGCATATGCCTATTTCTCAACTGCTGCCATCTTTACTTATCATAGTCTGCCATTAAATCAGTCTTATTTTACCAGCAGACTTTCTATCAGTTCTTCACTCTTACAGTTTTCCGTTGCCTTAACTCTTTTTTTAAAATTGCTTTAAAGAAGATTTTTTAAAAGAAATGTTTCGAAAAGTTAAAAAAAAAACACTACTAGGCTATTCAACCCCCCCCTTCTAGCCTAGTTTGAGCCTATTTTAGGACCAAAAATTGGTATCAGAGCCTGATTCTTTGAAAATTCATTTTTCCAAGACTAACCTCTTGAGAATAGAGCCTATGGCTCACTATATGATGCCTACCTCGAATACAAGCCACGTCCCAATATTGGACGAAGGTCAGTTCGAAGTATGGAAAGACAAAGTCATGAGATACATGAATTCTATTGACAATCGTTTATGGCATTGTGTTCAAACAGGTCCTCATATTCCAATGAAGCCAAATCTTCTTGCCGAAGCAGCAGGTGGACCTCCCGAGATACCCAAATCAATGAATGAATGGACTGATGAAGAAAGGAAGTTTGTTGAGCTAGACAGTAAGGCTATTCACATAATATCCAACTCAGTGGACACAAGCACCTACCAACAGATAATCAGATGCAAAACAACTAAAGAAATGTGGGAAGCTTTAGTGGAATATCTAGAAGGAGATTTGCCCACTAGAGACAACATAAAATACAACTATATTCATTAATTCGACTCATTCAGAAAAGATCCAAAGGAGACACTACGTCAAGCTTACGACAGATTTTGTGAGGTAGTAAATAGTTGTTATTCTTTAGGTAAAGAATATAGTGTTAAGGAAGTAAATATTAGATTTTTAGCTTCCTTAGGAAGTTTGTGGCATGTTAAGACCACTGCTATTAAAGAATCCAAATACTTAAACTCCATGCATGTTCGAAGTTTGTATGTGAGTTTAACTGTCTATGAGCAAGACCTGCTTCAAGCTCAAGAAAAGGACAAACTTTCTAAACCATCTACTTCTTCTTCTTCAAATGAAAATGAAATTCTTTCTGATGAACAATTTGCTATGTTCGTTAAGAAGTTTCAAAAATTCTCAAAATTTAATAAGAAGAAGGAAGCAAACTAGTAGACTTTCAGAAAGACTGCTGAAAGCTCACAAAATTATGAGATTGTTTGCTTCAATTGCAGGAAGCCTAGTCACTTTGGTTCTAAATGTCCTAAGCCTAAATATGAAGCTTATATAAGGCGACCTTCTAAATCATTTTCAAAACATAGAAGTCTGCTGGCTGAGGACTTAGAAGAAAACCAAGTGTCCACCTGGTTTCAAACTGATTCTGATGAGGATGATAGTGATGACTCATCTGAGCAAGCACAAATCTTCCTTGTTGCTCTAGAGTCACCTCCCACTTATGACTCAGATAGTGAAATAGAATATTCTCCATTTCAAGCTAACTTAGAACAAGCTACTGAAGATCCTTCTAAAGAAGAAATACTCAAGGATGCTCATGATATGCTTGAGGAATTCAATGAATTTAGAAAAGCTTACGTTAAGTTAGCTAAATGTCATGAGAAGCTGGGAACTGAGAAATCCTTGCTGGAAGCTGAGTTAAAAACTCTCAATGGAGTTCAGCAGTAAAGTATCAAGTTAAAAGAAGAAAACAAGTTCCTTAATGAAAAGGTTGCGTGTCTTATTGGTCATGAAAAAGAGCTATCTGCTAAGAAAGATGAGTTACAAAAAACCATCGACTCATGGAATAACTCTAAGGTTGTTTTTGACCAAATCCTTGGAGAACAGAAGCCCACTGCAGACAAAACTGGGCTTAGTTTCTTTGAGAACACAGATGGCACAATACCTGAACAAAAAATAGAAGACTTGTCTGTATGAGCTGGGGATGATCCTCCATATCATCAGCAGTTTGTCAACAAGGGTAGACAAGGAGTTGGTTATGCTGCTATTTATTATAAATATCCTAAGACTCGAACTAATAAGACCAACAATAGGTCTAAAGCAAAAGAATTATCTGCTGGCGAAAAGTCTGCTAAGGTTTGTGGTGACTCACAAAATCCTTCTACCAGCACCTCTGCTAAAGCAAAGGCTACTGCTTCTAGGAAAGCAAAAAATCTACCCAAACCCATCAGATTTATCAAAAAGCACTATCGATAATGCTTCTTTCAAGACTGCTGACACTAAGCTAGCTTAAAGGCAAGATGTAGAGGAATCTAAGTCTACTATCAACAGATCTGCTAAGGTAAGAACTGCTGAATATAGACATAAGAAAACTCATGCAGAACCTTTTAAGCTTGCTGTCAACAAGTCTGTTGAGTCTAAGGCTGCTGCTATAAGCAAAAACGCTCAAATGTCTACCAAAAACCAGCTATCTCAACTTAACATTTGTAATTTCCATCGCTATACTTTTTGCAAATGTTTAGGCCACTTGGTCTATGAATGTCTACTGAAATCCATCATGAAGCCTACTGGATCCCCTATTCAAAAAGTCAGGCAAGTATGGGTTCCAAAAACACGCTAACCATTTGGACCCAAAAGAAAAATAAAAGGGGACCATGATTTTCTTATTTCTCTATCTCATATTTGTTTCATGGCTGCTTCAAGTTCAGAAAAGAAAGACGCTTGGTATTTAGACAGTGGCTGCTCAAGATACATGACCAGAGAATCATGCCTTCTCTCAAATATTACTGGAGCAGAAGGACCTCCAGTCATTTTTGGAGACAATGCTAAAGGAAGAACCATTGGATATGGATCCATCATTCGCGGAAATCTCTCCATAGGAAAAGTCTCTCTAGTAGAAGGCTTGAAGCACAATCTTCTGAGCATTTCCCAATTTCGTGACAAAGGACTCATATGCCAATTCTCCTCAAATAGATGTGATATTAAAGATCCAGACTCTTGTTCAACCTTGGTAACTGGACATAGACAAGGGAATGTCTACATGATAGATTTAAACACATATGGCAAGGCTGCTAATCTATGTCTTGTGGCAAACTCTGCTCAAGACAAAAGTTGGTTATGGCACAAGCGTCTCTGCCATCTGAACTTCAAATATTTATCAAAGCTATCCAAAGAAGGGTTGGTGAGAGGAATGCCAAAAGCTTCTGCTAATCATGATCATCTATGCAAAGTTTGTCAACTAGGGAAGCTCTCCAAAGCTTCATTCAAAAGCAAACCAAATCTTACAACTACTAGACCTTTGCAACTTCTTCACATAGATCTCTTCGGGCCTGTGACTACTATTAGCTATGGTGGTCATAGATACACTTTAGTCGTAGTCGACGATTATACAAGATATACTTGGACAAAGATGATGTCTTCTAAAGATCATACTTACGACATCCTCACAGCATTGTTTAGGAGACTACATACTCAAAAGCTTGATGAAATCAGTGATGTTCGATCAGACAATGGAACTAAATTCACCAATAATGGTATAACAAAGTACTGTGACGATCATTGCATTGGTCACAACTTCTCTGTTGTTAGAACTCCTCAACAAAACGGTGTAGCAGAGAGGAAAAATAGAACACTTATTGAAGCTGCTAAAACTATGCTCGCCAAAGCAAAGCTGCCTAAGCACTTCTGGGCAGAAGCCGTCAATACAACATGTTTCACTCGGAACATATCCCTGATCAACAAATTTCATGGTAAAACACCTTATGAACTTTGGAGAGGTAAGGCCCCAAACATTAGATTTTTCAAAATCTTCGGCTGCAAATGCTTTGTAGTTTACAATGGTAATGACTATAGAGGTAAATTCGATAACAAAGCCGATGAAGGTGTCTTTCTGGGCTATGCCTTACACTCCAAGGCTTATAGGGTCTTCAACAAAAGATCTTTAAAAATTGTTGAATATGTTCATGTTTCATTTGATGAACTTGATTTATTAAAGCCACAAATGGCACCAAATGTTGCTGATGATTTTGTTGAGACAGGTACATCCCAAAACTCAACCTCTCAAAAGCGAAATCCTCCCTCAGCAACTCACTCAAATATTCCTGATCATCATTTCTCAAATGATTCAACAGAAGGCCTCAACCCTGCTCATGATTGTGGGTCCCAATGAGCACAAGAATAAGCTAGAAGGGGGGGGGTTGAATAGCTTATTAACACTTTAAAAACTTTTAAGTAAGTTCCTTGAAAGTTACTTGCAATCTATGAAAAGAATCAAGTAGCGGAAGACCTTCAAGAAAATTGTTCCAGGTCTGCCGATAAGGACTACCGGTAGACCTTTTACAGATTACTTTAGTTCTGCTGAAATGGATAATATAAACAATGAAACTAAGCAGTTCAAATAAATAGACAGACAGTAGGAAATAACACAAGTATTTTGGGATGGTTCGCACTATAATGAGTGCTACGTCCACCACCAAGGCAGTCAACCTTGGATTTAAATTGTGCACTATGTTTTCCACTTAGATCAATTACAAAGGATATCCCTAATGGATCGTGTACAAAATATTGACTTGTGTTTGGGTCTAGGGAATTAAATTTCTGTAAATACAAGATATTTAATTAGATGCGATATAGTTAATGGAAGTTAACAACAAGAAGTATAAAGCAATAAATGTTGATGACTTCTTGTTGTTGGCGAGGACTTCTAGATACATTAAGGATCTATTGAATGCACTGGCGAAAGACTTGGAGTTTCGTGGATTCGAGAGAAATTCTTTAAGTGTTCGATTGATTACATGCAGTTGTCTCTTTGTTCCAGTTTTCAATGGCGTATTTATAGCGAGTGCATTTCAAAAGAATCCGTTGGAAGGGCGAAGACTTTAACGACTCTATTCAAAAATGCATTAAATGCATGGGGTCGATCAAGGATTTTCGTCTTCACATATATCTAGAGCAAATAATCATTTACGAGATCTTCAAAAGGTGGGCGATTTGGTGTTAGATCGAGAGATGAAGCGAAAGTAGGGGCGATTTTACGCTTTCCTTGTTCAGGGCGAAAAGTATTCTGCTTTTCGGAAAGTTGCTTTCGGCGGCTTGACATGTCAGGGAATGACTTGGATTAATTCAAATAATATATGGAAATAAGTTTGAATTAATCCTAGCTTTCTATTTGGAGAGGACACGTAAAGCGCATCAGTGGACACGAGGTCTACCGATCTTAAGCTTTGAGCGAGTCTTCAGGTGAAGGAGAAAGGGTCTTCCATTGAACACGAAAAAGTCCTATAAAAACTATACACGACAAAATTCTATACACGTTGCCACGCTAATCGATACGCGCCCGATTAGCCAAAGTATAAAACTAATGTAATGTCTTGATTAGATATAAATTTAACATAAGAATCAACAATCTCCTCCTATTTATATCTGGTCATCATTACTAAAATAAGTGTTTTAAAACAAACTATTTAATAGATAATAGCATGTCTTAGAAAGTTTATATATTAAGTAATCGGTAGACATGCCTCTATTAAACAGAATAACACCTCAAATGCAAGGGACTAATCTAAGTGCATACAAGAATAAGAGAGTCAAAGAACAACACACAAATTAGCAACAGTTTAAATTCTAATAAAGATAAACAAGAAAGCGAAGAATTTAAACAATGTATTTTTGAAAAAGCAAGTAATCATCGTATTCATAAGCGAGATGTTTACATTTCAACGAAGTTTTCAAAAATAAGATAAATACAAAGGAAAGGGAAGAAAA
Organism: Codonopsis lanceolata; assembly: GCA_013146195.2. Lineage (NCBI taxonomy): Eukaryota > Viridiplantae > Streptophyta > Magnoliopsida > Asterales > Campanulaceae > Codonopsis > Codonopsis lanceolata. Next base: position 53,589,348 of record CM028381.1, read on the forward strand.
GATACATAAGCTACCAAGGTCTTTTCCCTTTGCCTTTGTCTGCGACCTCCTTTCTCTCTTTCTCGCTCTAGCTCTTCCATTCTTCGTTGGTATTCGTCATCCGCATCGATCGGAGGTGCGGTGGAGCGAGAATGGTAGTCGATTCTTCACGAAGGCGGTTTCTCTTCCATCGGATTCTCGTTGATAGATCTCATTTGCTTCTCCTCCGTGATGGCGGATCACGATCTCGGTTGGCATTCATAATATCATGAGCGAGTTGCGAGCGAGGTTGTTGAGTTCCATAATAGAATACGACCGTGGTGAGATGGAGAGTGATGGCGTGGAATAACTCGTAGAAAATGGAGCCTATGATAACAACCTTCATCTCGTTGAGCCGATGTTGATCTTGACATCGGTGAAGTCGTGCCGCATCTGTCCAAAATGAGTCCGCACATCCTCTTGAAATTGTCGAAGAGTAGTGGCGTCCGGTCGGTTGGCCTGGCTACTTCAGTAGCGTAGAGATATGCTTATGAGCTCGCCTAGCCGGTAGATGGCATCTAGCAGGGACAAAACTTGACATTGGTGATGGGAAGTAGATGCTTGGCCAATGTGAATGGTGTCGGCGAGGCGAGTCCGCGAGGCCGATGGGGCATTGGATATGGGGAGTTCTGGAGGCAGAAGAGGATGAGTCTTGGGTTGGTATGGTTTTGGTGGAAGAGGATAGGGTTATAGGGGAGGGTGGAGGTGGAGTTGGTGGGGAATCCAGTTCCATATCAGTGTCAAAATTTTCACTGATGTGGGAGGATTGGGGAATGGGTTCGGTAGAGAGACCGAGAAAGAAGGCGGGGTAGAAGAGGGATTTTGGTTTTTGAAGAGAAGGTTGAGGAGGTTGATGAGAAGGTTGAGGAGGTTGATGAGAAGGGGTGAAGAGATCTGCTACTGACGAAAGTTCGAAGAGAAACTTGGCAGCAGCAGGGTCTAAAGGCTGTGGTGTGGTTGAAGAAGTTGGTTGGGTTTGGGGTGGTGAGGAAGGTGTGGATGGGTCTGGTGAGTAGTTAAAGGAAGAGGGAGGAGGAGGTGAGTTGGGGTTACGCTGTGGCCTCCCCGATTTTGAGGCCTCCCTGAGGGATAGACTCCTCAGGAGGTGGTGAATTCCTCTGAGTAGATGACTCAGAAGGAATAGATGAAGGGTTGATAGGTATAGATGAAGGGTTGACAGGTATAGATGAAGGGTTGACAGGTAAGGTTTGGGCGTCGGTAGTTGGTTGGGCTTCGGTAGAAGGTATAGTTGAAGGGTTGACAGTTGAGTGTTGGGCGTCGGTATAGGTAGTTGGTTGGCTGGCGGTAGATGGTTTACAGGTACCTCCTTTTCTTCCTCGGTGAATAGGTAGCTCTTTCTTCCTCGCCTAGAGACGGCCGGTGATAGGAGACTCGAACTTCATCGGTAGAGGTTGGAGGGAGCCGGTGGGCTGGTCGGTTTCAAAGGTTTTACGAAGTTTCCTTCGTTTTGGTTTGGGAGTGGGTGCAGGAGGTGGTGAAGATGGTTGGCTGGATTGGGTAGGAGGCTGAGAGGATGGCTTGGCTTGGGTAGATGGAGGAGAGGAATGGCTAGATTGGCCTGGTGCCTTCTTCTTCTGGCCTTCCTTCATCTCCCTTCTCGATCCATTTGGCTCGCTCCTCTTCGATTAGAGGTGCCACTTCCGGCCTTGTCTTCTTGGCTTTGCCTCGGAAGGCGCTATTCGGACCTTAGCGGCTCTCGCCTCATCGCCCAGCCTTTGGCCTTTAGATGGAGGTCCGTGGCCACTTGATCGTCAAATTTAGCGAGAGGCCTTTTTGTAGGTCTGCTTGCCGCTACATGTGCTTCCATATTGAAGCGGGTGACCAAGATAGGTCGAGGCTTGGCCACTTTTCAAGAGAGACCGGTGACCTTTACTCGATCCGGCGCTTGTTCTCGTATTCGGTGTATTTTGAAAAGCGAGGCCGTGAGTTGCTTCTCCTTGGCCATTGTATACAACTCATCTTCTTTCAAAGAAGAGTTGATGTTAGCATCATCCTCAAAAGGGCATTGATCGGCTGACGAAGGCGTTTGCAAGTGGGGTTGTTCTTAGCTTTCTCCACCTTGCACCGCTTTAGCTCGTCAAAAATGATGAGCCCCAGGTTGAGGCGTAGTCAGAGAAATACAACTTGGTCGAGGTTGATCTGTTGGCCGATAAACATGTCATGTGCTCCACTCTTGAATAGGAGCCCCTTGTCTAGCAATTGGTGGTGCAATAGGCGTCAAGAGGGAACAAATTTGAGCATCTTCCCTTGTGGCTCCCTGAGAGTTTGCTCCCTCATGGCTTCCTGGCATGTAAAGCCTCGGCCATGGTTGTTGAAAGAGCTCCTCCGTAATGCACGCCAATGATGGTGGAAATAGATTTAGCGGTGTGATGAGAGATGGGGCGGCCTCGAATCCACCCACGAGCGATGCGCAGTTCATGAGCTCCATTCGTTGATAAAATTCTTACGCCGGGAAGATCTTGTAGTTTTGTCGTTGAGGCGTAAGAGGGGCGTAATCCCGAGGCGGGGTGAGGAGGCCCATATCCTCGCAAGCTTTGGCGCCAGCCTATAGAGTTGATTGATGTGAAAGGTCAATGCACATGCCGGAATGTATAGCTTTGGGTCCAAAGTGACAATAATGTCATGAGAGGCGGATAGATGGGATATCTGGAAGGTTGATGTTCGAGCCGGAGGAATGACATTTTCGGAGGTCATAAGCCTTCCCAATTGCCGCGCTTTGATTTTGAGGTTCTTGCCTCGAAAGAAAAGCAAAATAAAATTAGGGCTTTTCATCTGACATCTAAACAAGTAGGAATTTCAAAGTTTTCCAAAATAAATTCAAATTTTCAAGCAAAAACTTGAAACCCTAGAATGTTTAGAGAAACCACACTCGAGAAAAGCATAATAGAAGTTTTCATAAGAATGAACAATGAATAAACAAAAGATTTGTTAGTATTCAAGTTTGTAAGAAAAAATGGCGAATCATCGTATAAACTCGAAAATGACCGTTTGAATTCCAAAAGGATTTTAGGTTAAGAATGAAATGCGAATAAAGATTACATAGAAAATTACAGTGGAGTAGAGAGAAGCGTACCATTGTTGAAGATGAGAAGAAGAAACAAGAAGAAGAACTTGAATTTGCGAGAAAGTAGTTACTTAGAGAGAGAGAGAGAGAGAAAAAGATTTCATTCGGAAAGGGTTTCGTAAAGTTTGGAAATGACGGTTCGAGGACTATTTAAAGGCGAGAAAATATCGGTTTTGAAAAAGCGGGAACTTAAGATATTTTCTTAAGTACCAAATTTTGTCCTTGACCCCTTTATTGCTTTAGAAACCTCTTTAGCAAAAATAGACTAAGTAAGAGTACTAACCTTTAGGTCTTCGGTAAGGAGAACTTCGTCTTCAGATTAGTCTAATATCTCGGGTCTCTAGGGTATGAAAGAAATATTAACAAAATATTAAAATTAAGTAGTAGGATCAATCATACCAAGATTTCTCCTTAAATAAGCAAACTGGTGGCATCCGGTGGTTTTGTGAGAATGTACTCCAATTGATGCTCGGTTGGAACATATTCGAGGCCCGATGTTACCTTTTTCCACATGATCTTTGAGAAAATGATAAACGAATATCAATGTGCTTTGTCTTTGAATGCATCATTTGGATTTTTGGAGGCGAGATAGGCGATGTGTTGTCACACATGATTGGGCGCTTTCGGCCTTGATGTTGTAGTCCACTAGTTGTTGCTTCATCCATAGCTTGAGAGCAACAGGCGCTAATGCCATAAAGAATATATTCTCGCTTCGGGTTGAGTTTGCCATCGATCCTTGTTTCTTGCAAGACCATGAGGCAAGTCTGCTTCCAAGAAATTGACAAGTCCCACCGGTGCTTTTACTCGCTTCACTTTGCAAGTCGTTGCATAATCTGCATCCGAGTATCCAACTAGATTGAAGTTGTTGGATTTTGAATACCGTGATGCCTAGATTTGTTGTTTTTGAAACATATCCGATGATACGCTTGGCGCCAAAGCAAATGTGACTCCTTTGGATTCGCCTCGAAATCTAGCACAAACACAAACAAAGAAACATAATGTCGTCTACTAGCAGAAGGTAAAGAAGTGAACCTATGATTCCTCGGTACTTGGTCATGTTCTCTTTGCTTTCCTTTTCATCTTTGTCAAGATGGCAATGTAGACATTGGAGTTTCAAATCCTTTGGCTGAATCAAGACCAAACTTCTTGATTAGTTCCTTTGCATATTTGGTTTGGTGATGAAGATTCCGTCAAGTCTCGTTGTATCCGCAGCTCCTAGAAAATAGGTAAGTTCACCCATCATGCTCATCTCGAACTTGCTTTGCATCGCCTTCGAATCTTTCACAAGCTTTGGTTAGTTGATCCAAAGATGATGTCGCCCACATAGATTTGTACCAAGAGAATGCCTTTGTGCTTGAGGATGAATAAAGTAGTGTCGATTCTTCCTCTCACGAATCCTTGTTCAATTAAGAACTTGATAGAGTTTCATACCAAGCTCTGGAGCTTTCTCAGCCGTAGCTGAGTCGGTAGACGGGTCCAGCTTGTCCGAGATGACAAACTCGAGGTCGCTCCACGATACGCTTTCTTGAAGATCACCATTCGTAAAGGCACTCTTAACATCCATCCGATACACTTTGAAGTCCATGAACGAGGCATAAGCTAGAAAGATTCTCGATTGCTTCTAGTCTAGCAACAGAGCAAAAGTTTCATCAAAGTCAATTTCTTCTCGCTTCAGAGCCCCGAGCAACCAATCTAGCTTTGTTTCGTGACATTTCCATCTTCATCTCTTTTATTTCTCATACCCACTTGGTGCCGATGACCGGATGATCACGGTTTGAACTAAGCTCCACACCTTACATCTTTCAAACCGGTTCAAATTTCTTCTTGCATAGCTTCAATCCAGCTTATGATCTTCGATAGCTTCATCAATCTTCTTTGGTTCGAGTTCCGATACAAATGCATAAGCAAACAAAGTTTCTTCTCGAACCTTATTTCTCGCATTTAACTCCCCGTATGAGATCACCAATGATTTGAGAAATGGGATGATCTCTTGCTTCAATAACGCTTGGAGGAAGATCACTTCGTGGATTCTTCCCTTAAGAATTCCGGAGTTGGTTGAGAAGGAGATTCACCAAAATCCGTTCAAGAAATAGAGTCTTCAAAACTTTCATTTTCTCGTGAACAAGAAGGATGAGAGATCAGAAAGGTGGGGTAAAACAGAAGAGATGGGTTCGTGGTCAACAGATGAGTTGTTATCTGTGATCGTAGAGGTCTCTCTCTACCGTGAAGGGTTACCGATATTGGTGGGATCCTGGCCGCTTTTCTCTTGGGCGATTGAAGTAGAGATGTATTTGTACTATCTCATCATTATCGAATCATTAGCAACGCTCGAGCCATTCTAGCTCTAACAAGTCATATTCATCAAAAGAAACATGCACGATTCTAAGATTTTTAAGTTAGATTTATCGAAAATGCGAATGCTTTTAATGTTTGGAATACTTTAAAAATTCCTTCGCCTGATTTTGCATCAAATTTTCCTCTATACTCTTTTCCATTATAAAGAATAAAAACATTTACAAAATTAAGATTTTAAGAAATCCAATGTTTGGGATCTTCCTCCATGTTTCATATGGAGTTTTATTATGAAACTTGTTTACTGTGTGATCTATTCTGGTAAAACAAGCAAGTTGATCGATCGCCCTGGAAGCTAGCCAAAGATTGTTCTAGCCGCTCAATCTGTCCTGCT
>CM028381.1:53595236-53678413 GCA_013146195.2 Codonopsis lanceolata
AAATACAAATGTGACCATTCTTGAATTCTTTCTTTAACAACAAGGAACTTGATATCTATATGTTTAGACTTAGAAGAGCTCCTGTTGTTGTTTGAGTAAAGGACTGCAGACTTATTGTCACAAAATAACTTTAATGGTCTTTCATACCATCTACTACCGCAGCCCAAAGGACAAAATTTCGCAGCCAAACCCCTTGATTTGATGCCTGTAGCATGCTACAAATTGCCCATAGGGAAGAAGCAACGAGTGTCCGCTTAACACTCTTCCAAGAGATTGCTCCTCCAACTAGCAAATAGATGTAGCCCAAGTAGATCTTAGACTATCTTGGCATCCCGCAAAATCGAATCGAATACCCAATGATCTCAAGTTTATCCGACCTTTATATGTGAGCATGTAATCCTTTGTTCTTTGTAAGTATCGCATAACCCTTTTGGTCGCTATCCAATGTTCCTTACTTGGATTTGCCGAGGTATCTCGCTAACACTCCAACAATGAATGCCGTGTCCTGACGGTGCAAACCTGCATACATCAAACTCCCCACAAATAAGGGATATCTTTCATTTCTTTAGACTCAATTTCATTCTTGGCACTGATTGAGACTGAATCTATCTCCTTTAGCCATCGGTATCACCCGGTTTACAATCTTGCATGCCAAACCTTTTGAGTGACTTTTTCAATATATCCCTTTGTGATAATCCAAGAATACCCCGAGAACGATCTCTGTATTTTGGATTCCTAATACAAAAGATGCATCACCAAGATCTTTCATCTCAAATTTCTTTGATAGAAATTTCTTAGTCTCATGCAATAGGTCTATATCATTTGGGCAAACAGATGTCATCCACGATAAAACCAAAAATGTATTTGCTCCCACCGAACTTATGGTATATACATTCATCAATCGCATTGATCTTAAAACCAAATGATAATACAACTTGATGAAATTTGTGATACCATTGTCGAGATGGCCGTTTGAGCCCATAGATGGATTTCTTAAGTTTGCAAACCATTTGTGTTGAATCTTTTGAAACAAAGCATTTTCGTTGCACCATATAGATCGTTTCTTCGATGTCGCTTATTGAAACGCAGCTTTTACATCCATCCGATGTAACTCTAAATCAAAATGTGCCACTAATGTCCATAATCGTTCTAAATGAGTCCTTCGAAGAAACCGGAGAGAAGGTCTCTTTATAATCGATGCCTTCCTTTTGAGTAAATCCCTTAGCAACTAGACGTGCCTTATATCTTTCCACATTGCCATGTGAATCCCTCTTGGTTTTAAATACCCATTTGCAACCAATAGGTTTCACTCTTCAGCAATGGGACAAGATCCCATACGTCATTGTCTTTCATATGGACTTGATTTCCTCATTCATGGCATCCATCCACTTTTGAGAGTTTGAACTTTCAATGGCTTGACGAAAGGTGATTGGATCATCCTCCATCACGCCAATACTTGTCTCATGTTCATTGAGAAATACTATAAAGTCATCTGAAATTGCATTTCTCCTCTCTCTAGTGGATCTCCTTAAAGGCACCGTTCTTGAGGTTGTTGAGCTTGTTCCTCATGAACAATTGGTTGATCTAGATAAAGGGAATTTCAACATTGTCTTGTTGTTCCAAATGTTGTTCTTGAACAGTGTTAGGAGTAAGATCCCGATCATGGTCAAGAACAAATTGGGAAGAGGAATAGTAATCAATCCTCTTCAAAGACAAAGTCTCTTACCTTATTTCCTCCCCCAAGCTCAATATTCTCAAAGAACCGGCATTTCGGCCTCAAAGAAAGTTCTTGATTTGGGATCATAAAACTTAAAACCCAATGATCTTTCAGGGTATCCACAAAATAGCTACTAACTGTTCTTGAGTCCAATTTCCTTTCATTTGGCCTATAAGGCCTTGCCTCAGCTGGACAACCCCAAATGTGTAAATGTTTTAAGACATGTTTCTTGCATGTCCATAGTTCATAAGGGGTTTTAGTCGTAGCTTTTGTTGGAACCCTATTAAGGATATAAACCATGCGGTCTTTAGTGCCTCTCCCTGAGTGAATCAGTAACGTAGTATGACTAATCATACTTCTTACCATATCTTTTAAAGTCCTATTTCGTCTTTCACCACACCATTCATGCTAGGTGTACCGCATGGTGTACTGTGGACGATTCCACATTCTTCTAGGAATTTGGCAAAAGGCCCTGACGTTGTTCACATGAACCATCATTTCGCCGTAGTATTCACCACCACGGTCACGACCGACCTTCTTTATGGTTTTGCCATGTTGGTTTTCAACCTCACTTAAATTTTGTGAAAACGCCCAAAGCTTGAGATTTCTCATGTATCAAAAAATAGGTAGCCATAACGAGAGTAATCATCTATGAACGTTATAAAATACTCTTGACCATTCCACGAAGGTGTGGGAAATGGTCCACAAATGTCTCAGTATGTATTAGTTCTAAGACATCCTTAGCTCTCTCTCACCTAATTTTCTCTTGTTTGTCTCTTTGCCTTTAATACACTCAACACATATTTCAGTTTCCATAGTGTCAATTGTATCGAGAATCCCATCTGACACAAGCCTTTGAATTCGTTGTTTTGAAATATGACCTAAGCGCTTGTGCCATAATGACAAAGAGTTCTCGTCTGTTAATTTTCGCTTAGTGCCGCGTGATTCAACATGTTTTCATTAAATGAGGTAATTGTATCAAGCAAATATAGGTTATCGAAATTTGATAAAGTATTGATCCAATAAATTTAGAATCATAAAAGAGACGACATCCATTATTACCAAAAGAACAAACATATCCTTCTTTGTCCAAAGTAGAAATGGAAACCAAATTTCGCCTAAAAGACGGTACAATGTATGTCTCAAATAAATCCAAATAAAACCCAGCCTTAAGCAATAACCTAAATGTTCCTATTGCTTCAACCTCAACCGAATTGCCATTCCCCACATAGATGAATCTTTCAAAGATCACTTGGCTTGCAAGAACTCAGTAACCCCCCGCATAGACACACTTATGTGAGTAGTAGCACCAAATCTAACCACCAAGTATGTCTAGGCACTGAAACCAAATTAACCTCAGAACAAACAAGAATGAGAGGTTTACCTTTCTTCACACGCCAAGCGTGATATTTGGCACACTCTCTCTTCACATGAGAAGGATCCTTACAAAAGAAGCATGTCATTTCCTTATCTTGTCATTTGGACACCTTTTGTTGCTTCTTCTTTGGGTCCAAGCCCACAATTTCCTTACCTTTCCTTTTCTTGTTGCTGCCCGAGGAAGATGATACCAAATGAGCACTTTCCGTCTTTTCATGTCTCATCTTGTCCTCTTCTTGTGCACAATGCGAAATGAGCTCGTTAAGAGTCCATTTCTCTTCGCGCTTATAATCGACCACAAACCGAGTAAACTGCGAGGAAGAGATATCAAAACTAAATGAACAAGCAAGTCATCAGACAACTCTAGCTTAAGGCCCTTTAGTTTTGATGCCAAAAGAGACATTTCCATAATGTACTCTCTTACGTTCCCTTTGCCTTTATACCTCATGGAAACAAGACCACGTAAGATAGAACTTGTTTCCGATTTTTCACTCTTGGCAGAGCGCTTTTCAAGCTCCTCAATGAACGTCGTAGCAATTTTTTCCTCGGACACAGTGCCCCTGAATGTTTCTGGAATTGCACGCCTCATGATCATCAGACTCATGCGATTTGAGCAATCCCACTTCTCCATTTCCCTCTTTTCATCAGAGGTACTAGAAGCCGTAAGATCAATAGGACGTCACTCCCTAAGTGCAAGGTCTAGATCCATGCAACCAAGAACTATCATAACGTTCTCTTTCCAATCTTTAAAGTTGGTACCATTAAGTACCAGAATGGTGCTGATATTAGCAGATACAGTTGCAGCAGATGTATTAACTGAATAGAGAATAAAAATAAACCGTATAAGCTCACATAAACATTAATAAAACCTTAAGCAAACAAGTTAAAATAAATTCAAAATGATGATTCCCATTACAAGAAAACCGGTACAACACTAATCCTAGTCTTTTGACAGAGAATTAATTTGTAAGTGATTTTCTTGGTGTAGTAATCAAACATTGACAATAAGATCCAGTCAAATGTTGAGCCTTTCTTTTGACTGACTCAACACCCACAAGGACACCTAATAATTATCACATGTTTATTACCACAGATGTGCTTGAATTTTTTCCAGACAAAAATAACTTTCCTTTTGGTCGGTCACTACCCGCATGAAAATTGCATACACAAAAATCTCAGTAAATCAAAATTAAAAAATATAAACAGGAGAGGTTACTTTTGTAACATGCTGCATCAATTAATTAATATGAATTACTAGACGTGCTCATAAATAGAGCAAAACCTTCGTCATTTGAATCAAAAAACTGAATCCATGATACATAAAATCATGACAAATAAAATATAAATCGCATAATTAAGGTCATTTCTCATAAATGCATATCATAATGTATAATACATGTCATTGACGTAATAATAATGTTTTAAAAAACTAATAATAATAAACTTTAATAAGTTATTCAAAATATAACAATCCCATAAAATACAATTTGCAAATATTAAGCCATAAATTTCTGAAATGAAACTGCTCCTATATTAATCCATAAAATACTATTTCCAAATATCCCATAAAAACGCATGAAATAAAACTTTGAATTTCTGATTTATTTGTAAATTGCAATCTAATCCATAGTTAACTCAAAATGACTCCAAAGTCTAGAAGAGGCGGCGGTGCCCACGATGTATGCACAAAAGAGAGATTGGGTTATCAACAAACAAAAAAAGGGTTTTCAGATTCTAGACAAGGAATATGCTAGCATGATACAAACTCACTCCAAAAAGTTTGAACATGCAGCAAAGTGTATATAAAAAAAAAAAAAAACTAACTGTTTGGAAATCACTTTAATCCAAAAGTGAACAGTATACATAAAAATGAAAATTTCCCTTACGCAGCACACCGAAAACGATTGAACGCCAATTCAAAATTTCCAAACCAAGCCAAAAAAAACAAAAACTCAGATAATCTTAACGTGAAGGTGCTCTAATACCACTTGATGGAATTAAAAGCAATACTAATACCCATAGATCTTAATCTTCACATAGGAATTACCCGAAATAATAATAAACTAGATGCGGAAGCGTACCTGAATCCATGAGAATGATTGTCCCTTGGTTATGCGTCTTCCAATTTGTAACGTAGTATCCTTAGGGTTTCTCTTGCTAATGGGGCGGCAGAGAGAAAAGATTATTAACTACGTACAATTGGGGACCATAACCTTTTTATAGGAATAGTTTGACCTAATTATCAACCAGCCCATTATAAGTTGACAATTAGCACCCATGAGGTCTCTACACATATTCAATTAAAACCCCATACTTATAAAAAGATGACTTAGGCCCATTTAACTTAGTAAATCACTTCAATTAGGCCTATTAACTTTAGATAATATGAAGTATACGTTAAGCCGCAGTGCATACACGTCAGTATGCCCAAATGCACATATTTATCATATGCAGTTAAATGTTAACATCAAGGCATGCTTAAATGGTTTTATTAAGGGGTCCTGTTTTGGGGTAGAACAATCAACAGAGTTTAGAGTAGGCACACACTGATCCAAAACAATTCCTAGACATTGTGTTGATCAATAGAAAAAGGAGCAGTGGTATTTATCAAAGATATACAAGCAATGGGCAAAAAATATGTGAAAATTTCACAGATGATCCAGAAATGATCTTAACGAACACACATTTGCATTAGAACTATACATTCTGCGAATATAGAAGTAGAAGGCTCGACTCAACATCACCAACATAGCTCAGAATCATCTGTCATCTGTGTGCTGAAAATATATTCTAGATACACTAGCTAAGAATGAACAACGTACAAATCCATTACTTTGAGAAAGTAATACCAAAAAGTCCAGGCCAACACATATAACAACGAATCTATCATCGAAAAAAATGACAAATCAATACTTTCAAAAGATTTCCAAAATATAGATCGCTGGACAACTAGCCACAGAAGATTAATATTTAGGAGTAGAAAATTTCTACATTCGAAGAAGCCTTTGGCGGATTCTTCACATTTTCCATTAACTCAGAATGATGAGTATGAGTTGCAAACGGTGATCAAGAGATCGACATGCTTCTAAAAAGCGATGCTTTGCCAAGCAGAAACATTGTCAGCCTTATGTCATCCTCATTACCTTCAAAGTTTCTCACCCTTACCTCAATAAGGTGTTCTTTGACACAATCATGAATCTCAGCCTCTTCTACAGTTCTTCGTCTTAGTGAAGTCCTTAAATTGAAAATCCAATTAATCCCAATCAATATGTGTTCAAAGGCTGAAAAGGAATTGACAAATGATTCTGTTGACATTAGAAGAAAAGGACAATGGAAATTATGAACAAATTAATATTGTAAACAAAACTATAGAAGTACCTCTAATTCGATGGAACACGACCCATGTTCAATGCATAATTCCTTGAAGCAATACAAGATGCTTAGAATTCTTTGGAAAAGGTCCAAGATATTCATTCCTATCAACCATAGTTTGGCATTCAGTTTTTTTAGGTGATTTATTGGTCAAGGCACATGTACGTCGTTGGGCATCATCATACAAGGGTAAAAGTAATTAAGAAGCCAAAACGGAAAGAGTGAGCAACGAGTTTCTTTTTGATAAATAAATAAGAGTGAGCAACAAGTTAGTAATATGATATAACAAAATTCAATGGATTCTTAACAAACAATTGATAACAAGAGGGAAATTAGAAAGAGAGGGGAAAAGATAACAGGAGCAAACAAGTTAAATGATTCAAACTGTATCTTCTAATCACAGGAAAAGATTCTATTGAGAAAATAATCTTATTGTGTTTACCGTTTACAGTCTATTGGAATTCCTGCAATTTTATGGTCTTAGGAAGAAAAGGAACATGATCATAGTCTTAAAAACAAAATTAAAGTGGATACAAACATGCCTCATTACAGTTGGTAGTGAGTGTCATGTATTCTGTACAACGAGAAAACATTTGAAGAAATTTCCTAATTTGAAATCGCTCCGGATCATTGTTATATATATGATAACAGTTCAAGTTTTGCTCAGGAAAAGTACACAAGATTCAGGAACGCAATTTGCTTGAGAAACGTCAGATTATGTGCCAAAATCCTTACCTCTTTCACATTCACTCAGTAACTGATGACCAAATACTCAAGTGTTCCACTTATTAGCTGTTAATTATTCATTCACATTGTATCTGTGTCTTATTCATAGAAGGGATTTCTGATTCGCTGTAATTTAGCCTCAATTATAGGAGTATATTTTAGGATATCTTTGACTCATGTATCCTATATATATAGGGCTGTTAATATGGTAGTAGATATACAGAACATTATTCCTCCAATCTTCTCTTCTTGTTCTCTCTGCTGTAAATTCTTTCAGAACATAATGGAGTGTCACAAAACCACTAGTAACCAGCTCCCGAAGAAAATGATAATCGATCTCTATGTGCCGCGTACGAGCATGGAACACTGGATTACGTGCCATATGTAGTGCAGAAATTTTATCACAATGTAATGAAGGGGGAGAAATCGAAATGTCGAGTTCACGAAACAGATATGCAAACCACTTGAGTTCTGCAGCAGTGGTGGCCAAGGCACGATATTCAGCCTCGCTGCTAGAGCGCGAGACAGTTGGTTGCTTCTTTGCCGTCCAAGAGACTAGATTAGGACCAATGTAAACACACGCACCTGTGGTGGATCGTCTATCATTTGGATCACCAGCCCAATCAGAGTCCGAGTAAGCCCGAATGGATACATTGGTGGATGGGTAGAATGTGAGTCCCAAGCACAAAGTACCTTTAAGATATCGCAAGATTCGTTTAGCTGCCTGTAAGTGACTGGTTCGGGGTTGATTCATAAACTGGCACACTTGATTTACGGAGAAAGAGATATCTGGTCTTGTTAAGGTGAGATATTGTAGTCCCCCGACCATGCTACGAAACAAGGTAGCATCGGGTAATAACTCCCCATCAAGCATAGTCAGCCGAGAACCAGGAGCTATGGTAGTGGAAACGGGTTTACACTCAGTCATATTGAAACGTGCAAGAAGATCGAGGGCATAACGCGTCTGACATAACTTAAGAGCATTGGGTGTACGGGTGGCTTCAATACCCAAGAAAAAACCCAAGTCTCCTAATTGACGTGTATCAAACGTTGCACATATATCATTAATAACCGAGGAAATGACAGAAGACGAAGTACCCGTGATAATTATGTCATCAACGTATACCAATAGAAGTACCGTAGAGGTGCCAATGTGTCAGATGAACAAGGAAGAATCTGATCTACTGTTGAAAAAACCATGACCAATGAGAAACTCGTGTAGACGATGGAACCAAGCACGAGGAGACTGCTTGAGACCATATAAAGCTTTATCAAGCTTGCACACATAAGAAGGAGTAGAGCCGTCTACAAATCCGGGTGGTTGTTTCATGTAAACATCTTCTTGAAGGACACCGTTTAAGAAGGCGTTCCGAACATCAAGCTGTTTAATATCCCAATGACGAGACTGAGCTATAACAAGAACCGTACGAATGGTGGAAGGTTTAACCACCGGACTAAAGGTTTCATCGTAATCAAGTCCGGCCTGTTGGCTAAAGCCCTGAGCAACCAACCGAGTTTATACCGTTCAATGGACCCATCTGCCTTCCTTTTGACCTTGAAAATCCATCGACAACCAACAACGTTCATACCAGGAGTAACAGGAACAAGGTGCCATGTTGCATTTTTATGAAGAGCACTGATTTCTTCCATCATTGCATCACGCCAATGCTGAACTTGGGATGCCTGTTTGAAGGTGCGAGGTTCCTGTTGAAGGGGATCATCACGTATAGCAGTAAGAGCATGAGGAAGAGAATATGGGGAGGTGTTACGAAGAAGTTCGCTAACAGCCCGATAGCGAAGAGGAGGTGTAGACGAAGAAGAACATGGTGAAGAGGTCGAAGTGCTGTCGGATGTAAAGGCAAGATTAGGACTAGGGATGCTGTCTGACTTAGTAGGCGGTGAAGGAGACTCACTGAAGGAAGGAGGAGAAATGGGTGTATGAGAGAAGTTGGGTCGCTGAACATTGGGCCGAGGTACAGTTTGCTGGACAGTAGGTGACTGGATTGGTGTTATAGGAGAGTGTTGAGGCGGAATTAAGGTGGGTTGAGTAGTTGGGAAGGGAGGGAAACTCGGTGCAGGTGCTTGGTGATCATGCATATTTGATTGAGCTGGCAGGTTATTTGGTGTGATACTGGGACTAAGTACTGCCTGAGATTTTTGTAGAGGAAAGTGTGTTTCATCAAACACAACATGTCGAGAAACGTAAACATGGCCACTCTCAATATCCAAGCACCTGTATCCTTTACGAAAATTATCATATCCAAGAAAGAGACAGTGAATAGATTTTGGCATGAGATTATGAGAATTGTAAGAAGTGATATGAGGAAAACAAGAACAACCAAAAACTTTAAGAAACCGATAGTCTGGTTTTCTTAACAACAATTTTTGATATGGGGAAATATATTTATGTTGACGCATTGGAAGTCGATTAATAAGGTAAACTGCCATATTAAAAGCTTCCAACCAAAAATGATACGGAACATTAGACTTAGACATAAGACACAAACCGGTCTCGACAATGTGACGATGTTTTCGTTCAACAGTGCCATTTTGTTGGGCTATGTACGGACAAGTTAATTGATGTCTAATGCCTGATTTTGTCAAGAAAGCAGTAAAGACACGACCAGTAAATTCACCACCCCCATCAGTTTGAACAGTCTTAACTGTGTGAACTGCGGAAATACGACGAGACAATTGATTCTCAATTTGTGTTTTAAAATTGGCAAAAACATTTGTAACATCAGATTTATGATACAAAGGAAATAACCACACAAAACGTGAGAAATCATCAACAACAGAAAGATAGAAACGATATCCGTGTATAGAGGTAATAGGGGAAGGACCCCAAACATCCAAATGAAGCATATCAAGAGGATTCAATGCATTAAATGTTCGGGAAGAAAAAGGTAACTTTCTAGATTTGCCCAAAGGACAGACATGACAAAATTGTTTATCATTTATTTGACTACTAAGAGGTAAAAGAGACTGTTGACATAAAATTTTGAGTATTTGATTAGAAGGGTGACCTAAACGCGCATGCCAAATTTCTTGACTTGAGCATTCACCAAGGAGGGCAACAGGACTTTCTGAAGAATCAGACTTGAATGACAATTTGTATAATCCACCGGAATTATTGCTAGAGAGAAGAGTCTCCCGCGTCAAATTGTCCTTTACACGAAAACCACAAGAGTCAAGTTCAAAGAAACAATTATTGTCTTTTGAAAATTGACGAATAGAAATCAATGGTTTATGTAGATTAGGCACATACAGAACATTGTTGAGAGAGAAAGAATGATTATTTGACTTAAGAGTGGATGTACCAATATGTGATATGTGTAAACGAGACCCATTGCCAAAAACTACCGACTCTTTACCTGAATATGGAGAATAGTCGTAAAGAGATGATGGATCCGAGGTCATATGATTTGTTGCCCCGGAGTCAAGGATGTATGGTTCGGTTTGAGCAACATAGGCAGCATTGTATCTGTGCGAACACACTTGAGCAGTATGACCATTCTTAAAACAAACTTGACAAGTGATATTGGAATCAGAAAAATTAGGAACCTGATTTCGTGGATTGTAAGGAGTTGGTAAGACACCACGTCCACTCCAGTTGACATAGTTGTTTTTGGTGAGGTAGGCTTGACCCATGACAGCGTTTGGATTATAAAAAATAGGAAGAGTGTATGATTTGGTTGTTTGAGAAGTTTCAGGATCAACAGACGACATTGTCACAGAATTGCTAGATAGTGACGAGCCGTTCAAGAGCTCTGATACCATGAAAGAATTTACAGCAGAGAGAACAAGAAGAGAAGATTGGAGGAATAATGTTCTGTATATCTACTACCATATTAACAGCCCTATATATATAGGATACATGAGTCAAAGATATCCTAAAATATACTCCTATAATTGAGGCTAAATTACAGCTAATCAGAAATCCCTTCTATGAATAAGACACATATACAATGTGAATGAATAATTAATAGCTAATACCACTTACAATCATTACACGGTCCAACTTAGAGCAGAATATTAGGACTAAAAACCTTAGATGAGGGCAATAGCCAACTTCCACTTGGAGGTCGTTGCCGGTTAATTCATGGATGTCTTTTAACAAAAGAGTTGATAGAAATTTGAAACGGTTGTTGTGTGTGATATTAAAGAAGTTGAAGTTATTCATGAAGAACGTAAGTGCCTCAACGTTGTTGTTGAAGGTAATAGACAATCTTTCATCACCAAGTCGGTGAGGTTGTTGCCCAAAACACTATATCTTTGAAAAATGTCACACTTCTTCATTTTCATGAACTTCAAGTTCGGGAAGCTTGAGATCATGCGGTTAAATGTATCCGCTATCATGCTTACCCACTTTAGTGCTAACTTATCAAGACCGGTAAACCTTAAAGCATCATGTGGCGGGTTAAGTCCTAAAATATTATAAACCCCATTTTCACTCAAAATGCAATACCCTCTGTATTTGAATGATCGGTTCGGTGCATCTATCTTGAATTCTCCAAATGTCTGCAGTTCTTCAAAAAAAAACTGTCTCATCTATCTTGAGTTCCTCCAAATGTCTGCAGTTCTTCAAAACAAATTGTCTCATCTATCTTGAATACCTCCTACTATCTGCAGTTGTTCAAAACAAACTGTCTCATCTATCTTGAATTCCTCCAAATGTCTGCAGTTCTTCAAAACAAACTGTCTCATCTATCTTGAATTCCTCCAAATGTCTGCAGTTCTTCAAAACAAACTGTCTCATCTATCTTGAATTCCTCCAAATGTCTACAGTTCTTCAAAACAAACTGTCTCATTCTACTATGATAAATTGTAAAGCTTTTCAACTCTTTACATAGCATTAAGAATAGTAATTCAATAGCAAGACAATCATGAATCACTCGCTCTAGAAAGGCTCCATCTAGATGAAGCATCCTCAATTTAGCATAGCAGGAATCTTTAATTTGAAGGAACTCTCACATTTTGACAAGCTCCAAATCATTGTTGCTCCACGGGGAACTTATAAGAGGTTGATAGCTGTGGAATCATCAATGCTGGCGTCAATATCTGTAGATGGAACAGTAACTAAATTACCATTCTTGAGCAAACAGTAACTAATTTACTGTAAAAGGAAAGTAAATGATGATAGTAGTACTAGTACCTCTATGTGGATGGAACTTGATTTAAAATCAATATTTAGGTCTTAATGCAATATGATACGCCAAGCACTCTGTATAAATCAGATAATCCAGTGGTGGAGGCTCATGTTTATCATTCGACATCATATTACACTGGTCAAATAAGAAGGCAAAAAGGGAAACATAATGAAACGAGTGTGAAAATGATTTCATCAGATTATTTTATGGTGGGTCGGCTTAACCCTAAGTGGTGGGAGAAACGTTAAGAGCATTTAGTCAAAACACATTGTGAACCTTGATTCTAATTCTCATACCAATAAGGGGTAACACTTATCTGTCAAATTTTTTTAGGGTCGGCTCACCTTTATACAAAAATGGGGGTATAAAGGGAATTTGAGTTGACGATGAAGAACCTACTATGGATGCAAAAGATTTATGATAGATGGTGTACATCAAGGGGGATTTCATTTATAAAGTGATAGTGTTTTGATGTGGTGACCGGGTTCAGAGAATCTAAAGAGAAGTAATTGCTATAGGAAAGGTAAAAAATAATATTTTTTTCTTAGTATAAAAGATTTAGTAAATAATTTTCCACCTGGACAATTAAAGTGGTGCACACAAGCATACTTTACAACTTTTTCAAAAGTAGGTCTCTTGTAAGATCGTTTTACGGATATTAATTCGTAAGGCAGAGCCCCATTCTCTTACAGATCAACCAATCAATACATGATCGATCGGGTAAAGAGAATCTTTTTTACAAAAATATCCTTAAGACCGTCTCACAAAAGTTTTTTACCATTTTTTTCAAAATTAAACGGTCGTTAGTGAGTTATCTCTGATTTAAAGCACAATCATGAATTTGTTGGTGACATTAATTTGCAAACTTAAAAGCAAGACTGTCAAACCGGCATTCCCGTAGTTATTTCCAAAAATTAAATTCCACAAAAATCATAACAAAAATATTAAATTCCACAAAAATCATAACAAAATGGTCCGTAAAAAGGAATTGAAAAAATTATATGGAATTGATGGTTCACTCATAATTATATAATTTTGGTTTTCCAAGGTATGCCGCCTAATCCAAAAAATCTAAGACGAATCCCCAAATTGGGTAGAATCACGAGGGCGATAAACTACCCCCTATCAAATTTTAATGCAATTTGGTTCCCAAAGCTTGAATCCAAAACCTATTGTTAAGCTAAACAACCTCTTAAGAGTTGAAATACAACATAGAAGTACATATAACTGCAATTTTATGTCAACTAACAATTTAAGAGTTGTCTATCAGATCGATCTGGCACATGCTTTAATTTGTGATTCTCAAAGAACAATTTATATAATTTTGATTTCTTTAGAAACAAACTAGTCAATAATTCCTTAACTTCATATAACTTCAAAAAAATTGGGGATTTTTGAAGAAAAGAGTATAAAATAAACCAGGATCAAAAATTTCAGATGATAAAAGTTCCATTTTGGAAATCTTCCATTTATGAAAAGTATATCTTGTACTATTAAGATAACATAGAAATTATTGATACCCAAAAGGTTAGTGAATTTTTAAAAACAAACCTCTATCTTCGATGAATTGTTGATACGATTATCGAACGACTGGACTAGCTTCTGATCAATATCATCTTTATCTTTGTCTTCAATTGAAATGTTCATTGCCACCGAACTAGTGACTGGACTTAGGAAATTCTTACAGATATGTGTATTGCCTGTTGTTATGATGTATATATAGCCAATGAGGGCAAAACCTTAGGTTTGCACATGCATTTTTTGAGAGGCGAATCTATTGTCTTGACTTTTTTTCTTCAGAAATTACCATCCTTGCCACCATTTTTTCCATTTTTTTCCGCATTTTCCTTTTATCGTTATACTTAACAAAGTAATTGTTGAGTGATTTTCAATTGATCACTAAATCCTACCGCAAGCGCATGGCTATTCGTGTAGTATTTAGGATGTCGATCCCACAGGGACTTTGAATCAAGTACCAAATAACTCGCAATTAAAATTATCTAGACTAATTGATTTCAAGATTTTTTGTGGTGCGATGAGTAAATTAAATTAACAAGACTAAATTAACTAAATTAAAATGCAAGATTAGATTTTGTATTTAAAACAATAATTAAAAAGCTTCTAGGATTTCGGTTCACCACAACAATGAATTTATAAATTTCGTAATAATCTTCCGTTCGTGATGAATGTCAAATTTTGAAGGCGAATTGCATAAAAATAGTTACTTGCATTCTTTCGAACTACTTTCAACCGTGCCTAGATTAATTCAAATCCGATGTCTCGCTCAATGAATTAAACTAAACCCATTATATCCTACAATTCTATAAGCCTCTAGAAATTCAATCAACTCTCGTTCTCATGAATTTCTAGTTTAATATTAGAGTTTCGTTACTTACACTTCACCTTTCGGTCCTTCACTTCAGTAACTAAGATTATTGTATAAATGTAGTAGTTTCACCTTTCGGTCCCTCGCTACTACAATTTTATACAATTATTAATAAAACTAAAATTGAATCAAAACGGGTGACATTCAAGTAAACGGAAAGATAAAAACTTTATTTATAAATCCATTACGGGCTACACCTAATCCTAGAATTAGAAAACTACTCACACAAAATTAAAATGACTAAAATAAATATGTTAAGAATAATCATAAAATAAAAACAAAGAGAAGGGAAGAAGAAGAACTTGCAATAATAAAATGCTTCCAAACGAATTCACAAACTCTAGACTTCAAATATAAAACTACTTAGAATGCCTATCTAACTATTTGAGAGGAGAGTATGGAAGTAAAATTCTATGTCTCCTAAGGAGGGGAGAAAGGAGCTATATATAGGGAAAAACTAAGCCTTTCCTTTCCCCTTGTCAACCAAAATAAAATGACAATAAATGAGAAATAAATGAGAGATAGATGAGAGGCTAAATTAAAGCTCTCCATCCCCCTTAGATGACATTTAGTCTAGATGCATAAAATGTTCCAAAATGGAAAATATTGAAAGTAACTCTTGAGCTGCCCCGATTTAAGGTTGCGAAAGATTTCGCACCTATGGTGCGATTGTTGCTGGAAATCTTCAATTTAATTCTTGACATTAGTTTTCTATCCCACGAAAAGTAACCGCTGCCCACGAAAAATGTTGTAATTCAATTTGCCTTTACTTCATCATTAAAGCTTGACTTTAATGCACAAAATTTGCAAAACTGCCCAATTAAGACAAATAAAGGTAAATGAGTCAAAACAATTAAATTAGCAATGATAAATGCAATATTGACTAGGAAAATAAGCCCAAAGTATCAAAAAATATAGACAATATGCACATTTATCAGTAATGATAATCAATACCATCACTCCACCTATAAGGGTGCTACTTGCCTAGTGAGAGCTCTTCTAGCTTAACTATAGGTCTCAGGTTCGAGCCATAAAAATATGGCTCCAATTAAACATTGTAGGAGGAGCTTTGCTTTTGGTTATAATAAGTTCGTGGATTAAAAATAAGTACATGACTAGCATATCTTTGGATTAATTACACCAGTAGTCCCTGCACTTTTTGACATTCTAGCATTAGTCCCTGTTTTGAAAAAAAGAAGAAGAAAAGATATACCAATTTGAAGCTCTGGACTACCCAGTTTAGTACACTAGTGGTCCCTCCATTGGATGCCGTTAAGTGGGCATATGCGTAAAACATGTGTTTTTTAGGGTAAATTAGTCATTTCCATAGGAGCATCTTCAACCTCCCATCTTCATCGAAACCCATTTGCAATTTATGAACTCTATCACTCCCCCGATGGATGGCTGTATCAGATACAAGGAGAGAGATTGGGACGTGTACTAACCTAATATACTCTGTCGTCACCTTCAGCAACCACTATGATGCTCCTATCCAAACACGCCGCAAGCTCAGCCCCTAAAAATTAATTCATTCAGCGATATGGATTTCTCCGTTTGTGGATCCCACTTATGCTTTGCCATCGATTCATGATTACCGTGGAAGCTGTGGAGGAAGGAATCGATGCCTAAAGAGAGATTCAGATGTAATGTTGATTTTCGTTTCAGATCTGGGTTTGATTTCAGAGAGTGATTTTGATTCAAATTTTTAATTGGGTTTTGCGATCTGGATTAATGCGTTTGTGGCCACTTCGTCATCATTACCATCATTAACGAGATTGGCAACCTTTGGTGAAGCTTATATAAAAATCTCCAATCAAATCAACCCCCACCTTTTCTCCCTCCCACACAATCGAACCTGCAGAGTTTCAAAACTGAGGATAGTTGCTGCTGCACCATTATCGACGGGAAAACTCATAGTCGCGGCGTATTCGAACTTGAAATTGCATGTATGTTCATTTGATTAGTTGGATACAACTAATTTTTTGAGTTGAAGTAATTGAATTATAAATCAACTAAGCACTGATTGAGGAAATGCTTAAACAAATTAAGAAATTTGAGAATGAATTGAAGAGTAGAGGGTGGGAGTTAGAGACATTGAGTTCATATCCAGATGGGTTTTGATGAAGTGGGAGGTTAAGTTGAAGATGCTCCTATGTAAATGACTAATATGCTCCCTTAAAAACTCACGTGTTACGTAGATACCCACTTAACCGCAGATAAACAAACGGAATTTAATGGAGGGACCACTAGTGTAGAAAAAAATCCTACTTTGGACCCAAATTTTCATTTATTCAAATAACCCTTTAATAATTAATCGCTCGATTCCAATAAAGTGTCTTGTTTGTCTTACCATATAGATTAAAAATATATAAATGACTATTATAAATATTATGATAGTGTCTATTTTTTAAACTATAACCATGTGAGTGTGGTGGTATCAAATAAGTGGGGCTTAAATCAATGGTAACAATAACTTCCAAAAAACAAATGTTTAAAAGTGGGCATTTTTTTTGAATGACCTAAAAAGAAAAGAACTTTGTTTTAGGAATGGAAGGAGTAATACATAAAAATAGAGGTATTTGTGATTTTTCAGTCAAGTCATTTTCAATATGAGCAAATTCATGATCTTGTAAATTAAGATCCTACCCATTTCTAGAGTTAATATCACTTTTGGTACCCTAACTTTACCTACTTTTTACTTTTGGTACCCTATGTACTCTTTTAATCGAATTTCATTCCAAATGTATCTAATTTTAATCATATTACATACTTTCCGTTAAACATTCGTCAAGTACTAAAGTGTGACCTATTGTCGTGAGTTGGAAACCGACAACGAGTTTCCAACCACTACTACTGTTGTGGGTTGGAGACCGGCAACGAAGTTTTAAGAACCATTCTCATGGCTGAAAAACGGGTCAAGACCCATGTCTTATCTCACTACACATTTCTTTTTCAAGTATATAAAATTTTCCCAGGTTATGAATCTTCCCTCAAGGAAAGACACAAACATAAGAAGAAGCAAGACCAAACCCAAATATGACATCTATGTTTGTATGTGTGTAGGTTTGTGTGTGTGTGTGTGTGTGTGTGTGAGAGAGAGAGAGAGAGAGAGAGAGAGAGAGAGATGGGGACAAACATAAACCCAAACACATGTTTGTAGCTGAAAAACATCTATCATTGTCTCACTAGGTAGGGCGTAAAGACTAATCGAAGTCTTTTTTTCTCTCTCCTCCAACTGATTTCATCAAGATTTCACCCAAACACACATCGACCCTATTTTGAGATTCTTGTAGAAGATGAACTCAATTTATTCACTAAACCCACCTTATGAAATTCTTGAATTGATTGTTTCCCATTTAATATCAATGAATTTTTTTGGGGGCTTTTTTCATATAAACAAGCTCAATTTGATCATCCCCATTTCAAAATAGACAAAAGCCATAAGCGGGACCAATTTAAACAAACTTAAGCCCCAACTCTTTCTCATTATTCCCACAATTGCAGCTTCTTTGTTCCAGCCACCATCAAAGCCCCACCTCGATTGATTTGGATATATTTGCCACCCTTTGCTCAAGAAATGCCTCATTCTCGGCATTTATCCGTTTAATTTGTGGCATTGTAATCCTAGTGTGCCGTTGTAGACGAACTCAGATCTGATCTACTGATCGAGGAGTTTCTGGTCGGAGAAGCCATTAGTGGCGAATTCGAGGTTGTTCTAATCCAACTGTTGGATTTTGATGGGTTTTTTTTGTTGTTGTTCTTGTCGTCAGATTGTGAAGAAGGATATTGTCGGGTTTTCTTTAGCGTTGTTGGTATTGACTGGGAATATGAATCGGAGATTCCTAGTGTGCTTTTGTAAACGAGACCGGGTCTGCCTCTGCCGAGGAGTTATTGGTTAGAGAAGCCATTAGTGGTGAATTAGAGGTCACTTTAATCAAACGGTTGGATTTTGATGGGTTTTTATTGTTGTTGTTCTTGTCGTCAGATTGTGGAGGAGTGTATTATTGACTTTTCTTTGGCGTTGTTGGTGTTGACTAGGAATGTCAATCAAAGATTGAGATGGATGATTCAACAACGAAAGTATTGAATTATGCCGGCGGGGGATTGTGTTGGTCCTTCGGTTGTGTACGGTGAGGTGGTTGGGGAAGAAATGAGGAGAGCTCATACCCTTTTCTCTTGTCTCTTTCACCTGCTATCAAGATCAATTCGGTTTCTTGCCTGCAATAATAGGTCAAACGTTACTATTTGACGAATATTTCACGAAACGTACGTAATATGAATAAAATCAGAAACTTGGAAGATGAAATTTGATTGACTCGTTACAATGAGTATCAAAAGCGAAAACCAAGTATACTTTGGGTACTAAAAGTGAAATGATCCCCGAACAAATGAGTAGATAAAGATGTATTGGACATGCCACATATATAAAGGACTGCTAGCATAGTTTTCCGAGAGTGAAGGCGGCACTACAGATCTTAAAAATATATGGGGCTCAAGATTTTGTAGTTCAATGTTGAAAGATCGAATGAGTTGAGGTTTATTTGGGATTTTTTCTTACTGTATTGGTTTGGGTTCATTGTCTCTTGTTGTTAATATTGATTATTTGATTATCTATGGTGAAACAGTGTGCAAGTGTAACCTACCTGAGATAGGCTGATATTTTTGTTATAGAAGAATTTGGTTATAACAAAAAGGGGAAACTACTTTTTTATGTAACATTCAATTTGGGGGAAACCAATTTAACCTCGTACTTTTAATATTCTAACTACTTAGGTACATGTGTCTTGCACGTGTGCTTAATGATTTTTGCGAAATGTTTTGCCTTAATTTTTTTGTTTACTTTTAATTATTATTTTTATATACGAAAAAACTATATATATTTCTGAAAATTGTCCTTTATGAAATTTTAATGTATATTTTTCACCAGAAATAATAAATATTGGTATATTTATATATATGTAAATATATACATACATACATACACATGTGTGTGTGTATATATTTCTCCTTTGAATTAAATTAATCATAAAAAAACTAAAGTGAGATTTGATAGAAACTTTGATGGGATATTTCCTTTTTTTGCCTAATTTTTATGGGGCCAAAATACGATTCGCTCTCGGAAGTATTTACTTAAATCTCACGTTGCACCATCACCTGTTAATTACGTGTCTCAATTTCATACACAATTTTTCTATTCAACCCACTTTGCCCCCTTACGTCCATGAGAGTTTATAATATTAATGAAAAATGACACATTGTATGTGACTTGAGGATTATTTTGGTCCTTTTACTTGGGTGCAAAGTTGGATTTAGCTATAATTCTATCATTTAGTTAATCATTTGATATTTAAGATATGTTTGTAATAAAAATTAATGAATAATTGTTTCAATAATCAGAAAAATAATTTTAAAATTCTCATAATTAACTTTAAAGATAAGAAAATATCCCAAAGATAAAAATAAAATTTTATTTAAGGGAAAATTAGACTATTAGTCCCTGAACTTTAAGAAAATCCATTAGGGACTGTACAACGCAAATGCATGCTACACACCAAAGAATACAAATTTTAGACAACAATAGTCTCTAACCCTAAATCCGTTAGTTGAAGTGCCATAAAGTCAGAAAAATATGGGTTGTTTGTAACATCATAGAAACAATGGGGTCATATAAAAATTACAAACAATTGCAATCCAATATTGGAAGAAGAATATGTCACCAACAAGCAAACTAACCGCTCTTTAAATGTTAAAAAAAGATGTATAATTAGTGATAACTTTTGTCTCACATTAAAAAGATGAGAAACACTTTAATGGTTTAAAAGAGATGTACGTCCAAATAATTAAAAATTGGTTCGTGGAAAAAATAAAGGAAAAACCTAAATTTTGTGGAATATATATATATATATACACACACACACACACACCTTGGAGATTTGATTTAGAATTAATGTTAAATCCGAAATTAACTTTTTTTTGACCTTATTCAATTGTGAGTGATTTATTAAATTTATGGTTATTTTGGTAATTATTCATGGAATTGATTAGCAAATAATAAATTATTTATTTGACATTATTCAATGGGGATTGATTTATTAAACATTATTTTTGTACAAATATTATTTTTTATCATAATAAATTTACTAGTTTGTCCTTAAATAAATGGTAGATGATTTATTAGATGAAAGGTTAATTTTGTCCATACATTAATTTCTAAGAGATAACTCACATTTTTATAGTAAAGAAGATAAATTTACTTGTTTGTCTTTAAATAAATGGTGGATGATTTATTAGATGAAAGGTTAATTTTTTTCATACATTAATTTCTATGAGACAACTTACACTTTTATAGTAAAGAAGAAGAAGATAAATTTACTTGTTTGTCCTTAAATAAATGGTAGATGATTTATTAGATAAAAGGTTAATTTTTTCCATACATTAATTTCTAAGAGACAACTCACACTTTTATTTGTCCTTAAAATAAATTAAATAAAAGGTGGATTATTTATTAGATGAAATGTTAATTTTATCCATACATTAATTTTAAGAGACAACTCACACTTTTATAGAAAAGAAGATAGATAGATGGAGATAGCATTGACCTATTTGATAATATTCAAGGGTGAGTGATTTATTAAATTTAGGGTTCTTTTTTGTAATTATTCATGTAATTGATTAGCTCATAACAAATTTACTTATTTGACCTTATTCAATGGTGAGTGATTTATTAAATTTAGAGTTATTTTTTTACAAAAAATTATCATTTATTATGATAAATTTACTTGTTTGTCAATAAATAAATGGTGGATGATTTATTAGATGAAAGGTTAATTTTGTCCATACATTAATTTCTAAGAGACAACTCATAATTTTATAGTAAAAATGGATAGATAGTTAGAGATTGAATATACTAATTTGACATTATCATTTACTATGATAATTTTTTTGTTATTATTCATGGAATTGATTAGCAAGTAATAGATTATTTAGTTGACCATATTCAATGGGGAGTGATTTATTAAACATTATTTTTGTACAAATATTATTTTTTATTATGATAAATTTACTTGTTTGCCCTTAAATAAATGGTGGATGATTTATCAGATGAATGATTAATTTTGTCCATATATTAATTTCTAAAAGACAACTTACATTTTTATAGTAAAAAGAAGATAAATTTACTTGTTTCTCCTTAAATAAATATTTGATGATTTATTAGATGAAAGGTTAATTTTGTCCATACATTAATTTTTAAGAGACAATTCAAACTTTTATAGTAAAGAAGATAGATAGATAGAGATAGCATTTACCTATTTGATATTATTCAATGGTGAGTGATTTATTAAATTTAGGGTTCTTTTTGTAATTATTCATGCAATTGATTAGCTCATAACAAAGTTACTTATTTGACCTTATTCAATGGTGAGTGATTTATTAAATTTAGAGTTATTTTTTTACAAATATTATCATTTATTATGATAAATTTACTTGTTTGTCCATAAATAAGTGGTAGATGATTTATTAGATGAAATGTTAATTTTGTCCATACATTAATTTATAAGAGACAACTCACAATTTTATTTTAGAAATAGATTGATAGATAGAGATATAATTTACTAATTTGGAATTATCATTTATTATGATAATTTTTTTGTTATTATTCATGAAATTGATTAGCAAATAATAGATTATTTATTTTACCTTATTCAACGAGGAGTGGTTTATTAATTATTATTTTTGTACAAATATTATTTTTTATCATGTTAAATTTATTTGTTTGTCCTTAAATAAATAGTGGATGGTTTATTAGGTGAAAGGTTAATTTTGTCCATACATTAATTTCTAAGAGAAAACTCACATTTTTATAGTAAAGAAGATAAATTTACTTCTTTGTCCTTAAATAAATGGTGGAAGATTTATTAGATGGAAAGTTAATTTTGTCCATACATTAATTTTTAAGAGACTATTCACATTTTTATAGTAAAGAAGATTATTGTCAAGGCGCTAATGTTGCGAGTAAAATGTTAACATTGTATAAATAATTTGGACAAAATGTCACCAATCTGGTTAAGGCCCCGTCCAAATTTGTTAACCAACACCCAATCTTATTACCAAAAAGATTAGATAGACTTTTCAAAGGGGTATTGTCGTCCTTTATTGAATTAATTCATCATATTCCCTCCCACATCTTCTGATAGCTCAATATACTGTAAATTTTGAACTGATTATTATATATGCTAATTTGAGTTTTGGATTCTATTCCTTCTTATTAAATAATGTCAAAATATTTTCAAATAGTTTTGATTTTTCATTTATAGATTATCTCAACGGCAAACAAAAAGTTCTTGTCATCGTTCATGGACGAAAATATTCTTGTAAAAAACTAATGTCATCGGTTTGTTAACGAAATGTCCGTTATCGAATTTGGACAGAGACATAATATAACTTGAGACATTTTGTCAAAATTATTTGTACTATGTTAACATTTCCCCCCCCCCCCCAACATTTGTACATTAGCAATATTTGAAATATTGAAAGTACGAGGTTAAATTGGTTTCCCTAAATTGTGCGTTGCATTAAAAAGTAATTTTCCCTAACAAAAACGATAGAAGCTATATTTTGAATTGCGATTGTGCTCAAACATGGTCGTTAAGAGAAAATTGTATTATCCAACTAATTAATAAATCTCATCAAATTTTGATCCAATAAATAATATAAATAGTAACCATCAATTGTCACTACCGAAAACTCCTCTCCTTTTACACACACAAACACACACACAAAGAACAACAAATCTATCATCGAATAATATGATAACTCCTTACTTCCAAAACATCTCTAAAATATAGATCACTGGACAACACTCCATGGAAGATTAAAAATTAGGAGTGGACAATTTCTACATTTGAAGAAGCCTTTGGTAGATACTTCACCTTTTCCATTAACTCAAAACGGTGAATTCGAGTTGCAAAAGTTTTGGAGATCGACATGGTTCTCAAAAGCGAAGCTTTGCCAAGAAAATTCTCAATGATCAACCTTATTTCATCCTCATTTTCCTAGTTTCCCGCCCTTACCTCAATAAGTTGCTCTTTGACACAATCATGAATCTCCAGAGTTCTCACTCTCTCCAACAGTTCTTTGTCACTCAAGTCCTTAAATTGAAAATCAAAATTAATCCCAATCGATATGGGTTCAAAGGTTGAAATTAGAAGAAAATGACAATGGATCAAATATGGTAAACAAAACTATAGAAGAACGGAGTACCTCCAATTTAATGGAACGCGATCCGATCAGTTCAATGCATAACGTCTTGAAGCAATACGAGATGCCTAGAACTCTTTATTGGTGATGGCACATGAACATCCTTGGACATCATCATAAACTAGCAAAAGTAAGAAAACAAAACGGAACGAGAAAGCAACAAGTTAGAATGATCAAATGTAATATGATATAATGAAATTCAACGGATGAAAATTCATAACATACCATAGTACACTCGCATTGGCATCATCAATACAGCATAACATGATCTTTTTTGAAAGAACTCCCAAATTTTGACAAGCTCCAAATCCTTTTTTTTCTTATGATCATGAGAAGGCTAGCTCTTTTAGAAACCACTCCATAGAGAGCTTATAGGAGGTTGATAGTTGGGGAAACATCAAAGCTGGCTTGATGTACTTGAGGACCAAGGGGTTAGGAGCCAAAATACAAACAACCTTCACGTTTAAACATTATTTCATGACCAAACATTCAAGCGAGGCTTTTGATACTATAATACGCTCCATTTTGGTGCATGATCTTAGAACCAAGGTGACCAGAAGAGGCGAGCAGGAAACTATGAACTCAAGATTGCTACCTGTTAGATCATCATTCCCTTTTACAGAAAACCTTTGTAGAAATTTGAATCCCATCTTATCGATTCTAAATCCATTTCTATTGTGAGCCTAGTTAAATACGCAAAGCTTCTGAGCTTGAATCTCCACATTCTCTTAAAAATCATAATCTTTTATTACCAAATTGTTAAGACTTTCCTCAGAAATTAGAAGCCTCTGAGAACCACTACAACTATTGACAATGAAACCTATAGACATTACTTGATGGGTTAAATCTCGATTCTTCATCATCACCATTCTCATTCTCAAGTACAATATAGTTTCCTAAAAATTTGAATGACTGAACACTTGGGGCGTCTATCTTAAGATCTTCCATTTCTGTGTGAATCCCCCCAATGCAAAATGTCTCACTTTATACTATGGGTAATTCTAAAAGCTTTCAGTTCATGATAAATCCGTAAGGATAAGGATTCCAATGCTAGACAACTTCCAATAATTCTTTCTAGAAATGACTCTTTTATATGTGTGTTTTTCATAGAAAGAAATTTCAGGTCAAGTTCCTTTAATTGACCTTTGATGGCTGCATCTATGAAGCCATCCACTACATCATAGATCTCTTCATTGCCAGGTTGGAACGTGGAGATCTGAAGTTTGTCAAGGTTTTCCATGCAACGGTGTGAAAGAGTTTGATGCATGTACCTCACGAATCTATGCCTACATTGAATGAAAGTCTGTGGACTTGATATGGAAACAACATGGCCTCAATTATTTACCTCTTTGAGAATAACTTCTGGGAACCTATACCAAAAGAACTCCCATTTGGAAAGGATCAATAATCTTCCAAAGGCTTTATCATTCGGCATTGATTTACACTGGTCAAAATAAGAAGACAAAAAGCAAACAGAATTAAACGAGTTAGAGTGATCAAAAGGTGTATGATAGACATAAACAAATTTGAGTTCTAAAGATTGGAACGTAAGGTGGTTGAGCAAGTGCGCAAATGATTTCATTACATAGTTTTAGGATCAACTTACCTTAATTTATACAAGGATTGTGGGGGGGGGGAGGGATTAAGGGAATCAGATGAGGATGAAGAACCTACAATGGATGCAAAAGATTAAAGAAGTGTTGGTGAAGATCAAGTGGGATTGGAAGACATGGGATTGGAAGACATATAAATTAAATTCCACAAAAATAATAACGAAATACTCGGTAAAAAGTAACTGAAAAAATTATATGGAATTGATGGTTGGCACATAATTGTTTTGGTCTCCCAAACTATACCAGACGTGAAAACCCAAGGTGAATCCTATAGTTTTAATGTGGTTGTATTCCTATAACTTGAATCATGAGTGGAGTAAAGCTCTACCTAACAAGTTTTAATGCGGTTGCATTCCTATAACTTGAATCAAAACCTATGGTTAAGCTAATCCGACAGGCAAGTGACCGAAAGGCAATCAAGGCGACAAATAAGAAAGAACAAGTTTAAAATATTTTATGCTATAATTTATTATTTTTCTTAAACTAGTTATAAATAAAAGTAAGATTTAATTAATTTTGTGGTCTCTTGACTTTCATGGAAACTTTTGTTTGGTCCTACCATTTCAAAAGAAATTAGTTTGGTCCTACATGTTTCATTTTGTGATTATATTCCCCCTATTTCCGTCACTGTTGCAATTTCCATTTATTTTTTAAAAAATGACCAAAGTACCCTACCCTCGTTAAGATGTCTAAAGTACCCTTACCTTCATACTCAACCAAGCCTTACTGTCACTCCATCTAATGGCATTGCTCCCTCCATCGGATCCAAAATGTTAATTCGCTCCACCAGAAAAGGAGAGATCGAAATATGTCGATCTAGTTAAAACACTCACAATTATTCAATTCTGAATCCACACCACCAACAACGCCCTCAATTTCATCAACCACAAAATGTCACAACAAAACAAACTTCAATTGCGATGGGAATTGCAAGCAACACCACCAATACGATACAATTCAATTCAATCCAAATTGACAAAACACTAACAAATTTGACATAGTAGATGGACTGACATCCGAGTTTGAGGATAATGGCGACGAAGAGTGAAATGAGATTTATGGAGGAATCAACTATGGACGAGATAGGTATACTGTATCCCTATGGCTAACAAAAAATTCAATACTGCTATGTAAGAAGCTACTTATTTCTCAACCTACTCTTTAGATCAACACCCCCCCACCTCCCTCGTAGTAAATCGAAGAAAGAAGAGTTGGCGTGAGAAAAAGAGAGACATCGTTAATTGAATAAAAAATGCCAAACCCAACTGGTTCGAAAAAAATCCCCAAATTCATGGTTTGTTTCGAAGAAAGAGCCAGGCATCTATCAAATCGGGGAAAGAGTCATGGACAAAAGAACGATTTTATCTCTCCACTGTCGGTGGCGGCAATGGCTGAATTGACGAGGTCAAACTTAAAAATATCATTAGTGTCTGAGGAGAGTGATAGAGAGAGAGAGAGAGAGATAAAAGTAGTGAGAGTGGAAAGGGGGAGGGAAACGGACCACATAGGTATGGCTTTGCCCTATTTTTTTCACCCAAACTCGAAGATGTGTGGAAGATTTTTCTTTTTCGATCGAGACAGATCTTGAATGCGAACTAGCTAATTTAAAGATAACGGCTGCCTCTTTTTTATTTTGTTTTTTTTTCTTTAGATGCTTATGAGCTTTGAAGCTCTTACATCCTAGTCGAACATAATAGTTAAGGAGACGAGAAGTGAGTGTGTGTGTGTGTGTGTGTTTGAGAGAGAGAGATAGAGAGAGAGAGGGAGGGAGAGAGTGTGCAAGAAAGAAGATTAGAGAGAGAAATATTTGGAACCATATGACTAGAGAGTGAAATAAGGTTAGTTTGGACATTTTCAAACAAAATCAAATGGAAATTCTAACGGTATCGGGGAGGGGGGAATCTAACCACAAAATATAACATGTAGGACCAAACTAATTTGTTTTTAAATCTAAAAGTAACTCATATAACTTAGTCCACAAATAATAATAATAATAACATGATAAGTTCCATATTTCAACCAAAAACTATATTTCATTTTTCTTGGAAAATCCAAACGTAAAAGGTGGAAATTCAAATATATGAACAATAAACATCTAAATCCTTTCCAAACCAGTCAGCCAACCAACTTTGGAAATAACCTTTTCACATGTCGGCGACCTAGTTTGTCAAGTCCGACAAGATTTCGGATGACCAACGCAACACCTTTTTTGGGGAGATCTAGTAGTAAAAAAGGGAAAAGGTATATATGTATGTGATCGCCTCCTCAAAAGGTTGACAAATGTGCCTTGGATTGAGAAAATACTAACTTGATTTGTCTAGATCTAAGAAAATATGTTGAGATCTAAAAAAAAATCAGATATGGTTAGAATTCACACATGTTCTAATTAGTCTGCCTTCTCTCCCCCAAGGCCACTTGAAAAAGTGAGAAAGGCGATCGCCCTAGGTCGAAGAACTGAAACCGCCTCGCATGACCTTCGGTGAGGCGGGGACCCCTCGCTCTCGCCTTTGATAACTTTAATAGGTACTATGTTAAAAGACAACCTGGAAGTACATAACTACAATTTTATGTAAACTAACAATATAAGAGATGTCGGTTAGATTTGGCACATGCTTAAATATGTGATTCCCAAAGAAAAATATATATAATTTTGATTTCTCTAGAAACAAACTATTCTATAATTTGTTAACCCAATATAACTTCAAAAAAACAATTAGGGATTTTTGAAGAAAAAAGTATAAAATATATATGGATCTCCATGCTAAAGGTGATGAAATCAATTGCATAAAAAACTTCAGATAATAAAAGTTCCATATTGGGAGCTCGATTCAATGAAATCTACCACATATCAAAACTATATATTGGGCTAAAATAACATAAAAATTATCGAGATATAGACCCAATAGATTAGATGAATTATAGGAACAAACCTCTATCTTCTATCTTCGATGGATTGTTGATACGATAACCATTGTACTAGCTTAGAATGAACATCATCTTCATCTTTGCTTTCAATCAATAAGTTCATTACCACCGAACTAGCGATTGACTTAGGAAATTTCACATATATGTATTGCCTTCTGTTATGATGTATATATAGTCAAGGAGGTAAAACTTTAAGGCCTCGATTGGTACACGGTAATGGAATCAATTCTGCATAATTGATTCCGTGTAATTAATTGATAGCGTTTGGTGTTGCGAGAAGTGTATTTTAAATAGAAATAGATTACTGAAATCTTGAAATTTATTACCAAAATTTAAGGAATCACAATCCTGGTGGACGAGGTGGTATTGCCTTCCTTGTGACGACCCGACCCGGATTCTGGCACAAAATCCCAAGGTCGTGCCGCTAGGACAAGGCAAGAAGGAGACAAGCAATTGTTAAACAGTAGTGCGAGTCAAACAGTTGAGCCAACAAGCTCAAATAAAGGTAGTGAAGCCGTACTAAAATACGGGTTTCCAAAAAATCAAATCTAATATGCGGAAGTGATTAGGAAAAGGAGTCCCAAGGTATGAAGCTCGAAACCAAAGTCAAAGAAACCAAGTGAGACATTAATCTCCCGAAGGGAAAAACAAAACTCGCGTGCCGCAATATTGCAGACATAGAACAACCATCGGCACTCCAGACCGGCGTTTAAACAGATAATTAACCTGATATAACAATTACCCATGGCTAAAGCATACCGAGGTTAACCAACACTAATAACAACTAGAATAAAGAAAAATCCCCAAAGCTACTGCGTGCCCGGGTGACAACTGAAATTAAAACTAGAACCACGAACAATGGCACGACACAACACGTCGTCCCAAGGAGGAAACAATACAGAAACCCAAGTGATCTACCCGACTGTAAAGTCTAAATAACTTTACAATACAACGATCTCACAAGTATAGAAAAGTACAATACACAAATAAGGATGCTAAAAATACATAGAACTTCACAAGCTACAACTCGAGGAAGTCAGCTGCTACAAACACGATCACACGATCTCATCTCGATCTATCGACCAGCTGCGATCTGCTACAGTCACGATCTACTCGGCCTCAATGCGGCTACCGAAACTACAACGAGAAAACAATGTATGTGATGAGTCATAATGACCCAGTACGCTACTACTAAACAATATAACATAAATGAAATATTGCCAAAAGTGGGAAAGAAATCATGTTACGACGACGAAAACCCAATGAGTCAAGTTGTACTGTACATAAACCGTTCCTTTACCAAACTACCAAGATGAACCAGGGTGGATTCCCTGTTCACAAACAATCAAACAAGTCAGTAGGCAAGGCACAAGTATCATCATATAGATATGGACGTAAGATTAAATATAAACATCCCAAGTCTCTCAAAGACTAATTAGGTAGAAGCATGCGTATTTTTATATATACACATATCAAGACAATCATGGAATAATCAGATAGAAGTATGTATATTTACATATATACATATCAAGCAGCTCATAGAATCCTTTCTAATATCAAGCAATTCAAGAACAAGTACATATAAGCATTTAGCTCACATATTCCAGGTAGCACTTTGATTTCACATAAGTACTAGCTAGAAAGTAAACCACATATAAGAGGATATATATGTTTCTTTGTCTGTCAGTCAGTCAGTCTGTACCGTTGCTGCTAATCACATGCTGAACGGCAACTGAACCGGAACTTGTGCTTGGTCCCAATAATCAAGCTAGAATCAATACTTTTCACTGGTCTTCTTCAGTGAACAATCAAGAACTCATCAGTTTTCTTAATGAGCAATCGCTACATGTCATCCAACCTAGGATGAAGAAATGGGAGCTTGATATCAGGCTAGATGGCGCTAATACAAGACCACATCCCACTATTGGCCAAATAGTGAGGAGAAAGGGAACCAATGCGGCGACTCATAGCGATTGCTTACGCAATGACTGTGAGTCGACCCATTGCCATCACGATAAGAAGAATGCTAGCTGGACTCAATACAAGGATCACAAGTAGGTGTTTACTTGCCAATCATGAACATGTAGAGGATCGAGTTCGACAAGAGTGAACTGATCCAAGTCAAGTAGATGTTTACTCACTCAAGAAATCAAGTAAGGATGAGCTCGACAAGAGCGATCTCATCCAAGTCAAGTAGGCATAATGTTATTCTCTATGACTAACAATCAATCAGAAACATGAATAAAATCAAGAACATAGAAACTAGTATTTTAGTTACGTTGCAAGCATGAACATCAATCCAAATCAAGAATATTGAAACTAGTCTTCTAGTTAAACACGTCTCAAACATCGTAGGGATTGATCGTTGAGCCGGTATTGTTCAATGGCTCACTAGTATCGACTCCGTCGAGTCATTTCTATAATTCCAATCAAATAGAGTTTGAACACTATATGTATTCCAAGACTCTTTTCTATATTCTCGTTTGAGGCATAGCTAGGTTCTTGTTCCATTTAGGAACCCTAGTTCACAAATCACTAAGTCATGCACGAGCGGGAAACTTAAGTTGATTAATGTCAATTCAAGCCTTAGATCAATTCAAGTTCGTAATTCCACATGTTAATGGAATCCATAAATCAATGCACGTTGATAAGTCAATAGGTGTATATTCATGAAAACAAGAAACATAATATGCTCCTTAAGTCATATCATCAAATCACATAGTAGAACCAATTCTTGACAAGGTAAAAATCATGCTTTTAGTGACAATATCAAATATACACAGTATTCCATATTTAATTATGAAACCAAGCTAAGTCATAACTTAACCATCTGTCCATCATGTACTATCCAAGACTACTTCGTTAGTCTAGGATCATGAAGCCATTTACTAAACTCTTACTAGAATAATAATTTATTCTATAACCCAAAAGTCCGTAGTAATCAAAGACTTAAGCAACACAAGAGGGAAGACAATTTGTAAGGTCAACCATACTGGAAAGTCCGAGATAATAACTTAGTTATCCTTGTGACATGACAAGTAGACTCTTTGTATAGAGTACTAAAGTAAACTCCGATCCATTACATCTCATAGAATAGTTCTCAAATACATTACCTTGGGTTCCCCAAAATATTCACATGGCGACTCTAATGAGCCGATATTCCAACAACAACAATCCCATTTCCTTAGGTTTCATACAGCGTAGATTACATTCTTACAAGTCTTGGGATTTCATTTGAAGTCCGACAAACATTAATAGTTCTAATTCATAATTGAACCAATCCAAATGTCTTTCATTTGGGTCACTCATTTGCGACCCATATATAACCAATCCAAAGACTAGAGATAATCTCGTACATAACATCACTCAAAGACCTCCATTAGAGTCCTAAGCCATAATTCAACCTTAACACTAATTCGGTCGCACCCGATCAAATCTCAAGATTTTGTGATTGAGATTCAATGAACACAAGTAGTCATAGGAATTTATCCTAAGGTTCAAATAACAACTTATATAATAAATTGACTCCATTTGGGTCAAATTATAAAGTCCCAAATTCTAGGTCAAAGCATAAATTCAGGATTCACAATTTATCTGAGTTTCCATACCCAACCACAATCAATCTTAAAACCATAACTATTCCACTACACCCAATAATAATCATTTGGGTTCAAATCCTAACTATCATTTATTGATATCCATTAAAAAATATCATTTTGATATGTATTACAATGACAAATCACAAGGAACAAGTCTCTAGCAACCTAACATCAACATTGAGTTAGAGAGAGAAACTAGGCTTTCGGTAACGTACCTTTATCGAGCCACAAACAACTAGGAAGAGGAAAACAAACCGATGGGAAATGATCTACTCGGTGAGGGCTTTGCGATGGTGGTCTCAGCTCGTCAAACGGATGGCCGGAACTACGGATATCGCTGGAACACACACTAATCTCACATTCAATCGCATGCACTCTCTCTCTCCCGTTCTTGGCTGAAGACAGTCACAAATGAAGAGAGTGAAGGGGTGTTATAAGGATGTTTAAGGACTAAAATGCCCTCAAATGGGTGAAGGGGCAAGGGTTAAATAAGGGTAGGATAGGAGTTTCACGTCAAAAGTCAAACCAGCACAAAGTTGATGTCGGGACAACAGCTCGGGTGAGCAGGCCGAACATCTACCTAGATGTTCGGTTGTGGTGGCCGAACATCTCTAAAGATGTTCGGTTGGGCTAGCCGAACGTCTCCCAGGATGTTCGGTGGTCAAGTCTAAATCATGATTCAAGTCAGAAACAAAGCCAAATGGGTCTAAGACTGAAGGTAAAGCACACGTTGGGTAAAATGCAACTCAATGAAGCATAAAACATGTGTACTAAGGCCTTATGAGGCTCAAATAAACCTCAAGACAAATGGAAGAATGACCTAGGGTACAACCGAGGTCGCAGGAAGGAACTACGCGAGAAAACTCTCAACCGAGCCAAGTAACGAACAACGTCAGTTTACGACTTTTAACTTTAACCAGTTAAAGTATATGGAACATATAGAATTAAGGTATTGGATTCTAGATAGCCTACCTACAAAAACAAAGGTTCTTTCCTCAAGTCTAGTAAATGAGGTTATGGTTAAATGACACGCAAAACGAGAAAGTCAAATACACAAAGGTTCAGCGTCTTACATTCCTAATAGTTGGAATCCAAAAGAATAATTATATATTTCTATTAGGTCAAGTATTTAATTTATATTTATAATTTCATTTGGTCTTTACTACTTTGCGGCCGTTTCTTTATTACTCCTCCTAGTAGTCATTGATGTTCAGCTCTTCATAGTAATTTATTTAGCTAGTAGTAACACGTATTTTTCTCAAATTGTTACAAATATTATGTTATATTTATTTAAACTAATTTCATTATAACATTAGCTTCCTTTTTTATTTTAATTAATATTTTTTTTCTTGTTTTATTGATGTTGGGTAATTTAAAAATTTTCCCAAAATTGAAAAAATGAATAACTTATTATTCTATGGAGCAATAATAACATTATTGTCTAATTCTTATCATGAACGTCATTAATAATAGATTGTCTACTATGGGGTAGTGTTGTTAATTGCATTTAATTTTGGGGAAAAATACCATAAATTCCCACTAAAAAACTATCATATCCAAAATGTCCAAATATTAAATTTTAAAACCAAAAGGTCTAAAACTTAACGTTTCCACTAAATTTATTAGGAAATATGGTTTTATTTGAAAGGAAACTTATATTTAACTTCAATAGTGTTAATGATTTAGTATTGCAGATAGAGTAAAAATAGTAATAATAATAATAATAATAATAATA
The DNA here is from genome assembly GCA_013146195.2 of Codonopsis lanceolata. NCBI lineage: Eukaryota > Viridiplantae > Streptophyta > Magnoliopsida > Asterales > Campanulaceae > Codonopsis > Codonopsis lanceolata. The sequence continues at coordinate 53,629,095 of CM028381.1, forward strand.
ATAATAATAATAATAATAATAATAATAATAATAATAACAACAACAACAACAACAACAACAACAACAACAACAATAATAATAATAATAATAATAATAATAATAGCATGCGACATCAACAACTACAACAACTACAACAATAACAAGAAATAACTATACGATTAATAATAACAATAGAATAGTTTTTATATTAAATTTATTGTGAAAAAACCACGACTAATATTTCTACCAAAATTTCATAATATGTAAAGCTTAATTTTTTGAATTTTAGTATGAAAAGATCAATTCTAGATGTTATGAATTGACCATTGAGTAGTTGTTTTGGGGATCATTTAGGAATAAATTCTTAAAAAATATTTTTAGTAGTACTATTTAATAGTAATAATGTTGATAATATTACTGTTATAATAATGGTATTATTATTGTTATAATAATAATAATGATAACAACAACAACAACAACAACAATAATAATACTATTCAATGCAATTCTTATCATCATTGTTATAAATGAAAAGAATGATAAGTTTTCATTGAAGTAAAAGCTTTTAACATAATAACATTTGTAGACACATTAAATTTTGAACGTTCTAGTATTAAAATTCTAATTTGGGATTTTTGGATAGAAGAATTAGTTTTGATATGATATTATTTTTTAGTGAGACTTTTTGGTATTTTTTTCCTTTATTTTGTCATTGCATTCCAAGTTGTTTAGTTTCTTACCAAACAACATAATAGAAATTTCTACCATATTAATAATCATATTCCTTATGTTACCAAATACTTTTTATGAATCATATATATTATCGTCTATTTATGTGGAACCTCATTACTAATAATCTTCCACTGGATTGATTTCATTTCGTATATGAATCGAAGACTAAATTCGTACATGCATTTTTTTGTGAGGTCAATTTATTGAATTGAATTTTTTTTAATAACATCTCGCATTGCAACCGTTTTCTTTTTCCTTTATTTTTATACTTAACTTTGCCATTTGCTCAGTTGGGATGCTGTCAAGGAGTTAATGGTTAGGGATAAAACAAAGAAATGATAATGGAAACAATCATTCCACCTATAAGCGCGTAGATTAGCTCGTAAGAGGTGTTGTAGATTAACTATAAGTCTCGGATTCGAGCCAAAAAAAATGCTGCTAAAATAAAACTAGGTAGGGAGAGGTTTACTTGTGGTTCCAACCAACTCAGAGATTAATTTTGGATGTTCGAGTGTGGGATACTTGTGGTTGTAACCGGATCAGAGTATCATGTTTGACCTTACACACATAATAGTGTGTATTTCCAGCTATAACCACGTTGGGGTGAGGATATAAATTATAGTGGGACTTAAATTATTGGTAAAATTGTATAAGTAACTTCCAAAAAAAAAGATATAAGTTGACATTTTCTTTTGGAATGACTTAAAAAATAAAAGAGACTCTTTATTAAAAAGAGCAAATTGCACCATTGGTCCTTTAACTTTGAGTCAGTCTCAGTATTAGTCCCTTAATAATTTTTTTGTCAAATTTGGGTCGTACGAGTATGAAATTTTCACAACCCATGTTCTTTTGATGGATGTCGTTAATGAAATTTCGCTAAATTGCACATGTACATTTAGTAAGAACTAAAATGAAATTTTCTCAAACCAAAGTTATATCACAATTTGCAATCGAATCCATGGGTTTGAAAAAAAAAAAAAAACCACGCAACCTTCTCCCCCAAATTTGCAGGTTCGTTGGATTTGTAAAGTTCTCTGGTTTCATAGACCCATAAAGAAGGCAAGCTGTTTCAAATGTAAATGTTGCTTATACACACACACACCCTAACACGAACACCCTCTCTTAAACCGCCCCCTCCCATTTTAAACCCCTCTCCCACTCCTCTCTTTCTCTCTCTCTCTCTCTCTCTCTCTCTCCTTCTCTCTCTCTCTCTCTTTCTCTAGACTTTTTCACCCTACTCTCTGTGCTTTTTCTTCTCAACTTTGTTTGATTTGATTTGATCGAAAGTCAATATGGACGAAGAAACCAAGTCAGCATCGACATCATCCAAGGATGTTGTTGTTCCGATATTCCCAAATTGAAGAGGAGAAACCCGTCGTTATTGTAGATAAAGAAGTACCAGTGCCTGAGGTAGCCGAGAAGCTGCTTGAAGAAGAAGAAAAAGAAGAAGAAATGAAACCTAGAACTAGAAAAGGGGAGAAAAAGATTACTGAATCGTCTTCTTTTAAGGAAGAAACCAATGTTGTTGGTAAACTTCCTGACCCACAAAAAGTTTGTCTTGGTGAGCTTAAATAGTTGGTACAAGAAACTCTTACCAAGCACGAGTTCACCGCTCCACCACCTCTATCGCCGGCACTAGAGGAGAAGTCGGCTGAGACTATTGCCGAGGAGTCAAATAAGATTGAGGTTGATGCTCCGACTAAGGCTTAAGCTTTTATTTAACAGTGTTTAGTATGTTGTGCTGGGTTTAAAATGGGAGGGGGTGGTTTAAGAGTAGGTGTTCATGTTGGGGTGGGTGTGTGTGTTTGTGCGTGCTTACAACATTTGGGTTTCAAATTTGGGGAAGAAGGCCTTGGGGTTTTTTCCTAACCCTAGGGACTCGGTTGCAAAATTGTGATATATGTTAGGTTTGAAAAAAAAATATTTTAGCCCTTACTAAATGTACATGTGCAACTTAACGGTATTTTTTAACGACATCCATCAAAAAGAATGCGGCTGTGAAAATTTCATACTCGTAGGACCAAAATTTGACAAAAAATTGTTAAGGGACTAATATTGTGATTGACCCAAAATCAAGGGACCAATAACGTGATTTTCCCTATTAGAAGCGATGGAAGTAATACCGAATATAGGGGTGTTAGTGTCATTTTCAAAGTTTAATTAAGATGATTTTTCTTTTCTTTTTATATATAGGGGGCGTGGATGGAGAGAGTATATATATTCGAGAAGCCTATATAGAATTATAGATGTTGGGAATATACCCAGGCTTGTCGATGATCGGATTCGGATCGGATCAGCCAAATCCATATCCGATTTATTAAGATATTATCGAACTTAAATCGGATCGGATTATCTTTCGGATATTTCAAAGCTCGATTCATATCCTACTTTTTCGGATACGGATTTTATTAGCTTCTTATTAAAGTCCTGAATAAAATTAATATTGAGGTAATTTTGTTAACCAGAGGTCGAATAAAATTAAAAATTAATGCTTACATCTTACACCGACATGAATAACAATGTTAGTAAGATATAATAGTTAACATAAAAATTTATATTCAATAGAAATATTAATTATTAATGAATAAAAACACAACATAAGTAACTTTTATACGTACAATATTAATATATGTTTTATATCAGATCAGATCAAGTTGTTAACGGATCGGAACACTTAAATCCAAATCCGAGTTGTTAAGCTTTCGGATTATCGGATTCAAATCAAAATCAGATAAGTGGATTGAAAAACAAAATCAATGTCCTAAAAATAACTTCGGGTTCGGATCAAAATTCGATCCATTGACAGGCTTAAATATACCTATTCAAATGTGTAAGATCATTTGTATAATCACTAACGGTAGATGAAGATAGATTTTTTGGAAAAAAAAGAAGAAGATTAATGCTTTCACGAAATTAACTTGTTGGAATATTTGGAATGCTCTAATACCAAATTTTGGATGTCAAAATTAATACTCCCTTCGTTTTCTGAAAATTGTCATGTTTGACTAGACATAAATATTAAGAAAAGAAAATTGACTATATTTTGAAAATTAGGATATAATGTATCGTTTTCCAGTATACTCATGTGAGAGTATGATCTTTAATTAAAGTAAGAATTAAATCAATAGTATAATGAAAAAAAGTAACTTTCAAAAAAGAAATACAAAAAAAAATATTTTTTAGAACAACAGAAAAATGAAATAATGACTATTTTTTAGAAACGGGGGGAGTAGTAATCTCATGAAATCTAGAACATGCTTTTAGTTGTAACGGATTTTGCTAGAATCAATGTGCAACGGCACAAACACAACTTATGACAAACATATGATTTAGAATCATTGGTAGCTTGGTAAAATCTACGAAATTGTTTGGAAGTTATAGCATTGAATTTATTACATTTTGGTAGATTAATTGAAAAATTTATTACGTTTTGGTAGATTAAACCTAACGATTTGGAGGTTATTGCATTGAATTATGTCCAGTTTGGTAATTGATAAAAAGCTAATTTCTTCTATTCTCCCTCCTTTATTTGGGATGAAAATTCAAATGTTTTTTTCCTTTTAATTAGCACTTTGGCAAATTTTTTTCTTATTTGTTTAGATTTTGATCTGTCACGTGTCATGTTTCAAAGGCCGATTGTTTAAAAACCAATTCTATACCACCAATGGATAAAAATTTACTCTTAGAATTAGAGCATTACTGATGCTAATGTGGATGTGAAAGTAATTTGATGTCACCTAATTATTTTTTTTTCCAGGAAACAAGGACGACACCCTGCTAGATTTTATTAATTAGAATAAAAAGGATACAAACTTGAGGGGGACAACCAGCCTGGCCCTTATAATTGGGAGGACAAAGGAGCCTTACCTCGGAAAGGAAATTACAAAACAAATAAGACATCTCTAACAAGCCAAAACAAAAAAACAATAAGGAGATCCGAATATACGGGGTTTCCACTTTGTCAAGAGCAATAAGTCCTTTAATTTTAGGGGGGAGAGAAGAATAGGACTCAAAAGAAAAGTCGCGACCCTCATCAAGGCCAAAATTAGCTAAGCCGTCAGCCACTGAGTTGGCCTCTCTAAAAATGTGGAGCAAAGAGATATCTAAATCCTTCTGAAGAACAGAAATGAATCGGACCAAATATGAGCATTGCCAAGGTGGTCGCACTTTACCTTGGATACAATCAAGCAGACTCTTAGAATCAATTTCCACAATCACTTGAGTCAAACCCCTTGACTTCAAACCAAGAAGACCATGAATAAGAGCCCAACATTCTGTTTGAAAACTGGATGAAGAGTGACCATAATATATTGAGAAGGCCCAGATTAAATCACCTCTAGTATTGCGTAATATGCCACCTCCCGAACCCAACCCCGGATTGCCTCGACAAGCCCCGTCCGTGTTGAGCTTAAAGCGATCAGAAGCAGGCTTGGTCCAGCTTAACAGACGGATGGTTTTTATAGATCTGATACCCATGCAGGAGATATAAAAGGAGTCCCAATTATAGGATGGAAGAGGAGAAAGCCCAGCACTTTTGAGAATAGAGGATATCAAAGTCTTGATGTTATCAATAATCACCCAGTAAGGTTTACGAATACCTTCATGAAGACTAGAATTTCTGAATTTCCATATCTCCCATAAAATAATGGAAGGGGTGATAGAGTGTAAAGATGAGTTATCTCTCAGATGCCACCAAGAATGACAACCTTGCTCAATGGAGTTAGGATGCAAATGAATATTAGCTAAACTATTAAAATGCTGCCAGATGCTGCAAGCAGTAGTACTTTCCAAAAAAACATGAGTATAGGATTCAATATTGCCCGTAGCACAACAAGAACATCGGGAGGCCAATTGGATACCTTTTTGCATAATGCTCTCATCGTGAGGGAGACGACAATGCCAAAGACACCACATGAAGATGCTAATATGTCTCGGAAGCAGCTTGTGCCATATAAAATTAGCAGGAGAGAAGATCGGCCACTGTTTTCTAGTAATCTGCCATGCCGAAGCCAAAGAAAAATTCCCCTTAGAATTAATGCTCCAGCACGCTAAATCAGGCTGCTCCGATATAAAAATGTCGTGTTTGGATATAGAATTACAAGCGTTATTCCCCAGCTCTAAACGAGCAGCATCCGAAATCTGGGAAGGAGACGAGAAACGTTCCTTGACCAGATTAAAGTGACTAAAAGTCGGCTGAATAAGATCAGAATCCATAATCCATTTATCATGCCAAACTGAACAATCTCCATTACCAATGATCCATTTAATAAAAGGTTCCGTAACAGCCCAAACAGAACACATGCGCTGCCAAATGGATGAACCTGATGAGGAGCAGATAGAGAGATGGGAGGAGGCAGCATATTTCTTCTGCATAAACTGACTCAAAAGACTTTTAGTAGTTCTGATCGAGCCTCCACCAAAGCTGAATAGAGAATGCACAAATAATATCAGAAAGATCTCTTATGCCAAGACCACCCTCCTTCGTTGGCCGACAACATTTATCCCAAGAAATCCAGTGAGCCTTCAGCTTGCCATCAGTAGATCCCCAGAAAAAATTAGCAAACATTCTGTTTAGCTGCTTTATTACAGAAATAGGAGGATCCAGAACAGCGATCTGATACAAAACAATGGACTGAAGAACTGAATTAATCAAAGTAACTTTACCCTCATGATTAAGAAAAACACCTATCCATGAATTGATTTTGGTTTGAATCTTGGAAATAAGAGGATCAAATAATCTCTTTGTTTTCCTTCCTTCAAAAAGAGGACAGCCTAAATAGTTTAATGGCAAGGCCTGATTATTAAACCCCAAGTTCCTCTTAATGGAATTAACTCTGCTGGCAGAAATCTTTTTAGACACCATGAAGCAGCTCTTAGCAGTGTTGATCAACTGCCCCGAACACTGCTCATATAAATCAAGAAATTTACGATGATTTATGAGAGAGTGTTTATTACCATTGCAAAAAATGATAATATCGTCCGCGAAAGCCAAGTGAGAAATAAGTGGGCAACCACTAGAAGAAGAGAAGGCATAATGAGGATGATCAAGCTGAAGTTTATTCAGACCTCTACTAAGAACCTCCGCTGCAATTATGAAAAGGCTAGGGGAAAGAGGATCCCCCTGCCGAAGCCCTCGAGAAGAAGAAAAGAAACCCACAGATGATCCATTGATTAAAACGGAGTACCAATTATTAGAAATAATCCGCCAAATCATATCAATGAAGGTTTCTCCAAAACCAAATTTCCTGAGAACATTAATCAAAAAGACCCAAGAGACCCTATCAAAAGCCTTGGCCATATCAAGCTTGAGAATCACATTAGAGCCATTGACCTTCTTCTTTAAATGATGAGTCAATTCATGAGCTAAGAGTAAGTTATCATGAATAATTCTTCCTTTGGTAAAGGCGCTTTGGTTGTCAGATATGATAATTGGAAGAATATGAGCTAGCCGAGAGAAGAGAATTTTCGTAATAACTTTATTACAAAAATTGCATAAGCTGATCGGTCGAAGGTCCTTAAAAGAATTGATGTGCGTTGATTTAGGAATAGTAATCAAAATAGTGCTAGTCCAGGATTTTTGCATATCAAATCCAACAAAGAATTCCAAGATAGCGAGAAAAAAATCTGCAGCAATAATCTCCCAACAGGCAGTGTAAAATTTGCCCGAAAACCCATCAGGCCCAGCAGCATTATCACCAGAAAGAGAGAAAACAATATCCTTAACTTCAGCCATAGAGGGAGGAGCAGAAAGAGCACTGTTGTGATCAGAATTTAGCAGAGAATGAATGACATTGATAATGTCATTAGGAACTTGGGGCGAAGCCGTAAGCTGATCACGATAGAAGTCAACAGCGGCTGTTTTGATATTCTCTTCAGAAGATACGAGATTACCATGCATATCATTAATTTGATGAATAAAAAGCTTACTCCGAGCTTGCTTTACTGACGAATGAAATAATTTTGTGTTGCCGTCCCCTCGCTTAGCCAACGAAGATGGGATTTTTGCCTCCAGTAATCTTCTTCAATCTTAAGTTTCTGCTTTAATGTAGCCCGAGCCAAGTGCAGATCAGCTCGATGATTTTCATTATTATCAGCTTCAAAAATTAGTTCCTTTGCTAAAACATCATCTTCAGCAATTTTAACTGCTTGAAAAATATTTCCAAAGACTGTTTTATTCCATTCCTTAAGAGCCTTTCTGACAACTTTTAATTTGTTTGCAAACCTCACCATTGGTCTTCCTCAAACATTAGTCTGCCAAGCCTTTTCGATAGTTGCAAGAAAAGTATGATGAGATGGCCAAACGTTTAGAAATCGAAAATGATAAGGTCTGGAATCCGAAACAGAAGTAACGGAAAGGAGAAGAGGAGAGTGATCGAAACATGCACGGTTAAGATGGTCCACCGAGGTAGATAAAAAAGAAGATTGCCAGGAAAAATTACAAACAGCCCTATCCAGTCGCTGATAAATAGTTGCTTGACCATCACGGTTATTGCTCCAGGTGAATCTGCTACCTGTAAAGCCCATATCCATAAGACCCGCCGCATTAAGACAAGCTTGAAAATCATGAGCACCTTGTCTATCCCAACCATTACCCCCTATTTTTTCATGGGATTCCAAGATAATGTTGAAATCACCAATGACCACCCAAGGAGAATTGCTGAAATCTTTTCCCATATCAATAATATCTTTCCATAGAATCTGTCTTTCGCTACCAGTGCATTTAGCATAAACCGAGGTGATAAAAACTGAATGCGCCCAAGAGTAGTGACGAATGTTTATGGTCAGATGCTGCATAGATTCATTAGTCTCCAAACATGTAAAATGAGATTTAGCCAAAATCCATATAGTATTAGCAGAATTACAGAAATAATGTCTGAATCTGAGTTTACGAGCAAGCATGGAAAGCTTGGACTTGTCCTGCATTGGCTCACTAATCGATAGAAGAGAAATATTATGAAGAGAAATCAACTTTTTAAGCCGAGTGATAGTGGAGTCATTACCTACTCCCCGGAGGTTCCAATAGAGATGATTAATCGTCATGGAAAACTGGAATGGGTTTCCCATTATGAATATGCTTTTTAGAACGAGTATTTCTGCCTTTACCAGTAGCGGCCGGAGGATGTTTACTAGCATGCTTCTGAGTTTCAGCGCCATCAAGATTTAAAGCTTCCAGATTCTGATTATCATGGCAGTTATCTTCTTCCTCTAATGTTTGCAGCACCACAAATCTATTTGGAGAAATAACTTCAATTTCTTCATTATCTTGGTTATTCTGATCTGCCTGAGAAATATTAACAGATGGAGCAGTTTTTGGTGGGCAGTTTGCAGGATTCTCAGCCGCTGTATTGTCTTGTGAAGGGGAGGAAGTCTCCACGACATCTGCTGCATTAGGGGATACGATAGGATTGGCAGGAAAGGTTGAAATCTACTGTGGGGCTTCCATGCCTTGAGATTGATTTGGAGCGACACTTTGATCTTGGGCTTTATGACTTTGAGCCGAATCGGAATCGGTATTTTCTTTGGGGCTGGAACAAGATGGGTTATTTTTATCACTGCCGTTTGTGCTCTGTAAGATAGTAACCTTAGGTTTCCATGTTACCTTTTTGCCTCCTGAGTTATTAGGAACAAAGTCCGTTGTGTCTGTAGGCGGCTTGTCTGTGTGTTGGGTGTCTTTTTCCTTGGCTTTATCAGACTGCCTAGGGTAGAATCTGCAAGAGTCTCCATCATGTCCTTGTCTGTGGCAATAAGTACAATAGAGAGGCAATCGTTCAGCCTCGATAGGCTGCCAAAAACCATTATCTTAGCCGCTATCAATCCAGATTCTTTTCGGAATAGGTTTTGTAAGGTTAACTTCAATACAAATTCTAGCAACACTAGGGCGGGTGAGATTGGCAGTAGGGTTATCAATAATTAATGGGTTTCCTATCATGCTCGCAATAGAGAAAAGGGTTTGCTTGTGGAACAAGTGTATAGGAAGACATGGTAAAGAGAACCATACCGGGACTATAGGGCTTTCAACTTCCGGCCTAAAATCAGGGGTCCATTTGAATACCCTCATAGGAAAAGCGCCTACGAACCACTAATCCTTAATCCATAATCTTTGAAAATCAGCTTCATGGTTCATTTGAATGAGAACATGTTTATGATCGAGATGGCCTAAAGAGACCCCAGTCTTGAGCCCAAAAGTTAAGAATTCTTTACGCATCACTTCAAGCGAGGGACGGCCATGAGAAAATTTGCCAACCAAAGCATGTTTGAATGGTTTGGAAAGAGTCGCAATAATTTCCGGGGAGAGACGAAGAGCAGGCTCTCCTTTGTACGTGGAAGGTGGAATAAGATTGATAGTTTTCGAGGATGGGAACGATTGGAATAGAGAAGCAAAAGATTTTTTAGAAGATGGGGAGGGAGGCGCCGGATCCTCCATGGTCGATGCCATAGCGGCTACCCAAGAGCCGGCCAACCCTAGGGAGGAGAAAGTTCTAGAGAGAGAATTTTTGCCACGAATCTACAAATTTCCTAATTGGTCTTTTTTATGTCACCTAATTATACATTTTCTAAAAGAAAAAATATCTTCAATACAGTTGTGGATGAGGGATATGCATATGACGTGTCATCCAAATTTTTCACTTTGTAGATAACAATGTCAATTTTTCGCACATTCTACTTAGGGATGTGGGTACATCTTAGTAAAAAAAAAATTTTCAAAAAACTCTTTCTATTGGGAAGTGGTCTCCTGTAAGACGGTCTTACGGATCCTTATCCGTAAAACGGATATAGCTATTCAAGTTAAATTGAGCAAAATTCAGAAATTGCAATGCAACCCCCTTAGTTTTTGAAAATTACAGTGCCACTCCTCATGTTTATATATGCAGAGTGTCACTTTTTACTTTTAACAGTGTCACTTTATATTATAAACGTGTCACTGTTGGCCTTAGAAACGTCACTTTGCATTTTTAATGAAAATTATAATTTTTTCCTAAAAAAAGTGTTACTCTTTTTGGCTTAAATGTGTCACTTTATGTGTTACTTTCACTTTGAAAAATGTCTCATTTTTTTATAAATAAAAATCATTACGTTTGACATTAAAATATTATTTTATAACATTAAAAGTGTCACTTTTTAACATTAAATGTGTTACTTTTAACCGTACATGTGTCATTTTGCCTTATAAATAAAAATCGTAGTTAGTTACCTTAAAAGTGTAACTTTTTAGCATTGAAAATATCACATTTTAGTATTAAATGTATCACTTTTGGCAGTCAACGTTAGTTTTAAAGTGACACTTTTTAGTATTAAATGTTTCAGTTTTTAGTATTAAGTGTGTCACTTTTTAGTATTAAATGTGTCACTTTTTAATATTAAATGTGTCACTTTTTAGTATTAAAAGTGTCACTTTTTAGTATTAAAAGTGTCACTTTTTAGTATTAAATGTGTCACTTTTTAGTATTAAGAGTGTCACTTTGTATTTTAATGAGAATTATAATAAATTTCCATTTATAGTGTCACTTTCAACCTTAAAATATGTCACTTTTGTCTTTTCAATGTGTCACGTTTGGCTTTAAATGTATCATTTAGCATTTCGTTAAAGTCCATTAGGGTCCGTCAAGTATCCCAAGATAATTGAAAGTCCATTAGTATGAATGATCATGGTCCGGTTCGGTCCAATTTTTCCTAAAAATATAAGGGGGAATTTCAAGTGGGTACAATTTTGAAAACATGTTTTCATCTAGAACCATCAATTTTTTGGACATTTCATGTAACTACAAATTGCTTGCCAAATGACAAAAATGCCATTAATGAAAACTCTGATGCCAAAAAATCAATCTGATGCCAGGCATCAGAAATCAACCTGATGCCAGGCATCAGAAATCAACCTGATGCCAGGCATCAGAAATTAACCTAATGCCAAAATCGACTTGATGCCAGGCATCAGAAATCGACCTGATGCCAAAAATCAACCTGATGCCTGGCATCAGAACCTTCAAAATTTAAAATCAAAATGATAAATAGATAACAAACACAATTGAATGGAATTAAGGAAAAAATACATCAATTTCCATATCATCGTTATACACACAATTAGATACTTAAATCAATCACTTACACAATCCAAATCTAATAATACATTGGGGAAATTTCAATTGTTTTTAGATACATTTAATGTGGATGGAGTGGACGGCTGCATCGATCACAAACTCGTGACTTTGCAATACACCTGATCGGCTGGCTGTTTCCTTCGCATTACTCAACCTGTGAGTAACCTCCGCCATGCATCAATCACAAACTCGAACTTGTGGAGCATTCTCTTCAGCTGTAAGAGTAATCCTACCATGAGTGCACTTGTCACAGAAAATATCTCCACAGTTCCTGCAATGATGCCTGCGCACAAAAACACCAAAGTCAGTTCCACAAGCTGTACACTTGGTAACCGCTTCATCAGGAACCCAATGAAGCAGCACATTTGGTAGCTACTAACTAAAGAATCATTCAACAGCAATGTTGCCTACTTCCATGTTCTCGAAAACTTTCTCAATTGGCTTTTGGGCAGCATGAAATGCATATATGTTGCCGTAAGTCACATCAAATGCTTCACGAACAGCTGGATCGAGCTGGCAAGGTAAAGGATAAGAACTTATACGTATTAAATCGCAAACATTTCATGATTAAAATTACATATGATTCGTGGATCTGTTTCCATTTAACATCTATTTTACAGATTCAAAACTAAAACAAAAAATCTAGTGTTCATTGAAATAATTCAACTTGAGAAAAACAATTTGGATAAATCCTTGAAAAGGATGAACAAGTACCTGTGGATCTGGAAGTTCATGGACAGGTGACACGGCGACGATGGATGTGGCTAGGCTTGAGATATGCGCGAATCAAATCGGAGTAGGAATCCTTGGCCTCGTATTCTGGTGGGATGGTGTGAGAAACCTCCAAAAATCAAATCGGAGTACCTCCAAAAATCAAATCGGAATCCTTGAATCCTTGTTTGCTTGGGGCCGGAAATTGAACCGGAGATGAAGGACGCTGGCTGGACTACTTGGGCAGAGGGAGATGACGGCGGCTGAGAAATTGAAGAACGGCAGCCTTGGTGAAGAGATTAGAAGTTATGCTCTGCGTAATATCCACCTCCGCTTATCAAACACGACACCGAGGGGCAGTGACGTAATTTTGATTCAAAATTGTACCTAAAAGATATGAGCAAAAAATAGGTGGATTTATTTGAAAACCTATTTTAAAAAATGTACCGGCTTGTAATTTTTCCTAAATATAAAGACCTAGAACCAGTCCAATACTTCAATTCTTACAAAATTCAGAACCAGATCTAAGCCAACATTTATGAGACCAACACTTTGGTCCGGTCTGGAACCAATCCGAAATTCATGAGAACCAGAACTTGACCAATACTTTGTTTCTTAATTATTTAATACACACAAATTAGTAATCTTTTCTGTCTTATTGAGCTTATCATTTCTTTCTCATGAAATTAATGGAGTTTTTTTTATTTTTATTGAAATAAAAAGTAAAAATGTAACAAACTTGTTCATCAATTTAATGAAGTTTCTTATTTATACTAAAATAAAAAATAATAATGTAAAAAAAGTAACTTACTTTGACATAGTATTTTTCATAAGGTTAGACTTGATATTGAAACACATAATAATCTTAATGGTCGAGAAAGAAAGAAATAGAAATTTACTATTTAAATTTAGAGTTAGATTAATATTAATTTCGTAATATATATATATTAAATATATTGGTTCAGTCCGGTTCTAGAATAAATTCCAGGACCGAACCAATTATCCGGTTCTACTAAAACTTAGAACCGGAACCAAACCAATAAATTGGTTTGGTCCAATTTTTATTGGTTTGGTCTGGTTCTATTGGTTCGGTTCGGTTTTAAAATGAAAAAAATTACAAGCCGGTAGATCTTTTAAAACATCTTTTCAAATCAATCCACCTAGTTTTTGCACTTATCTTTTAGGTACAATTTTGGGATGAAAGTACGTGTCTGCCCCTCTATGTCGTATTTGATGAGCGGGAGGTGGATATTACTTCTAGTTCAGAGGTAGCAGCTTCCATCTCCACCACCACTCCCACCACCACCACCCCCACCACTCCCACCACCATCTTTGTATAATCCACCGCAACAAGGGAACAACTTCTTCCGTCGATTGTCACACTCCTCAAACCAATTACCAATTCCGCAGCAACGTCATCCTCTCTCTTCTCGCCCCTGCCCAATTGTCGTTTTTGTGTAGCTAAATTGTTCTTTACAGGTATCTGTGTTTAAAATTTTAGTTTATGGAGTCAAGTGTACTGATTTTGCTAAAATTTAGGGGAGAGACAACTATGAAAAGGGTTACGGATGGTTTTGAGTTTTCTGATTTGCTGTTATCAATTACAAGTAAATATTCTGTTAATTTTGAAAGTTTGAAATTGAGATATTCTGTTGGACTTCATTTGAATTGTATTTTATCAAATGATGAAGATTTCTTGAATATGTTGGTGCTGGGTAAAATTCTAAGCATTTATATTATTTTAGTAGATGTTATTGATATTTTGAGTGCAACTATTGATGGTGTAGAGGATGATTCGGGGTCAAAGGGTGATTTTGGATTATCTAGGAGTAGTTTGGATGCTTCTTCTCATAATACTAAATCTGTTGATGTTGATTGTGCTGAAATTGATAATGAAAGCTATCCTGCTTGTGATTTTTTTCCTATTCCATCTTGCAATAATTTGTTATCAGTTGGTTGGGAAGAGATTATTATTGGATCTAGACAAATATTTAAAGATTGCATGACAGAGTTTTGTATTGAGCTAATGAAATATTATATGAAACTTGGATTTGAATATGTTTTTACTAGGAATGAGTCTAAAAGGGCTACTGTTGTTTGGGATAATAAATTCAGTGATAACTGTGGTTGGTTCATCAAGTGTGTTGCTTCTAGTGTTTATAATTCTATAATTATAAAGAACAACAGTTGGTAGTGAGTGTCATGTATTCTGTACAACGAGAAAACATTTGAAGAAACTTCCTAATTTGAAATTGCTCCGGATCATTGTTATATATATGATAACAATTCAAGTTTTGCTCAGGAAAAGTACACAAGATTCAGGAACGCAATGTGGTTGAGAAACGTTAGATTATGTCCCAAAATCCTTACCTCTTTCAAATTCACACAGTAACTGATGACCAAATACTCAAATGTTCCACTTACAATCATCACACGGTCCAACTTAGAGCAGAATATTAGGACTAAAAACCTTAGACGAGGGCAACAGCCAACTTCCACTTGGAGGTCGTTGCCGGTTAATTCATGGATGTCTTTTAACAAAAGACTTGATAGAAATTTGAAACGGTTGTTGTGTGTGATATTAAAGAGGTTGAAGTTATTCATGAAGAAGGTAAGTGCCTGAAGGTTGTTGCCGAAGGTAATAGACAATCTTTCATCACCAAGTCGGTGAGGTTGTTTCCCAAAACACTAGATCTTTGAAAAATGTCACACTTCTTCATTTTCATGAACTTCAAGTTCAGGAAGCTTGAGATCATGCGGTTAAATGTATCCGCTATCATGCTTACCCACTTTAGTTCTAACTTATCAAGACCGGTAAACCTTAAAGCATCATGTGGCGGGTTAAGTCCTAAAATATTATAAACCCCATCTTCACTCAAAAAGCAATACCCTCAGTATTCGAATGATCGGTTCGGTGCATCTATCTTGAATTCCTCCAAATGTCTGCAGTTCTTCAAAACAATCTGTCTCATCTATCCTGAGTTCCTCCAAATGTCTGTAGTTCTTCAAAACAAGTTGTCTCATCTATCTTGAATACTTCCAACTGTCTGCAGTTCTTCAAAACAAACTGTCTCATCTATCTTAAATTCCTCCAAATGTCTGCAGTTCTTCAAAACAAATTGTCTCATATCTTGAATTCCTCCAAATGTCTACAGTTCTTCAAAACAAACTGTCTCATTCTACTATGATAAATTGTAAAGCTTTTCAACTCTTTACATAGCATTAAGCATAGTAATTCAATAGCAAGACAATCATGAATCACTCGCTCCAGAAAGGCTCCATCTATATGAAGCACCATCAATTTAGCATAGCAGGAAGTTTTAATTTGAAGGAACTCTCACATTTTGACAAGCTCCAAATCATTGTTGCTCCACGAGGAACTTATAAGAGGTTGATAGCTGTGGAATCATCAATGCTAGCGTCAATATCTGTAGATGGAACAGTAACTAAATTACCATTCTTGAGCAAACAGTAACTAATTTACTGTAAAAGGAAAGTAAATGATGATAGTAGTACTAGTACCTCTATGTGGATGGAACTTGATTTAAAATCAATATTTAGGTCTTAATGCAATATGATACGCCAAGCACTCTGTATAAATAAGATAATCCAGTGGTGGAGGCTCATGTTTATCATTCGACATCATATTACACTGGTCAAATAAGAAGGCAAAAAGGGAAACAGAATGAAACGAGTGTGAAAATGATTTCATCAGATTATTTTATGGTGGGTCGGCTTAACCCTAAGTGGTGGGAGAAACGTCAAGAGCATCTAGTCAAAACACATTGTGAACCTTGATTCTAATTCTCATACCAATAAGGGGTAACACTTATCTGTCAAATTTTTTAGGGTCGGCTCACCTTTATACAAAATTGGGGGTATAAAGGGAATTTGAGTTGACGATGAAGAACCTACTATGGATGCAAAAGATTTATGATAGATGGTGTACATCAAGGGGGATTTCATTTATAAAGTGATAGTGTTTTGATGTGGTGACCGGGTTCAGAGAATCTAAAGAGAAGTAATTGTTATAGGAAAGGTAAAAAATAATATTTTTTTCTTAGTATAAAAGATTTAGTAAATAATTTTCCACCTGGACAATTAAAGTGGTGCACACAAGCATACTTTACAACTTTTTCAAAAGTAGGTCTCTTGTAAGATCGTTTTACGGATATTAATTCGTAAGGCAGAGCCCCATTCTCTTACAGATCAACCAATCAATACATGATCGATCGGGTAAAGAGAATCTGTTTTACAAAAGTATCCTTAAGACCGTCTCACAAAAGTTTTTTACCATTTTTTTCAAAATTAAACGGTCGTTAGTGAGTTATCTCTGATTTAAAGCACAATCATGAATTTGTTGGTGACATTTGCAAACTTAAAAGCAAGACTGTCAAACCGGCATTCCCGTAGTTATTTCCAAAAATTAAATTCCACAAAAATCATAACAAAAATATTAAATTCCACAAAAATCATAACAAAATGGTCCGTAAAAAGGAATTGAAAAAATTATATGGAATTGATGGTTCACTCATAATTATATAATTTTGGTTTTCCAAGGTATGCCGCCTAATCCAAAAAATCTAAGACGAATCCCCAAATTGGGTAGAATCACGAGGGCGATAAACTACCCCCTATCAAATTTTAATGCAATTTGGTTCCCAAAGCTTGAATCCAAAACCTATTGTTAAGCTAAACAACCTCTTAAGAGTTGAAATACAACATAGAAGTACATATAACTGCAATTTTATGTCAACTAACAATTTAAGAGTTGTCTATCAGATCTGGCACATGCTTTAATTTGTGATACTCAAAGAACAATTTATATAATTTTGATTTCTATAGAAACAAACTAGTCAATAATTCCTTAACTTCATATAACTTCAAAAAAATTGGGGATTTTTGAAGAAAAGAGTATAAAATAAACCAGGATCAAAAATTTCAGATGATAAAAGTTCCATTATTGGAATTGTTGATAACATATAAATTATCGATACCCAAAAGGTTAGTGGATTTTTAAAAACAAACCTCTATCTTCGATGAATTGTTGATATGATTATCGAACCACTGGACTAGCTTCTGATCAATATCATCTTTATCTTTGTCTTCAATAGAAATGTTCATTGCCACCGAACTAGTGACTGAATTTAGGAAATTCTTACAGATATGTGTATTGCCTGTTGTTATGAGGTATATATAGCCAGTGAGGGCAAACCCTTACGTTTGCACATGCATTTTTTGAGAGGCGAATCAATTGTCTTGACTTTTTTTTCTTCAGAAATTACCATCCTTGCCACCATTTTTTTCCGCATTTTCCTTTTATCGTTATACTTAACAAAGTAATGATAATAAATACCATCACTCCACCTATAAGGGTGCTACTTGCCTAGCGAGAGCTCTTCTAGCTTAACTATAGGTCTCAAGTTCGAGCCATAAAAATACGGCTCCAATTAAACTTGGTAGGAGGAGCTTTGCTTTTGGTTCTCATAAGTTCGGGGATTAAAAATAAGTACATGACTAGCATATCTTTGGATTAATTACACCAGTAGTTGTGGGTTCCGGGGAATGGGTGCTCCCGCGCCCCGCGCGCCCTTGGATAGGAGTGCGCGTACGTGCGGATGCGGTGACATCTACTGCTCTCATTCCACCCTCCCTTTTCTAGGGGAGGACGAAATCAAAAGTGCGAGAGGAGTGCAGTCGGAATAGCGCATTGGAATGCGCCTCGATTGCCTTTAGTGGATTTTTGATCTAATATGGGAGCTTTGGGTTTCCCGCATCAAGTTATCCCTTTTTTAGGGGGTACCAGGATATGGGAATGCATCACCCTTCCATTCCCATTCTCCCTTTTTTAGGGGAAAACGTGAAAGTGCAAGGAAGGAATGTTGCAGCGCCCCCACTATGGATTTTATGAAAATAGCCTTACGGCCTATCTCGGATCACTATGGGTGCTTTGGGTTTTCTACGTCAAGTTATCCCTTGTTTAGGGGATACCAGGACATAGGAATACATCACCTCTCCATTCCCATTTTCACTTTTTTAGGGGAAAACGGAAAAGTGCAAGGAGAGATGTTGCGAGGCCCCACTGGATCCAAAATGTTTTAGAGTCGCCATCTTTATTTTAAGGAATAAATAAAGCAAAACCAAAAAAAGAAAACCAGAGATAATGAAAACGAGTTCGGAGGCTAAGTTACGAGTTGGGAAGGTGCTAGGCACCCAACTCGTCATTTCGGTCTCAAAACAGTTTTTGGCTAAAGTATGCTTTTTGTTATATTTATTTAACAGATAAATAAAGTATTAACTGTCTACAAATACATCCATTGTGTCTACATTATTTACAGACTTGCAACTGTCTCTTTTGCAAATAATTACAAATATACTTGAAAATATTTGGCCATAATAACGGCTACATTTAGTACTATTTCCTAACTAAATCTGGGCAGCACAACTGATTATATATCTACATTGGGCCGGATTGAAAATAATACTTTTACAAAATGAAAGCTTTAAAATAAAAACTTACTGACAGCCTAGAGTGTGCTCGCTCTGTCCTTCAGGGAGAGGGAGTCTTTTTTTGTTGTTGTTGTGTGTTGTGTGTTGTGTGAATTTGGGCAGAGTGACTGCTTCTGAAGGTTAATTTTGGCCTTGGGATTTGGGCAGAGTAACTGTTTATTTTGTTTGTTGTGTTTGCTTGAGGGAGGCAAATTAACGGCTTATTTCGGGATTTGACCTTTAAATCGGTTTTCCATGATTTTTGGACCGGGGAAAAAGGGTGGATACCTAGCTGGGGGGGGGCTAAGGTTCACTTCTACCGGTTGGTTTTGTGTTTGGAGGAGGTTTGGCAGAGTTTCGAGGCTTTTTGAGGTGATCGCTCACTATCTCACTTCGCTCTCTATTTCTCCATGACGCAGAATTTTATCGAAGGAAAGGTGTGAATGAAGAGGGGAGCCTCTATTTATAGGTGAAATGAGGACAATTTAATTTCCTTCTTCATGCTTCGATCGGCTTGTACACAAGGCGGCAAATGAAGATGAGAAATGGGCGCAGCGCTTCACAAAATTGGGCGCAACAACCCAAATTGGACGCCACACCCAATTTAAGTGGTGGCCACACCCATTTTCAAACTATGCACTTTTTGTACACTTTGGTCCCTGCAGTTCGTCCTTTTGCGCATCCTGCTTTGTTCTTTTGCACTTTTGACCCTGTAACTTGACATTTGTTAATGTTTTAACAGGTCTTGATATGTTATGTCATGTCACATACCGCGAAATTGGGGTGTCTGAGCCCCTCAACGATGGAGTCTACAGGTAACCCGCAGCTTACTGAGTAGACAAACATCGTTGATAAGAATAGACTCTCCAATTTCGTTCAATTACAAAACGAGAGAGAAAGATGCAATAGGTGGCAGTTATAATGCAACAATTTATAACGTGAGCCAAACCTCTATATCCAAGACATTTTTAGTCAGTTATAGCAGGTTATCGCAGTTTTTAAGCAGATATGCAAATTAAGTGCTCTGATGGTCGGACCTACTAATGTAGGCTGCCTACTTATCCCTTAATAAAAGGAATCAGACCAAACGTAGTTCGGCCTCAAGCAAGACAAACAACCAACGAGGATGTTGTGCTCTTTTTTGGGTCAAACCCGTCCGAGAGCACAAACAAAAAAAATATTTTCATGTTTTTCGAAAAGTCGTATTCTTCTGGTCCGAAAACCGTTGTCAAATACGGTATGAAGATTTTTGTGTATTTCGAAAACCATATTTCACCCGGAAAATGCCTGTCGTTGAAATACGTTAAGAGACATTTTCAAAATCATGTCTGGCTGGCCATATATCCGGTTTCCAAACACAATAAGAAAACTTTCAAATTTTCGAAAAATCTACTCGACTGATAAACTGTCGTCGAATACGACAAAGGGGATTTTCTTCAAATTTTCCGAAAACTGCACCCAACTGATCGAAATCGGTTGGATACGACTAAGATTTTTCTTTTCTTCTTCCTTTCCTTTTTTTTTTTTTTTTTGTTTCTTTTTTGAATATTCCTCTTTTTTTTCTTTTTTTTTTGAAACAAAAACTTTTTGAAAAAGATTTTTCTTTTATTTTTGAAAGCAGAATAAGAAAATCTTACCTTTCTTACCTTTCTTACCTGTTCATGCTTTTGACTGCTGTTGTTGGTTCAGCGGATTTGGCCATTTCTGTCGTTCTGACTTTTCATGCTGGGGATTTCCCTCTTTCTTTTTTTCTTTTCTTTTTTTTTTTTTTTTTTTGATTTTCTTCATGACCTTATTTTTCTCTGACTCTTTTTTTTTCTTTTCTTTGATTGATTTTTCTTTTCTTTTCTTTTTGCATTTTTTCTTTTCTTCTCTCTTTTTTTTTCAAAAGGAAAAGGGCTTACCTTTGCCGCTGAGTTTTCAGACTTTTCTGCTTGTCTGGCGGCTGACTTGCTGGAGACATGAGCTTTCTTTGCTTTTTGGATGAAAGGCCGTCGACTGTGGTTAGCAAAATTACTTTTGTTAACTTTCTGTTAATTCCTAGGGGCCACTTTGCAACTCTGAAATTTTGAGGACTTAAGTGTTGATTCTGAGTTGCTTGAAGGGGAAAAGTGAAAATCCCACTTTTCCTCCCTTTCTTCTTACGGGATGAAGACATGAGTCTTCATTTCTTTTCTCTCTTCTGCTCCCTGCTTCTGCCATTGCCGACGGAGCGAATTCGTTTTTCATTTTCTTTCATTTTCTCTCCTTTTCTCAATTTTCTTCCGCCAAAAATTTTGTTTTTCTGCACAGATGGCTTCTTCCTCTAGATCCCGAAAGGGAAAAGCACCGATGGATCCAGAATCAGGCGAAGAAAGGAAGGAACTTCCTCCCTTGGTTCGGAACCACGTCAATTATTATTATTCAAAACACGACTGGGGTAACTTTGTGCGAGATTGGTACAAGCACGTCTCAAATCTCCCCGATCCCGATGTGAGTATAATCTTTCTTCCACCCACTTGATTAATTTCTCAGATCTGCTCAATTTCTGTGCTGTTTTGGACTTTTGGAGTATATATATGCTGCTTGTGATGTTTATGCATGTGATATATGGGCTAAAATGATGCAATTTTGGTAATAATGCATGAAATTTGGACAATTTATTTTGCGATGCACAATTGAACTAGTAGTCACTATTTGATCCTACTATGCATGATTTATAATATTAATGCAAATAAGGCTATATGATGCATGTTTTAGACCTGAATGTATTTTTACATGGTATATATTCACAATACGGAATTTTCGGAATGAAATGCAAATTTTTCCGGACACATTTTTCAGATGCATTTTTGGATATATGCAAGACAAAACAGATATATTTTATGCACCAGAACTTATTTTTTATGCATGCTAATGCTGTAGGGATATAAGAAATGCCAAGGAGATATTCTTTTTTCATGATGGGTGGCATTTTTATTTTCTTTTTAGCGCATTCCTAATACAATTTATTAAATAATGAATGCAAATAGTGAATGCATGTACTACTTTATTTGATGCAAATGTGATGCTGAATATACATGAGATGAATGCATGGTTAATTTATTTTTTAACATGAATGTGAAAAGTAAATAAAAAAAATGTGACATGTATATTTAAATGCAAAGTATATATTCTCTCTCTTTTTTTTTATGACACCTAAAATGCTAACACGTATATTTATGTGTAAAAACAATTTTTATGTACAAATGTTTTAAAAAAAAATAATGCGTTAATTATGCAAGAAGAGGAGACTTGTGAGAAACTTACCTTTATTTTCCTTCTCTTTTCTTTCTTTTCAGAAGCGCAGGCCTTTGGACAAGGTCCGAGCTACTTGTGCTAAGGTGTCCGATATCTTCCATTTAATGCCTGCACCAGCCCAAATTTTAGTGGAGGAGACGGGCTTTGGGGTCTTCATGCGGGCCTTTACCCCCTTCCGCAGTTATAGAGCCATTTTTGATGTGTTGCGGGAATTTTGGTGGGACACCGCCCACACTTTTCATCTTAGCTGGGGAGAGATCACCATGACCCCCTGTGACTTTGCTGCCATTACCGGCATATCCACCAGTATTGGGCAGACCTTGGCACCTGATTACTCCCTCCGCGAGCACCATGACGTGGTGGAGGATTTTCTGGGATTTGAGCCCATGTACAAGACTGCGGACGAGGTTACTATTTGCAGTGTGAAGGAGTGGCTTTTAGAGAACGCCGGGCAGGTTGATGCCGGGGATAGCGTTGCTGTGGCCCGAGTTGCCAGGACATTTTTATTTTTCTTTTGAGGAACAACCCTTTTTGCCAATGCCTCCACTTCCTTGAGGGTTTCTTTGCTGGGCTACCTTCGAGATCTAGATCATGTGATTGACTATGATTGGGGGCAGGCAGGTCTGACTGAGCTCTATGCCTCGATGGATAGGTTGAGTCGGAATGACTCAAATGTTATGACCGGTTTTGCTCCTGCTTGGGAGGTATATTTCTCTTCCCCCCTTTTTTTTCTTCTGTCAGCATTTTTTTTTCTCTTTCTTTTCTCCTTTTTTTTTGTTTGCTGACTTTTGCTTCCCTTTCTCTTCTTTTTTTTTTTTTCAGGTGTGGGCTTATTCTGTCTTTCGACTTTGTACCGGGCCCATTACGCAGCGACGTTTACGAACCGCCTTACTTGGCCAAATTTGTGAATGCCAATCGGAAAAAGAAGGATGTCAAGGGCCATTTCATTGAGTCATTGGGGCTGCGTGATAGAGTAGCGAGCTCGACCTCAGGATCATTGCACCTGGTCCCTTGGCAGAATCTGATAGGGCCGTACGAGGTGACTCTGGTATTGAGCCGCTGCCGGATTTTGATGGTATCGATCATGTGTGATTCTTTGTACATGGGTGAGCGGGTCAACCGCCAACATGTTCTAGTTTCGACACCTCCGGTGGCACCTCCTGCACCTCCTCCTAACGTAATCGTCCCAGAGCTTCTGCCCAACCGGTATCGTTATCTATCCAAATATGTGATGCTTGCCAGTGACTTTCCGGTCATAGCATATGAGGATTTTCTGCGGACGATGCTCCATCCTCCACCTCCTCCTCCTGTGATTGGAAGGCGTGCATCTGTTGCTGGTGATTGGGCCGGGTCTTCTCATTCTACTCTGGATGCACAGTTCGTGTTTTTCATGCCTGATGATGCCTTTTCGTCTTTCCAATATCGACGAGACGATAGGCTCATAGAGGAGGTCCTTCCCGATGTTGAGATCCCTGAGGAGTACCGCGTCCCTGATCATGCCCACACTGTATATTCATCATCTTTTTCTCTCTCTCTTCCCTCTTTTTTTTTATTTGACTGATGCTCTTTTTTTTATTTGACTGATGCTCTTTTTTTTTAATCCTTCTCAGGTCAAAGTGTTTACGTACAAGAGAATGTTGCGGGGCTTTGTTAGCATCAACAAACTTTATCAGCGGCTGATTGATGATTTTTCTTGTCAGAGCAATGATGCTATGCGGCAGACCAGGCGTCGCAATGATGATGACGATGATGATGCAGATGCAGGATCGAGTCGCGCCCAGAGCAGGGGACGAATACGTAGACCTGACGGCACGGTGGGCCCCCGAGTCAGGGGATGTGGCTTTGGCAGAGGCAGAGCATCTTTTGACTATTAGCTTCTTTTCCTGCACATATTAGCTTTTCTCTCTTTTTTTTTTCTCTTTTTCTTTTGTTATTAGCTAAGATCTGTACAAACATGAATTATGAGATGCAATATAATTTTAAATGACATGATAAAATAAAATGCACATTCAAAATGCATGCAGAAAATAAAGCTATACCGATTCCTAAGGGTAATGGCACGCCGTGCTTTAGAAATGAATTTAAAAAGAATACACCTTCGGCTTTGAGGGGGCTTTTTCTGGTGATTTGCGGGTAGAGGAAGAGGCAGCCGCCTCCTCCTGTGCGAGGGAGTATAATTGCAGACATCTATTATGCATAGCTCTCCTTTTGATAGCCTGTTAAACCTTTCCGTGATCAGACGAGGCAGTAACTGATGATTTGGACAGAAACCAAAACACCAGCTGATTTATGAAGCAATTATTGGACAAACTGGGCATGGCATACATCAAAATTGGGCGCCATGCCCAATTTTCATATGGGTGGCGCCCATTTTGCTATCCTGAAACGTTTTTCCTGGCCACTGTTCATTTCGGTTCATCCTTGTTTGTCGATTTTTAATTTTGCCTATAAAAAGGACGCCCGACGAACATTAATTCTCACATCTGATTTCTTTCATTCTGCCTTCGCTTCTTCAAGGTTTCTTCCCTTCCCCAGTTACTTTTCTCTCGTCAAAGAAACATTCTATCTTTGCCCAAATGGCTGCACCTTATCACACACCTTTGGAAATAGAGATTTACGAAAATGCCCTCGATCTCTGGATTCTCGCCCTTCGAGCAGACGAACGTGACTGGTTTGATCACATTTTTAGCTTCAGTTGTCTTCTATCCTGGAGAAATGTTGTAATCAACTGGGACATGTTAAGGGGGGCATCCAGGTTCTGGTCTCCTCAAGATCATCTTTTCAACTTCGGAATGAACGAGATGTGCCCAGCTTTCGAGGAGTTTTGTGCAATGCTGGGGGTAGCTGCCACTCGTCTTGTTGCCGTGCCTTCGCCTCGGAGGCGTCCCTATATGGCGATTAGGGAACTGTTCCGCACCACTCGAGCTGCCACCCCGGGTTTCTATAACGGGGTGAACTTTGACTTGACTGTTATTCCTCAAGCTTTTACAGAGTTCAGGGAGAATGATGTGGATTATCTGAGGCGTCGGTTGACAGCTCTTTTCTTGTGCCTGGTGGGGAGATATTTGCTGGTAGGCCAACAGGGGTTTATTGACGTGCGGGTTGTGGATCTTTCTTTGCAGGCACGTGATCGCCGGTCCAATATCGTCCTGGTAATTTTGGCAGAAACTTTGGCTGGTCTAGATGCTTTCGCCAGTGGTGATGAACTTTTTCCTACTGGCAGTCCCATTTTGATTCACATGTGGCTAGAAGAGCACTTTCAGTGTGGGATGGCTCCCGTACCTTACGGAGTGATTTATGATCCGGGGCTTTATGGTTTTCGCGGCCGCTTCCCCCAAATTAATTATTCTGACTATGACTGGGCTGAGGACTTCTTTCGGAGAGGCTCTATGGATATATCATGGGTGATTCGCCACTGGGAAATTCGGCGCTTCATTTTGCATTCTATCGGATATGCCGAAGTTGTTATGTTGGGCATCAGAAGAACCTCTTTCTATAGAGCTGATAGAATATTGCGTCAGTTTGGGCTGCAACAGATTATCCCTGACATGACTCGCCCTATGTTCTTGGAGATGGAAAATAGCAGGTCTTTGGATTTTGACTTTCAGAGAATGTGGCGGCTTGACTTTGATAGGCTTAAGGTGGCCTATTTGTTTTCTGATTATATATTCTTGTCCCACGAGTACTTGGCTTGGATCATGGTGACTGCGGAGGGGTCTTCTCGTGAGATTCGGAGAGGACTGAGAAACTTGTTCGGCCGTCATGTCGCTACAGGTATTGATGCTTGCCTTATGGAAATAGGCGAAGAGATTGACAGCTCGTGTCTGGTTATCCCTCAGGCCTTGCAGGAAGATTTCAGGCGGGTACACAATCTTGGCACCCCGGTGGCTCCAGGACCAAATGAAGCAGGTCCCAGTAATTGGGAACCGGAGGAGGGTGCTCCTCCCCCTGAAGCTGAATGGGGCACTGGTTTCAGGTATGCTAATTATGAGGTCCCTCGGCTCAGTAACGCAAGCCGGCACCACAACCCTTGGGAGCCTGATCGATGTATTTTTTACGTCGATTTTATATGCCTCTATGACTTAAATTATGCTATTTCACGAGGCTTTTGGCTACTAATATATGTTTTCGGTGAGTTTTTTAAGTTTCAGGGTTATTAGTGAAAATACGCCAAACTCCAGGGTTTTAAGTGCAAATTTCAAGAAGGGCCAAAGAGTAAAAATGAAGAAAGAACAGAAACTGTTGATTCTGAAGACCTTGTGGACGCAAGGTACATCAGACCTTGCGACCACAAGGTAGGCAGTACAGACAAGTCAAGATTTTCAAGGCCAGATACAATGGAGACCTTGCGGACGCAAGGTACCCAACACCTTGCGACCGCAAGGTGGTCAGAATGCGTTTTTTTTTTTTAGGGAAACAAGGCGGCACCTGCTAGATTTTATTAATATAGGAAAAAAAAATACAAACTTAAAGGGGACAACCAGCCTTACCCAATAAAAGGGGGGACAAAGGAGCCTTACCTCGGAATGGAGATACAAAGCAAAAAAGACAGAAGAAAAATCAAGACTAGTGAACAAGTCTAATATTTGGAGTCCCATACTTATCTAAAATGACTGAACCACGAATACGAGAAGGAAGATCAGCAAGCTCATTAAAATGAGTAGAAGCCCTGGAATCACATCCCAAATTAGCCAACAAATCCGCAACACTATTAGCTTGATGAAAGCAATGACTGAAACTAAGATCCATAGTCTTCTGAATATCCAAAACCTGCCGAATAGAAGACCAGCAAGACCAAGGAATTTTGTGACCCTTATTAATAGCATCAACAAGAACTTTAGAATCCATTTCAACAGAAGCTCCCCGAAATCCAGAATCTCTAAGCCAACATACACCCTGAAGTAACGCCTTAGCCTCAGCAACAATGTTAGAAGCATCACCATAGAAAGAGGAAAAGGCAAAAATAAAATCTCCTTGATTATTACGAACAACTCCACCTCCACCACTAGGGCCGGGATTTCCTCGAGAAGCACCATCAACATTAAGTTTGACAGAGGAATAAGGTTTAGACCAATGGATCAATTGAATTTTATTACGAAAATTAACCGAATTCTGATGAGAACTATGGGCAGCAAGAATGGATGCAAGATCAGCTTGAATAAAGGAAATGAGCTGAGAGGGAGATTTACCATGGCCATCATATTTGAGGGAGTTTCGATTCTTCCAAATGTGCCAGAGAATCAACAAAGGAATGAGAATATGGGAGAGAGGAAGTTTGGACTGAAGCCACCAGCCCAAGCAGCATTGATGGAGAGAAAGAGCACAATGTTTAACTCCATATTTAGAGCTAAATCACATCCAGATCTGATGAGCAGCCGGGCCATGAAGAAAAACATGGAGAAAAGTTTCAGAGCTACCATAGGTACAACATTGGCATTTCGAAACAATGAAGAGACCTTTTTTGATGAGAGCTTCATCTATCGGCAGCCTGAAGCGAAACAGCCGCCAAATGAAGATACTGATCTGCCGAGGGACTGCACGATGCCTATAAAATTTGGTAGAAAAAAGGATTTGCGAAGGAGATCTGAGACTCTGCCAGGCTGAAGAAATAGAGAACTGACCATTCGAAGAAAGAATCCAGCAAGGAGTATCCTCATGATCAGATATATAAGGAGTCTGATCAGAGTATATATAGAAGTCAGATGCCGAGCCCATCATAGAGAAAATCGGCTGGAAGCAATCTTAGGTAGATTTTAGGTAGTTTTTAGATTGTATAACATAGTTAGATCGTGTAATTTCAAGTATTGAAGATCAAATCATGTATCTGATCATCTCCATGTGCTGTTCATTGTCTATGATAATCTAAATCATCCATAATCTAGGAGGTGGGAGGTAACTTGTATCAAACTTATGCTTTAATTCTTATATATGTTCATTCAATGCTTGTTGATTGTGTTGTTTATCAATCCCTCTATTATTTTGCTTTGAACAAATGAATGTAATCGCAAATAATAAAGGTCTAGAGGTGCGGATAACTACATGACCAATGTGCATATGTCGTACACTGGCTCACCAACACAATAAATTGGACCTATCGATGCACGAGAGTGATAAGTTAGGACCAGGTTCATACATGATCTAGGTGACAGATAGATCATAAATCTAGGCGACAGCTAGATTGACAGTTCATGTGCTTAGGATATAGAATAGATGAATTTTGCGGGGATGGAGGCTGAACCAATTGTTCAACAGACTATATCTATCTTTAGTGAACGAACCCAAGACATTGAATGGTAATTATTATGAATTGAACATAAAGGAGATACAAGTGAAACCCAGAATCCTAGATTGCCACCCACCATAAGATCTTCTTATCTGTAATTACTGCTAATTAGTTAAACATCTAAATATAAATAGTAGTTTAGAATAGAAATAAACATCAAAACCCCTTTAGATTAATAATTTGCTATCAATAAATTTCACTGTTCGTGATCACTTGTCTCTATGGGTTCGACCCTTGCTTCCAATACTATTCTATAATAGTCTTGTCCACTTGCAAGGAAAAAGATTAAATAAAACATCGATCAAGTTTTTGGCGCCGTTGCCGGGGACAAGCTAGTTCACGTAGTTAGTTTGTTGGTAGCGTAGTTTTTAATTTAATTTAGTTTTTATTTTAATTTTCAGTTTTTATAAAAAAAAATTATACAAAAAGATTTTTTTTTGTTTTTAATAGTTAGTTGTTTTTTTTAATTGTTTTAAATTATTTTTATGCACGGTCGTCGATCTTTGAATCCTAATTTAGTAGAGTTAAATCAAGATATAAACATTGTTAAAAGAAATCAAGAAGTCCTTGAAAATTTAGCTCACGAGTTTGATGATCAAGATCAATTGAATCAAGAGGATCCTCTGGTTGATCCTCCAATGAAAGAAAATAATAATAATAGAAATCCTGAAAATCCAGTTGACCCAGTCAATAGGAATCAAAGAGAAGAAGAACCTACAAGAAGAAATATGGAAGTAGTGATAAATCAAATAACTATTAATGACTTTAGTAGACCTTCATTAAATGTTGTGACATCATGTTTAGTCTTGCCAGATGCTGTAAGGAATTTTGAGTTAAAAAGTCATTATTTTAATGCCATACCATCTTTTCATGGGATGGCCCATGAAGATCCTGTCAGTTTCTTAAGAGAATATGAATACATGATGAGTACTTTTCCTTTAGGAGGGTTGACTGAAGATCAAATTAAAATGAAATATTTTCCTAGTGCATTAAAAGAATTGGCAAAAAGATGGTTTATGAACTTAACACTTAATAGTGTTTATACTTGGGCTCAATTATATGATTTGTTTATGAGTAAATTTTACAAGCATGCATTTCTTACTGAATATATAAAACAAATCATGTCATTCCAAAATGAACCAGGTGAAATATTCCATGAGTCATGGGATAGATTTAAAAATCTGCTCATTATGTGTCCTCATCATAATTTGGCTCAACATGTGTTAGTGCTTCAATTTTATCATGGTCTTTCGCCAGACTTACAAACTATGGTTGATAGTGCAACTGGTGGTTCTATTAATAGAATGACACCAGAAGCACTAGAAGAATTATTTGAGATGTTAAATATTAATTCCCAACAGAAAAGTGCTAGAAGTAAAAATAGAAGCCTATATCAATTACAAGATAATTCAAATATACAAGCTCAGTTTGAAAATTGGCAAATTTAAGAAGCATGTGCGTTATGTGGATTATATTCTCATGCCACTAATTTTTGCCCGTCAAGTGCTATGTATTCTGAACAGGCTAATGCTATGAATATGTACCCTCAAAGGCCTAGGAATGATCCTTATTCAAACACATATAATCCTGGTTGGAGGAATCATCCTAACTTTTCTTGGGGAGGAAATAAGCCTTTGCAACCTCAACAATTCCAACCTCAACCACCACAACCTCCACAGTTTCCAAATCAAAATCAGTTGAGAATTGAAAAAGTTCCAAAACAAGAAGTAGCAAGTAAAGGTCAAGCAGCATTGATGAAATACATGCTTGAAGAGATTGAAAATCTAAAGAAGCAAATTGCAAATTCTGAAGTAGATAAAAGAGAAGAAGGGAAGTTCTGTTGATTCTTATGTTAGATTTATATCTGTTCAGTTCATTACATCCAGTTTTATACTTCAGTGGCTAATCGGGCTGCGTATCGATTAACGTGGCAACTGTGTATAGAACTTTGCCTAGTATAGTTTTTATAGGACTTTACAGGTTCAGCGAAAAACCTCTCCACAAGCTCTATCGGAAGACCTGCTTAAAGCCCACAAACGGTAGATCTCGTGTCCACATGATCTTCTATGACGTGTCCTATCCAGCAATGACTCATTGGAGAAATTCAAACTTATCCTAATCATTTTTGAATTAATCCAAGACATTCCCTGACATATCAAGCCGCCGAAAGCAACTTTCCGAAAAACAGGAAGACTTTTCGTCCTGAATAGTGAAAGCAGGAAAAGCAGGCTGTCTCCTACTTTCTGCAACAACTCTCAGATCTGACACCTAAATCGCCCACTTTTTTTAAAGATCTCAGAAATCATTCCCTGCTCTAGATATCTGTGAAGACGAAAATCCTTGACTGACAGCCCCATGCATTTAATGCATTGATGAAAAGAGATGTTGAAGTATTCGTCTTCTCCAACGGATCTTTTGAAGTGCACCTGCTATAAATGCTGCCATTGAAGACTGGAACAAGCGCACTGTACAGAATCAATCGAACACTTAAAAGGATTGCTTTGAAACTTCATAACTCCTAGTCTTACAGCTCAGTGCAATCAAGAGATCCTCAACAGATCTAGAAGTCCTTGTCAACAACAAGAAGCTGCTCATCGACACTTATTGTTTTTAACTTCTTGTTGTTTACATTTTCATTTACTATACTTCCGCACGAATTAAATATGTTGTATTTACAGATATTTAATTCCATAGACCCCAAACACAAGTCAATATTTTGTACACGATCCATTAGTGATATTCTTTGTAATTGATCTAGTGGAAAACATAGTGCACTATTTAAATCCAAGGTTGAATGCCTTGGTGGTGGACGTAGCACTCTTTATAGTGTGAACCATCCCAAAATACTTGTGTTATTTTTATCTGTTTGTTTGTCATTTGATCCAGTCATTACTTTGATTATCTTTATCCATTTACGGCAGAACTTAAGTATCTTGTAAAAGGTCTACCGGTAGTCCTTATCGGCAGACCTGGAACAACTATCTTGAAGGTCTTCCGCTACTTCATTCTCTTCAATAGATTGCAAGTATCCTTCAAAGAATTTACTTAAAAGTTTTAAGTGTTTAATAAGCTATTCAACCCCCCCTTCTAGCTTATTATTGTGCCCATTGGGACCCACAATTGGTATCAAAGCCTTACTCTTTGAAAACAAGTTTTTCCAAGATTAAACTCTTGAGAGATACAATATAATGGCACAAACACACTACATGCTGCCTACATCTAATGCTAACCACGTCCCAATATTGGACGAAGGACATTTTGATGTATGGAAGGATAAAGTAATGAGATTTATGAACTCTATTGACAACAGATTATGGAAATGTATAGTGTTTTGCGAGGCGGATCACTCTTAGTTGGGCTATCTTCGTCTAGTCTTCCACTTTTTTTCCGGGTGGCATTAGGTCTAAAGAAAAATAATCGCAAGAGCGAGGTGTATCCGGTAGGGGAAGTGAACAACATAGATTACCTGGCGGGTTTCTTTCGGTCCAAAGTGGGATAGTTACCGACCTCTTATTTAGGTCTTCCTCTCGGGGCTTGTTAAAATAGTAAGAACATATGTAATCCGATTATTGAAAGATTTGAACGAAGACTTGCTGGATAGAAGAAGTAATACTTGTTGAAAGGTGGTAGGTTTACTCTCATTAAAAGTACTCTTTCTAACTTGCAAACGTATTATATGATGGTGTTCAGTATTCCTGCATCTTTGGCTAATAGGTTGGAGAAAATGGAGAGAGATTTCCTATGGGAGGGACATTCGGTGGAGAAGAAGTATCATTTGGTTAAATGGGAGATGGTGTGTTTAAATATGAGTAATGGAGGCTTAGGTATCAAGAATCTAAAATTTTTTAGTGCTGCTCTTATGGGTAAATGGCTGTGGAAATATCTAAGGGCGGATATATAATACGTTGTGGAAGAAGTTGGTACTAGGAAAATATGGGGTGGGGGTTAATAGGTGGAGTCTCAACAAGGTTCAAATGTCATATGGGGTGAGTGTGTGGAAGGGCATTAGGAAAAAATGGGACTTGTTGAAGAGGTGGATTTATTTCGAAATTGGCAATGGGCAGTCGATCTGTTTTTGGAAGGATAAGTGGTGTGGCGGTGTGGAGCTGCGAAAATTATTCCCCACGTTGTACAACATCGCTAGGAATAAAGACGAGACAGTTAATTCGGTAGTGCAGGTTGAAGTTGGCGTAATTACTAGGAATCCATCATTTAGGAGAAATCCCCAAGACTCGAAGATGGATTCTTTGGGACAACTCTTCGAGTTTCTGTACAATCAGAAGGTTAGTGGCGTTGGGGAGGATATAAAAGTGTGGGAGGGGGATCGAGAATAACAAGGCTTTCTCAATTAGATCTTTTTATCATAAATTAAGGGGCATAGAAGGATTTTTTCCATGGAGTAACATTTGGAAAATTAAGGCCCCAATCAGCAAGGTTCTGAAAATCGTTAGGCGGCACACTAGCGCCTAGCGCCTAGGGGACTAGCCAGGGCGTAATCGGGGCCTAGAATTAAGGCATAATTACCATTTGTTTTTTTGATAATTTACATCAAAAATAAAACACATTGACTACAAATTTAATTTTTTTTCTATGTTTGTCATTTTATCAAACACTTGTCTATATTTGTAAAATGAACAAAAAATATGCAAACCTACCATTAATCTCAATTCTCAATAACCCCAAAGCAATAAACCACCCAATTTTAGAACAAAAAACAAAAAAAATATTACTCCACCTACCTACTGCCCCTATAACCCACAATATAACATATCCTTCCTAATCCCTTCTCGTTCTAACTTCTTAGTCTCGAGACAACTCCCTTCTTCTTCATCTTTTTTTCTTCTTTTTTCTTCTATCTATCCGCAAGCAACCCTTTTTTCTTCCTTTCTTTTTTTTTTCTTGTCTCTCTCTCTCTGGCAGACCGACTCTCCTCATTTTTTCATCTTCCAATCTCTTTCCTCATAGATCTAACCCTTTAATCTATCCCCTCTCTCATCCCACCGAATATCCACAAAATCAAACTCCTTTTCTTTATACCTCCCTCTCTGCCTCACCATTAGCACTCCCCCTTCCTTCTCCAATTCGCCCTCCCTTCCTTCTCCGATCACCGCATGCCACAAAATCAAAGCTACAAAAATAAATTATGTTTGGCGAGGTTTGGCGTAGGCGTCGACATAGTCGATTAGGTGGCAACTAAGAAAGTCTCGACAGTAGAGAGAGGCCTAGCACCTAGGCGGGGCCTAGACGGAGCTAGGCGGGGAGTTTTAGAACATTGCCAATCAGAATGAGTTTTAGAACACTGCCAATCAGAATGAGTTTCTAACAGGTGACAATCAACGGACCATGAAAAAAATATACGTAAATTGGTTTTTTTATGAAAGGCGGATGAGGAAAACGTAAACCATCTCCTATTACATTGTCTAGTTGCAAGGAAGATTTGGGATTTTGTCTTCAACCTGTTCCAAGTTAGCTGGGTTATAACACTTGATGGAAAGCTGGTCATTGTAAAAGAGGAAAAAGAAAAAAATGTTTTTTGGGAAGTGGCTCATATGGTAGTGTGCTGGTCCATCTGGAAGGAAAGAAATAGTAGATGCTTCGAGAATGAAGAGAGGGAGGTGGAAGAGCTCTAGAAGCTAATTATGCTGTCAATGTTCTTTTGGTGTCATGAGTCGATAAAGCGTGGTGGCAATCCTTTTGTAGAGTTTGTGGATAATATCTCTTTGTAAAGTAAATGGCATGTATACTTCCTGTATAATGGCGTGTCTCCCGATTAGGCGTTAATACTATCTTTACTTATTAAAAAAATTATGACTTTAAAGCGCTTATGTAGGAGCTTGAGAGTGCAATAGTAGCTAGAATTCCAAAGAAACTGCCAATGCACCTGAATCCAAAGGTGCATTTACCAAATAATAAAACAAATAAACAGTCGATGTTTTTAATCAAATAAAGCAGTACTAAATACAGAAGTTTATCAAACAGTTTACAAGCTATGCTTGTAGATCCAACCTTATGACCAAAAAGAATTTCATTAAAAAGATTATGAGTTTTACAAAACAAAACGTGAAATCTAACCAAATACCAAAACTTCTAACAAGACATCAAGTCTGTAGAGGAAACTCACAAAAACAAGAGTAAAGCAAACGTGAGATTAAAAAAATAAGTTTCCTAGCAACTAGGAAAATAAACAATAAAAAGATCAATGCAGCTCGTGATGATACTGCATCCACAGCTACATCCAAAATATTTCAGCGAAGCTCTCAGTTTTTCTCTCTCTGCAATATGTCTCTCTAAACGTATCTCTCTATATCTCTTTGTGTATGTGTCTGCACGAAATCTTCTTGTATTTATACTTGAGGTAGAGTCGTACACAAATAAGAAAACCAACAACTCAAAGGAAACATAGAATATTAGGTAATAAACAAGTTAGTTTCCAAAAATGGTTTCCTTGTTCTAAAAGAAAGATCTTACCAAAGATTTAATCAAACTTAAACATGGATTCTTGAGAGCTTTAGGAAGTATTAAATATGGGAACTCTTTACCATTGCTTTCGGACCAAGAAAGGATATTAAATATGGTAACTAGTTACCATAACTTTTGGACCAAGAAATGGCACAACAATAAATTCAATAGAGAAAACTAGGTCAACCATATTTTACCTTTACAATCTCTCCCTTTGTTGAACCTTTCTGGTCAAATCACATGACAAATGTTTTTCAACACTCAAACATCTAACCTGTATTGGTTAGTTTTTTATCCCCAGAATTTTTGCAAGTATAGAAAATCAGAAATAATAACCAAGCACAAATTCAAAAATAAATAACCCAAGATCTCCAATAGGAATATGAACACTTGACCTCTCTCCCCCTATTTGACCAAAGAAGGAAAAGGGAGTGTAGAACTTAAAAAATCAGGGTGGGACAAATGCAAACATAATATGTGGACATGATTTTTCAAAAGAGCTCATTTGACTCTTTTTCAAAAATCTTTAGGGAATCCTCAAAAAAATCCAAGATTTTTAGAAAACACAATAAAGTGTAACCCAATAATTGATCAAACCCAAGCAACACTTTAGTAACCCATATCCAAAATTCAAAGTCTCTTAATTCCCCACAAAAATTAGACATCCACTAAATATTTTCAACATGAATATTTTTGGTAATTAATTTACATATTTGATTTTAGGACAAAAATTCAACATGCAAATGCTTTTACCACCAATGCATGCCCTAAAATTATGCCTAAAGTATGATGTAGAAGGATCAAACAGACAGATAGATAATGCAATCACACACATGTGAAAAATGACCAGTTCAATTAGATGTAGTTCCCGATGCAACTGCATTGGGAGGTACATTAATTTTGTGCACTTTGCATCTTTTCTTTTCTCAATCATAATCCTCTCCCATTCATACTAGATTCCATAGGTACTTTATTTCCCTAAGAGTATAGCTCTACTTTATTTCAAGTTAAACAAAACATGCCACTAGGAATCTTTGACACTACTACCAAGGGAAGTCATTTTGCACATGATCAACCCATGAAATCCAAAGATTCATAGTCCCAAGAGAGAATGACAACAAACATTGTTCATAGGTAGCTCTTTTCCTTTAGGTAGCTTTCACACTTTTCCAAGAGTATTCATTTTTCTCAAAATCAACTCATAAGAACCAAAGTTCCATAGTACCAAGATAAGATGGTACAACTTTTGTACTTTAGGTAGCTCTTTCCTTTGTGGACTTCAAACTTGCTCAAGAACTAGAAAAGAGAGTGAGAACCATAAAATATAGTCACAACTGTTATTGAACACAATTCCCAAACAACAACACAAGGCACATAAATGTGAATCAATTTAACTAGAATGCCCCCTAAAAACAAAATGCAAGGATGCCTATTTTTATATATAACTTATTGAAAAACCACATGGCACACATACTAAGAGAGTTCCTTAGATTGAAAAATTTCTCAAAATCTAAAGTCTTAGTAAATATATCAGCCAATTGATTTTATATCGCAACGTGTTCTATGCAAACAATACCTTGTTCAACCAAGTCTCTAATAAAGAGGTATCTTATATCAATGTGTTTTGTTCGAGCATGTTGAACTGGATTTTTTGCTATACAAATTGCATTGGTGTTATCACAATACAATGTTAACACCTCACTGTGTAGCCCATAATCTTTGATCATCTGATTCATGCATAAAAGTTGTAGAGTAATACCTAGAAAGCAAGCAACGCAACTCTATAAAATTTTTGAGCCATTAAGTGGTACCATGCCAAACCTTTGACTCTAGAAAATTTTTAGATTAAAAAATAAATTAAACATTTTTTAAGGTTGAGGGACATAGACCTTACCC
The DNA here is from genome assembly GCA_013146195.2 of Codonopsis lanceolata. Lineage (NCBI taxonomy): Eukaryota > Viridiplantae > Streptophyta > Magnoliopsida > Asterales > Campanulaceae > Codonopsis > Codonopsis lanceolata. The sequence goes on from CM028381.1 coordinate 53,666,019, forward strand.
CAATCCTTATTTTTTATTATTTAAATACCTTGAAAGACTACAATTATAGATATATGATGTCTTTGGTGTGGCAAGAGCAGATGGTGCCTCTAGTGAGGTTTTGAACATCCGACCTCTCGGTTGTGAGTAGTGATGTGCCAGGGTACCTCTGGTAGGGCTTGAACACTCGATCACTTTATTAAGATAAACGAGCAGCTAAATGGGGCCTTTGAGTAAGGATTGAAAAAAAATGTTGCCTCTAAAGAGACTTGAACACCTGACCTTTCTATTGAAAGTTGTAAAGTCCAGGGTGTCTCTAGTGTGACTTGAATACCCAACCTCTCCGTTAGAAAAAGTGAGTGGTACCAGTTGAGCTAGAACACGTTGGTAAAATTAAACTAATTACTAAAACTAACTATTAAAAACTAACTAATTTATAAGTAACAAAGCTTCCCTCAAAAATATTATGATAAGCTCGCTAATTAGAAATAATCAACCTTACCTATTCTCTTTGTAGACATGCCACCATGTACATCACCTATCACTTGAGAGGTTGGATGATCTTTTTGTATACGACTGGGAACATCCCGATTTCGATGAGTCACAGTGGGATCGGTTTCAAAGATGTAAAGTTTCAAGATGAACTTTTCTAGAAGTTTTGACCAATGCATCTTCCAATACGGCCGCATCGAAGTTGCATCTCGTATTTTCATAATTTCCAAAATTAACTTCCAATTTTTGTCATTTTGTGGATCTCGAACAGTCTTATTGGCCATCTTCTCGCAGATCTTGAGTTTATTCCAATATTTTCAAATTATGTAGTAAGCATTCTAATTTTAGAAAAGCGCATACACTAAGGACCTTCACATAAGGTTTGAAGGACTTCCCAAACATCTTTACTTAAGTCATACTTTGCAATAAATGTTGACATCTATGGATTTATACATGGCTAAAAGAGCCTTAGTGTTGAGAGAGGTTGTGGTTCTTTCTTCAAGAGTCCATTTGCCTCACCGGTGATTTTAACATCACCATCATCATCAATGGTCCTAGGTGGAGTCCACTCATTCAACACAACAAGTCACGCCTCTCATAAATTGATTTGATGAAGATACACATATTGACTTTCCAAATTGAGTAATTTACATTCGTCAAGGTATGAGAACGAACAACATTCTCATATTGATAATCCATCACGGCTACAACCGTAATCTTCTCTTAGTGACATCAAGAGAATGCTCGATACCAATTGAGAGTGCAATAATAGCTAGGATTCTAACGAAACTGTCAATGCAGCTTTTGTGATGCAACTACATCCAAAGGTGCATTGACCGATTATAAAACCAATAAATAGCGAAAGTTTTTAATCTAATAAAGCAAGATTGGACACATAAGTTTATCAAACAAGATAAGCTATGCATGTAGATCCAATCCTATGGCCAAAAAGGATTTCACTAAAAGATTTAGTTTTACAAAACAAAACATGAAATCTAATCAAATACCAAAACCTCTAACAAGACATCAAGTCTCAGAGAGGAAACCTACAAAAACAAGAGTAAAGCAATTGTGAGATGAAGAAATAAGTTTCCTAGTAATTAGGAAAACAAACAACAAAAGAGGTGGTCTCTAAGATGGTCTTACGGATCCTTATCCGTAAGACGAGCCCCATTTAGGAATTCGCGGGTTAATAACTAAACATGTTAATAAAAATCATAATAATAAGATTGGGAAGATGGAAGGAAGTGTTGCTTGAGGATTTAGTCAATCGGGGGTTAGTTGTCTGAAACCCCTTAGCTACATAATTTAGTTTTAATTCTCATTAATGAGAAGTTCCTCTATTTACTTCGGTGCCCCTCGCACTTTCATTATTTGACGCCAAATTCTTATGTTTCTCACACCTTGCGCTTTAATCCTTTGTCACTTACCTTTCAATGTGTCGTCAGTTGGCTTAAATGTCATTCAACAGTTGCTAAAGTTCATTAGTCCAACAAGAATCTCAAGGTAATTGATGCAAACTGATGGCTACAATCTGAGCTCTATTAAAGGATTAAACTGTATGGCTTCCCAAAATTGCTCGCCTCAAAGCGATTCTCTCCGGTATTCATGTATCCTCAAAGTAGGCGAATGAAGAGTAAGGGAAGACGAAGTCTTAGAGAGCGTAAAGCTGCTTGATCCCTCCCACCGACATCACCGTCGACAATATCATCTCCCCAAACAAGTTTTATATATCTACGTGCTAGTTTACCAGTGACACTTTAGCATTAAGAGTCCTACACAAATAAGAAATCGACCCCATGAAACCTAATTGAAGTAAATTAAACTAAGTTTTCAAAAATGATTTTTGTTCTAAAAGAAAGCTCTTATCAAAGATTTAGCCAAACTTAAACATGGATTCTTGAGAGCTTTATGAAGTATTAAATATGGTAACTCTTTACCATTGCTTTATGACCAAGAAAGGGTATTAAATATAGTAACTACTTACCATAATTTTTTGACCGTAAAAGGCACAACAATAAATTCAATAGAAAAATAGGTTGATTCTAGTTTACCATTACACCATGTGTCATTGGATTTAGATTAACTTACCTATATATACTCTTATTACTAAACTCAAATCTGAATCGATCATGTTGGATAGACAACACAAACAACCCTTCTTCCTTGGATTCTTCTACTTGTCCTCTTCGGGCTCCCTGTCACGTTAGGCTGGCTGGAGCACCTCTAAAGCACGACTACTAACTGAGATGATTAAACTAAAAACTTGCTTGAATCATTTAAGATTACTTTCGCTTCATCGGTATGTTTATAGGAGTAATCAGTTTCTGTAGCAACAGAAAGCACATTCTTGGTTTCATTAATTAATAAATGAGAGGTTAACTGGTGGACATAGAGTTTGTATGGTATCTCAAAAGAAAGCATTTGACGACCTACAGGTTTCATGTCACATATGCCGAGATATGTACTCAAGAAGCCAATCAGCCACAAAGTAGAAACACTTGTTTCTAAATAGCGCCTCTTACTTTTTATGGGTCGCCTTGTTTAGCCGTATGGTGGTTGATGGATGCATTTTGATTCGTTTAATTGAAAATACAAGTCACATAAACCGGTGGTTATATTCATGGAATTAAAAGCAATACTAATACCCATAGATCTTAATCTTCACATAGGAATTATCGAAACAATAAACTAGATGCGAGCGTACCTAAATCCATGAGAACGATTGTCCTTTGGTTATGTGATGTAGCGGAAGGTAATTAAGAGAAACGATAAATATCAAAAGCTGTTGAGATCGCGCCACGACTACCAAGATAATGATCTTCTAAATCTGTTGAGGTTTGCAAACCTACCACGATCTAGGCATCAATTCACGTTGATTCAATGAATACCGGAATTGGGGAAAAGTATATTATTCATAAACGGCAAAATCTGCCTCTTAAACAACCCTAAAAGTGCTTAAATAAGCTCAAAACCTAAAAGCAATAAATTGTCGAAATTACAAAAAAGCCCAAAACTAATAAAAAAATTCAAAGGCTCGTAACCCTATTTAAATGATGTTTTTTGGCCGTCTTCCGAGCTTCGATTTGATATCTTTGCGGGCCCGTAACTCCACCCGAGAGTCAAAAGTTATGCCCTTTTCATCCGCGCACCTGTCCAAGCGATCGAGATAATCAAGTGCGAGCGCATCATTATCGTCTTCCAATTTGTAATGTAGTATCCTTGGGTTTCTCTTGCTAATGAGGCGACAGAGAGAAAAGATTATTAACCTACGTACAATTGGGGACCATAACATTTTTATAGGAATTGTTTGACCTAATTATCAACCAGCCCATTATAAGTTGACAATTAGCACCCATGAGGTCTCTACACATATTCAATTAAAACCCCATACTTATAAAAAGATGACTTAGGCCCATTTAACTTAGTAAATCACTTCAATTAGGCCTATTAACTTTAGATAATATGAAGTATATACGTTAAGCCGATGCATACACGTCTGCATGCCCAAATGAATACATATTTATCATATGCACATACATATAAGTCCATAAAATTCTTACAATCTCCCACTTGGACTATATATAAATGTGCATACGTTAACCAATCCTTTACTTTTAGTCATTTTAAACCAATCCTGTCCATCACTCAAATTAACACAAGGATCAAAGAGGCTTTCGTCACATTTATCGCAACTAGACCCATCATTGGTCACATACATTAACATAACTAACGACATGGATCAAGTATGGATGTGTAGCATGGAAATTACATGTAATGTGATCTTCACATGTCTATCTCCAATTGGTCCTACCTTAGTCCATATGAGATCAAATAACGAGTGCTGAATACTGAATAACTTTATGCTTTAACAAAGTCCAAAATTATAGAATTGTCATGACAATAAAAGATAAATGTCAAGCAAATACTCAATACAAACTCCCACTTGAAACTATGCATAATCTAAGCGCATAATACCCATCTGACGGTGTGCTCGTGAAAGACCTTAGGTGTCAAACCTTTAGTGAGGATCCGCTATCATGGAGTTTGTCCCAATATGCTCAATACAAATGTGACCATTTTGAATTCTTTCTTTAACAACAAGGAACTTGATATCTATATGTTTAGACTTAGAAGAGCTCCTGTTGTTGTTTGAGTAAAGGACTGCAGACTTATTGTCACAAAATAACTTTAATGGTCTTTCAATACCATCTACTACTCGCATGCCCAGTGACAAAATTTCAGCGGCCAAACCCCTTGATTTGATGCCTCGTAGCATGCTACAAATTACTTCCATAGTGGAAGAAGCAACGAGTGTCCGCTTAACACTCTTCCAAGAGATTGCTCCTCCGGCTAGCAAATAGATGTAGCCAAGTAGATCTTAGACTATCTTGGCATCCCATAAAATCGAATCGAGATACCCAATGATCTCAAGTTTATCCGGCCTTTTATATGTGAGCATGTAATCCTTTGTTCTTTGTAAGTATCGCATAACCCTTTTGGCTGCTATCCAATGTTCCTTACTTGGATTGCTGAGGTATCTGCCTAACACTCCAACAATGAATGCCAGGTCGGACGGGTGCAAACCTGTGCATACATCAAACTCCCTACCAACCGGCATAAGGGATATCTTTCATTTCTTTAGATTCAATTTCATTCTTAGGGCGATTGAGGCTGAATCTATCTCCTTTAGCCACAGGGGGTATCACACGGTTTACAATCTTGCATGCCAAACCTTTGAGTACCTTTTCAATATATCCCTTTTGTGATAATCCAAGAATACCTTGAGAACGATCTCGGTGTATTTGGATTCCTAATACAAAAGATGCATCACCAAGATCTTTCATCTCAAATTTCTTTGATAGAAATTTCTTAGTCTCATGCAATAGGTCTATATCATTTGTGGCAAGCGGATGTCATCCACGTATAAAACTAGAAAAATGTATTTGCTCCCACTTGAACTTATGGTATATACATTCATCTTAAAACCAAATGATAATACAACTTGATGAAATTTGTGATACCATTGTCGAGATGCTTGTTTGAGCCCATAGATGGATTTCTTAAGTTTGCAAACCATTTGTGTTGAATCTTTTGAAACAAAGCATTCTGGTTGCACCATATAGATCGTTTCTTCGATGTCGCCATTGAGAAGCATAGTTTTTACATCCATCTGATGTAACTCTAAATCAAAATGTGCCACTAGTGCCATAATCGTTCTAAATGAGTCCTTGAAGAAACCGGAGAGAAGGTCTCTTTATAATCGATGCCTTCCTTTTGAGTAAATCCCTTAGCAACTAGGCGTGCCTTATATCTTTCCACATTGCCATGTGAATCCCTCTTGGTTTTAAATACCCATTTGCAACCAATATGTTTCACTCCTTCAGGCAATGGGACAAGATCCCATACGTCATTGTCTTTCATGGACTTGATTTCCTCATTCATGGCATCCATCCACTTTTGAGAGTTTGAACTTTCAATGGCTTGAAGAAAGGTGATTGGATCATCCTCCATCACGCCAATACTTGTCTCATGTTCATTGAGAAATACTATAAAGTCATCTGGAATTGCATTTCTCCTCTCTCTAGTGGATCTCCTTAAAGGCACTGGTTCTTGAGGTTGTTGAGCTTGTTCCTCATGAACAATTGGTTGATCTAGATAAAGGGGAATTTCAACATTGTCTTGTTGTTCCAAATGTTGTTCTTGAGCAGTGTTAGGAGTAAGATCGATCATGGTCAAGAACAAATTTTGGAAGAGGAATAATGCTGAATCCTCTTCGAAGGCAAAGTCTCTTACCTTATTTCCTCCCCCAAGCTCAATATTCTCAAAGAACTGGGCATTTCGCGTCTCAAAGAAAGTTCTTGATTTGGGATCATAAAACTTAAAGCCCAATGATCTTTCAGGGTATCCAACAAAATAGCTACTAACTGTTCTTGAGTCCAATTTCCTTTCATTTGGCCTATAAGGCCTTGCCTCAGCTAGACAGCCCCAAATGTGTAAATGTTTTAAGACATGTTTCTTGCATGTCCATAGTTCATAAGGGGTTTTAGTCGTAGCTTTTGTTGGAACCCTATTAAGGATATAAACTGCGGTCTTTATTGCCTCTCCCCAGAGTGAATCAGGTAACGTAGTATGACTAATCATACTTCTTTCCATATCTTTTAAAGTCCTATTTCGTCTTTCAGTCACACCATTCATGCTAGGTGTACGGCATGGTGTCTTGTGGGGCGATTCCACATTCTTCTAGGAATTTGGCAAAAGGCCTGGGCGTTGTTCACATGAACCATCATTTACGTAGTATTCACCACCACGGTCAGACCTGACCTTCTTTATGGTTTTGCCATGTTGGTTTTCAACCTCAGCCTTAAATTTTGTGAAAACGTCCAAAGCTTGAGATTTCTCATGTATCAAAAATAGGTAGCCATAACGAGAGTAATCATCTATGAACGTTATAAAATACTCTTGACCATTCCACGAAGGTGTGGGAAATGGTCCACAAATGTCTGTATGTATTAGTTCTAAGACATCCTTAGCTCTCTCGGCACCTAATTTTCTCTTGTTTGTCTCTTTGCCTTTAATACACTCAACACATATTTCAGTTTCCATAGTGTCAATTGTATCGAGAATCCCATCTGACACAAGCCTTTGAATTCGTTGTTTTGAAATATGACCTAAGCGCTTGTGCCATAATGACAAAGAGTTCTCGTCTGTTATTTTTCGTTTAGTGCCGCGTGATTGTTTTCATTAAATGAGGTAAATGTATCAAGAAAATATAGGTTATCGAAATTTGATAAAGTATTGGATCCAATAAATTTAGAATCATAAAAGAGACGACATCCATTATTACCAAAAGAACAAACATATCCTTCTTTGTCCAAAGTAGAAATGGAAACCAAATTTCGTCTAAAAGACGGTACAATGTATGTCTCAAATAAATCCAAATAAAACCCAGTCTTAAGCAATAACCTAAATGTTCCTATTGCTTCAACCTCAACCGAATTGCCATTCCCCACATAGATGAATCTTTCAGCATCACTTGGCTTGCGGCAACTCAGGCAACCCTGCATAGACACACTTATGTGAGTAGTAGCACCAGAATCTAACCACCAAGTATGTCTAGGCACTGAAACCAAATTAACCTCAGAACAAACAAGAATGAGAGGTTTACCTTTCTTCACACGCCAAGCGTGATATTTGGCACACTCTCTCTTCACATGAGAAGGATCCTTACAAAAGAAGCATGTCATTTCCTTATCTTGTCCTTTGGACACCTTTTGTTGCTTCTTCTTTGGGTCCAAGCCCACAATTTCCTTACCTTTCCTTTTCTTGTTGCTGCCCGAGGAAGATGATACCAAATGAGCACTTTCCGTCTTTTCATGTCTCATTCTGTCCTCTTCTTGTGCACAATGCGAAATGAGCTCGTTAAGAGTCCATTTCTCTTTCTGGCAGTTATAACTGACCACAAACTGAGTAAACTGTGCAGGAAGAGATATCAAAACTAAATGAACAAGCAAGTCATCAGACAGCTCTAGCTTAAGGCCCTTTAGTTTTGATGCCAAAAGAGACATTTCCATAATGTACTCTCTTACGTTCCCTTTGCCTTTATACCTCATGGAAACAAGACCACGTAAGATAGAACTTGTTTCCGATTTTTCACTCTTGGCAAAGCGCTTTTCAAGCTCCTCAAGGAACGTCGTAGCAACTTTTTCCTCGGACATAGTGCCCCTGAATGTTTCTGGAATTGCACGCCTCATGATCATCAGACTCATGCGATTTGAGCGGTCCCACTTCTCCATTTCCCTCTTTTCATCAGAGGTACTAGAAGCCGTAAGATCAGGGACGCCGCTCCCTAAGTGCAAGGTCTAGATCCATGCAACCGAGAACTATCATAACGTTCTCTTTCCAATCTTTAAAGTTGGTACCATTAAGTACCGGAATGGAGTTGATATTAGCAGATACAGTTGCAGCAGATGTATTAACTGAATAGAGAATAAAAATAAACCGTATAAGCTCACATAAACATAATAAAACCTTAAGCAAACAAGTTAAAATAAATTCAAAATGATGATTCCCATTACAAGAAAACCGGTACAACACTAATCCTAGTCTTTTGACAGAGAATTAATTTGCAAGTGATTTTCTTGGTGTAGTAATCAAACATTGACAATAAGATCCAGTCAAATGTTGAGCCTTTCTTTTGACTGACTCAACACCCACAAGGACACCTAATAATTATCACATGTTTATTACCACAGATGTGTTTGAATTTCTGCCAGACGAAAATAACCTTCCTTTTGGCCGGTCATTACCCGCATGAAAATTGCATACACAAACATCTCAGTAAATCAAAATTAAAAAATATAAACAGGAGAGGTTACTTTTGTAACATGCTGCATCAATTAATTAATATGAATTACTAGACGTGCTCATAAATAGAGCAAAACCTTCGTCATTTTGAATCTAAAAACTGAATCCATGATACATAAAATCATGACAAATAAAATATAAATCGCATAATCAAGGTCATTTCTCATAAATTCATATCATAATGTATAATACATGTCATTGACGTAATAATAATGTTTTAAAAAACTAATAATAATAAACTTTAATAAGTTATTCAAAATATAACAATCCCATAAAATACAATTTGCAAATATTAAGCCATAAATTTCTGAAATGAAACTGTTCCTATATTAATCCATAAAATACTATTTCCAAATATCCCATAAAAAACGCATGAAATAAAACTTTGAATTTCTGATTTATTTCTAAATTGCAATCTAATCCAGAGTTAACCCAAAATGATTCCAATGCCTAGAAGAGGCGGCGGTGCCCATGATGTATGCACAAAAGAGAGATTGGATTATCAACAAACCAAAAAATGGGTTTTCAGATTCAAGACAAGGAATATGTTGGCATGATACAAACTCACTCCAAAAAGTTTGAACATGCAGCAAAGTGTATATAAAAAAAAAAAAAAAACTAACTGTTTGGAAATCACTTTAATCCAAAAGTGAACAGTATACATAAAAATGAAAATTTCCCTTACGCAGCACACCGAAAACGATTGAACGCCAATTCAAAATTTCCAAACCAAGCCAAAAAAAAACAAAAACTCAGATAATCTTAACGTGAAGGTGCTCTAATACCACTTGATGGAATTAAAAGCAATACTAATACCCATAGATCTTAATTTTCACATAGGAATTACCCGAAATAATAATAAACTAGATGCGGAAGCGTACCTGAATCCATGAGAATGATTGTCCCTTGGTTATGCGTCTTCCAATTTGTAACGTAGTATCCTTAGGGTTTCTCTTGCTAATGGGGCGGCAAAGAGAAAAGATTATTAACTACGTACAATTGGGGACCATAACCTTTTTATAGGAATAGTTTGACCTAATTATCAACCAGCCCATTATAAGTTGACAATTAGCACCCATGAGGTCTACACATATTCAATTAAAACCCCATACTTATAAAAAGATGACTTAGGCCCATTTAACTTAGTAAATCACTTCAATTAGGCCTATTAACTTTAGATAATATGAAGTATACGTTAAGCCGCAGTGCATACACGTCAGTATGCCCAAATGCACATATTTATCATATGCAGTTAAATGTTAACATCAAGGCATGCCTTAAAATGGTTTTATTAAGGGTCATGTTTTTGGGGTAGAACAATCAACAGAGTTTAGAGTAGGCACACACTGATCCAAAACAATTCCTAGACATTGTGTTGATCAATAGAAAAAGGAGCAGTGGTATTTATCAAAGATATACAAGCAATGGGCAAAAAAATATGTGAAAATTTCACAGATGATCAGAAATGATCTTAACAGACACACATTTGCAAGAACTATACATTCTGCGTATATAGAAGTAGAAGGCTCGACTCAACATCACCAACATAGCTCGAATCATCTGTCATCTGTGTGCTGAAAATATATTCTAGATACACTAGCTAAGAATGAACAACGTACAAATCCATTACTTTGAGAAAGTAATACCAAAAAGTCCAGGCCAACACATATAACAACGAATCTATCATCGAAAAAAATGACAAATCAATACTTTCAAAAGATTTCCAAAATATAGATCGCTGGACAACTAGCCAGAATATTAATATTTAGGAGTAGAAACTACATTCAAGAAGCCTTTGGCGGATTCTTCACATTTTCCATTAACTCGAATGATGAGTATGAGTTGCAAACGGTGATCAAGAGATCGACATGCTTCTAAAAGCGATGCTTTTGCCAAGCAGAAACATTGTCAGCCTTATGTTATCCTCATTACCTTCAAAGTTTCTCACCCTTACCCTCAATAATGTTCTTTGACACAATCATGAATCTCAGCCTCTTCTACAGTTCTTCGCCTTAGTGAAGTCCTTAAATTGAAAATCCAATTAATCCCAATCAATATGTGTTCAAAGGCTGAAAAGGAATTGACAAATGATTCTGTTGACATTAGAAGAAAAGGACAATGGAAATTATGAACAAATTAATATTGTAAACAAAACTATAGAAGTACCTCTAATTCGATGGAACACGACCCATGTTCAATGCATAATTCCTTGAAGCAATACAAGATGCTTAGAATTCTTTGGAAAAGGTCCAAGATATTCATTCCTATCAACCATAGTTTGGCATTCAGTTTTTTAGGTGATTTATTGGTCAAGGCACATGTACGTCGTTGGGCATCATCATACAAGGGTAAAAGTAATTAAGAAGCCAAACGGAAAGAGTGAGCAATTAGTTTTTGATAAATAAATAAGAGTGAGCAACAAGTTAGTAATATGATATAACAAAATTCAATGGATTCTTAACAAACAATTGATAACAAGAGGGAAATTAGAAAGAGAGGGGAAAAGATAACAGGAGCAAACAAGTTAAATGATTCAAACTGTCTTCTAATCACAGAAAAGATTCTATTGAGAAAATAATCTTATTGTGTTTACCGTTTACAGCCTATTGGAATTCCCGCAATTTTATGGTCTTAGGAAGAAAAGGAACATGATCATAGTCTTAAAAACAAAATTAAAGTGGATACAAACATGCCTCATTACAGTTGGTAGTGAGTGTCATGTATTCTCAGACAACGAAAACATTTGAAGAAATTTCCTAATTTGAAATCGCCCGATCATTGTTATATATATGATAACAGTTCAAGTTTTGCTCAGAAAAGTACACAAGATTCAGAACGCATTTGCTTGAGAAACGCCGATTATGTGCCAAAATCCTTACCTCTTTCACATTCACTCAAGAATCGATGACCAAATACTCAAGTGTTCCACTTATTAGCTGTTAATTATTCATTCACATTGTATCTTGTCTTATTCATAGAAGGGATTTCGATTACTGTAATTTAGCCTCAATTATAGGAGTATATTTTAGGATATCTTTGACTCATGTATCCTTATATATATAGGGCTGTTAATATGGTAGTAGATATACGTAACATTATTCCTCCAATCTTCTTCTTGTTCTCTCTCGCTGTAAATTCTTTCGTAACATAATGGAGTGTCACAAAACCACTAGTAACCAGCCTCCCGAAGAAAATGATAATCGATCTTCTATGTGCTGCACGAGCATGGAACACCGGATTACGTGCCATATGTAGTGCAGAAATTTTATCACAATGTAATGAAGGGGAGAAATCGAAATGTCGAGTTCACTCGAAATGTATATGCAAACCACTTGAGTTCGGCAGTTAGGTGGCCAAGGCACGATATTCACCTCGCTCGCTAGGAGCGAGACGCTTGCTTCTTTTCGCCCAGTTAAGAGACTAGATTAGGACCAATGTAAACACACGCACTCCGTGGTGGATCGTCTATCATTTGGATCACCCACCCAATCGTAGTCCGAGTAAGCCCGAATGGATACATTGGTGGATGGGTAGAATGTGAGTCCCAAGCACAAAAG
>CM028381.1:53678513-53762984 GCA_013146195.2 Codonopsis lanceolata
CTTAAGGCCTTTTTTTTGTTTGAGACATACATTGTACCGCCTTTTAGACGAAATTTGGTTTCCATTTCTACTTTGGACAAAGAAGGATATGTTTGTTCTTTTGGTAATAATGGATGTCGTCTCTTTTATGATTCTAAATTTATTGGATCCAATACTTTATCAAATTTCGATAACCTATATTTTCTTGATACATTTACCTCATTTAATGAAAACAATCACGCGGCACTAAACGAAAAATAACAGACGAGAACTCTTTGTCATTATGGCACAAGCGCTTAGGTCATATTTCAAAACAACGAATTCAAAGGCTTGTGTCAGATGGGATTCTCGATACAATTGACACTATGGAAACTGAAATATGTGTTGAGTGTATTAAAGGCAAAGAGACAAACAAGAGAAAATTAGGTGCGGAGAGAGCTAAGGATGTCTTAGAACTAATACATACAGACATTTGTGGACCATTTCCCACACCTTCGTGGAATGGTCAAGAGTATTTTATAACGTTCATAGATGATTACTCTCGTTATGGCTACCTATTTTTGATACATGAGAAATCTCAAGCTTTGGACGTTTTCACAAAATTTAAGGCTGAGGTTGAAAACCAACATGGAAAAACCATAAAGAATGTCAGGTTTGACCGTGGTGGTGAATACTACGACAGAAATGATGGTTCATGTGAACAACGTCCAGGGCCTTTTGCCAAATTCCTAGAAGAATGTGGAATCGTCCCACAGTACACCATGCCAGGTACACCTAGCATGAATGGTGTGACTGAAAGACGAAATAGGACTTTAAAAGATATGGAAAGAAGTATGATTAGTCATACTACGTTACCTGATTCACTCTGGGGAGAGGCAATAAAGACCGCAGTTTATATCCTTAATAGGGTTCCAACAAAAGCTACGACTAAAACCCCTTATGAACTATGGACATGCAAGAAACATGTCTTAAAACATTTACACATTTGGGGCTGTCTAGCTGAGGCAAGGCCTTATAGGCCAAATGAAAGGAAATTAGACTCAAGAACAGTTAGTAGCTATTTTGTTGGATACCCTGAAAGATCATTGGGCTTTAAGTTTTATGATCCCAAATCAAGAACTTTCTTTGAGACGCGAAATGCCCAGTTCTTTGAGAATATTGAGCTTGGGGGAGGAAATAAGGTAAGAGACTTTGCCTTCGAAGAGGATTCAGTTACTATCCCTCTTCCAAAATTTGTTCTTGACCATGATCAGGATCTTACTCCTAACACTGTTCAAGAACAACATTTGGAACAACAAGACAATGTTGAAATTCCCCTTTATCTAGATCAACCAATTGTTCATGAGGAACAAGCTCAACAACCTCAAGAACCAGTGCCTTTAAGGAGATCCACTAAAGAGAGGTTAAATGTAATTACATATGACTTTATAGTATTTCTCAATGAACATGAGACAAGTATTTGCGTGATGGAGGATGATCCAATCACCTTTCTTCAAGCCATTGAAAGTTCAAACTCTCAAAAGTGGATGGATGCCATGAATGAGGAAATCAAGTCCATGAAAGACAATGACGTATGGGATCTTGTCCCATTGCCTGGAGGAGTGAAACATATTGGTTGCAAATGGGTATTTAAAACCAAGAGGGATTCACATGGCAATGTGGAAAGATATAAGGCACGTCTAGTTGCTAAGGGATTTACTCAAAAGGAAGGCATCGATTATAAAGAGACCTTCTCTCCGGTTTCTTCGAAGGACTCATTTAGAACGATTATGACATTAGTGGCACATTTTGATTTAGAGTTACATCAGATGGATGTAAAAACTGCGTTTCTCAATGGAGACATCGAAGAAACGATCTATATGGTGCAGCCAGAATACTTTGTTTTAAAAGATTCAACACAAATGGTTTGCAAACTTAAGAAATCCATCTATGGGCTCAAACAGGCATCTCGACAATGGTATCACAAATTTCATCAAGTTGTATTATCATTTGGTTTTAAGATGAATCTATATACCATAAGTTCAGTGGGAGCAAATACATTTTTCTAGTTTTATACGTGGATGACATCCTGCTTGCCACAAATGATATAGACATATTGCATGAGACTAAGAAATTTATATCAAAGAAATTTGAGATGAAAGATCTTAGTGATGCATCTTTTGTATTAGGAATCCAAATACACCGAGATCGTTCTCAAGGTATTCTTGGATTATCACAAAAGGGATATCTTGAAAAGGTACTCAAAGGTTTGGCATGCAAGATTGTAAACCAGGTGATACCCCAGTGGCTAAAGGAGATAGATTCAGTCTCAATCAGTGCCCTAAGAATGAAATTGAATCTAAAGAAATGAAAGATATCCCTTATGCTTCGGCTGTAGGGAGTTTGATGTATGTACAGGTTTGCACCCGTCCGGACCTGGCATTCATTGTTGGAGTGTTAGGCAGATACCTCAGCAATCCAAGTAAGGAACATTGGATAGCAGCCAAAAGGGTTATGCGATACTTACAAAGAACAAAGGATTGCATGCTCACATATAAAAGGCCGGATAAACTTGAGATCATTGGGTATTCTGATTCCGATTTTGCGGGATGCCAAGATAGTCTAAGATCTACTTCGGGCTACATCTATTTGCTAGCTGGAGGAGCAATCTCTTGGAAGAGTGTTAAGCAGACACTCATTGCTTCTTCCCCTATGGAAGCAGAATTTGTAGCATGCTACAAGGCATCAAATCAAGGGGTTTGGCTGCGAAATTTTGTCACTGGGCTGCGAGTAGTAGATGGTATTGAAAGACCATTAAAGTTATTTTGTGACAATAAGTCTGCAGTCCTTTACTCAAACAACAACAGGAGCTCTTCTAAGTCTAAACATATAGATATCAAGTTCCTTGTTGTTAAAGAAAGAATTCAAAATGGTTACATTTGTATTGAGCATATTGGGACAAACTCCATGATAGCGGATCCGCTCACTAAAGGTTTGACACCTAAGGTCTTTCACGAGCACACTGCTCGTATGGGTATTATGCAGTTAGATTATGCATAGTTTCAGTGGGAGTTTGTATTGAGTATTTGCTTGACATTTATCTTTTATTGTCATGACAATTCTATAATTTTGAACTTTGTTAAAGCATAAAGTTATTCAGTATTCAGCACTCGTTATTTGATCTCATATGGACTAAGGTAGGACCAATTAGAGATAGACATGTGAAGATCACATTACATGTAATTTCCATGCTACACATCCATACTTGATCCATGTCGTTAGTTATGTTAATGTATGTGACCAATGATGGGTCTAGTTACGATAAATGTGACGAAAGCCTCTTTGATCCTTGTGTTAATTTGAGTGATGGACAGGATTGGTTTAAAATGACTAAAAGTAAAGGATTGTGTTAACGTATGCACATTTATATATAGTCCAAGTGGGAGATTGTAAGAATTTTATGGACTTATATGTATGTGCATATGATAAATATGTGTATTTGGGCATGCAGACGTGTATGCACTGCGGCTTAACGTATATACTTCATATTATCTAAAGTTAATAGGCCTAATTGAAGTGATTTACTAAGTTAAATGGGCCTAAGTCATCTTTTTATAAGTATGGGGTTTTAATTGAATATGTGTAGAGACCTCATGGGTGCTAATTGTCAACTTATAATGGGCTGGTTGATAATTAGGTCAAACTATTCCTATAAAAATGTTATGGTCCCCAATTGTACGTAGGTTAATAATCTTTTCTCTCTGTCGCCTCATTAGCAAGAGAAACCCTAAGGATACTACATTACAAATTGGAAGACGCATAATGATGCAGGCAGTCTCGCACTTGATTATCTCGATCGTTTGGACAGGGTGCGCGGAAAAGGGCATAACTTTTGACTCGGGTGGAGTTACGGGGCCCGCAGCATATCAAATCGAAGCTCTCGGAAAGACGGCCAAAAAAACATCATTTAAATAGGGTTACGAGCCTTTGAATTTTTTTTATTAGTTTTGGGCTTTTTTGTAATTTCGACAATTTATTGCTTTTAGGGTTTTGAGCTTATTTAAGCACTTTTAGGGTTGTTTAAGAGGCAGATTTTGCCGTTTATGAATAATATACTTTTCCCCAATTCCGGTATTCATTGAATCAACGTGAATTGATGCCTAGATCGTGGTAGGTTTGCAAACCTCAACAGGATTTAGAAGATCATTACTGGTAGTCGTGCGCGATCTCAACAGTTTTGATATTTATCAGTTTCTCTTAATTACCTTCCGCTACATCACATAACCAAGGGACAATCGTTCTCATGGATTTAGGTACGCTTCCGCATCTAGTTTATTGTTTCGGATAATTCCTATGTGAAGATTAAGATCTATGGGTATTAGTATTGCTTTTAATTCCATGAATATAACCACCGGTTTATGTGACTTGTATTTTCAATTAAACGAATCACTGAAACAGATCCATCAACCACCATACGGCTAAACAAGGCGACCCATAAAAAGTAAGAGGCGCTATTTAGAAACAGTGTTTCTACTTTGTGGCTGATTGGCTTCTTGAGTACATATCTCGGCATATGTGACATGAAACTGTAGGTCCGTCGTTTCTTTTGAGATACCATACAAACTCTATGTCCACCAGTTAACCTCTCATTTATTAATTAATGAAACCAAGAATGTGCTTTCTGTTGCTACAGAAACTGATTACTCCTATAAACATACCGATGAAGCGAAAGTAATCTTAAATGATTCAAGCAAGTTTTTAGTTTAATCATCTCAGTTAGTAGTCGTGCTTTAGAGGTGCTCCAGCAGCCACTGCACAGGAGCCCGAAGAGGACAAGTAGAAGAATCCAAGGAAGAAGGGTTGTTTGTGTTGTCTATCCAACATGATCGATTCAGATTTGAGTTTAGTAATAAGAGTATATATAGGTAAGTTAATCTAAATCCAATGACACATGGTGTAATGGTAAACTAGAATCAACCTATTTTTCTCTATTGAATTTATTGTTGTGCCTTTTTACGGTCAAAAAATTATGGTAAGTAGTTACTATATTTAATACCCTTTCTTGGTCATAAAGCAATGGTAAAGAGTTACCATATTTAATACTTCATAAAGCTCTCAAGAATCCATGTTTAAGTTTGGCTAAATCTTTGATAAGAGCTTTCTTTTAGAACAAGGAAATCATTTTTGAAAACTAACTTGTTTAATTTATTTCCGAATATTTTATGTTTCATAGAGTGGTTGGATTTCTTATTTGTGTAGGACTCTACCTCAAGTATAAATAAAAGAAGCCTTCGTGTACACATATGAGATATACAAGAGACATATTATTTGAAGTATTTTGGATGCAACTATGGATGCAGTAACATCAAGAGGTGCATTGATCTGTGGCAAAGATAAACGGATCCTCTCAAGTTAATAAATATCATTATTGTATATTAGTCGAGTTGGTTGGTTGCATCGCTTTAGGGTTCAGCTGGTGGTGGTCAAGGGTTTGAAACTCTGAAACTTACAAAATTTATTTTTAATGCTCTTTAATGAGAAATTCGTTTATTTGCTCCGGTGCCCCTCTACTTTCAATATTTGCCGCCGAAATTCTTATGTTTCTTACGCCTTGCAATTTAATCCTTTGGTAGCTTCGTTAACCATCCGTTAGTATCAACTGCCTTGGGATACTTGATGGATTGTAACGGACTTTGACGAAATGTTAAATGACACATTTAAAGACAAATCACATTTCTATAAAAGTACAAAGTAACACTCTTAATACTAAAAAGTGACACCCTTAATGCTAAAAAGTGACACACTTAATACTAAAAAGTGACACACTTAATGCTAAAAAGTGTCACTTTAAAACTAACATTGAATGCCAAAACTTGGCTGGGACGATGATGATCTTGTCGACGGTGATGTCGGTGGGAGGGATTCTGGCAACTTTACCTGCTCTCTACCTAATCGTCTTCCCTCTACTCTTCATTCGCCTACTTTGAGGATACATGAATACCGGAGAGAATTCGCCTGCTTGAAGCGAGCAATTTTTGGGAAGCCTTACAGTTTAATCCTTTGTCAGCTCCGTTAGCCATCCGTTTGCATCAATTACCTTGGGATACTTGACGGACCCTAATGAACTTTAACGAAATGTTGAATGACACATTTAAAGCCAAACGACGACACATTGAAAAGATAAAAGTGACACATTTTTAAGGTTGAAAGCGACACTATAAAAGGAAATTTATATAATTCTCATTAAAATACAAAGTAACACTCTTAATACTAAAAAGTGATACTCCTAATACTAGAAAGTGACACATTTAATATTAAAAAGTTATACTCTTAATACTAAAAAGTGACAAAGGATTAAACTGCAAGGTGTGAGAAACATAAGAATTTCGGCGTCAAATAATGAAAGTGCAGGGGCACCGAAGTAAATAGAGGAACTTCTCATTAATGAGAATTAAAACTAAATTATGTAGCTAAGGGGTTTCGAACAACTAACCCCCCCGATTGACTAAATCCTCAAGCAACACTTCCTTCCATCTTCCCAATCTTATTATTATGATTTTTATTAACATGTTTAGTTATTAACCCGCGAATTCCTAAATGGGGCTCCGTCTTACGGATAAGGATCCGTAAGACCATCTTACAGGAGACCACCTCTTTTGTTGTTTGTTTTCCTAATTACTAGGAAACTTATTTCTTCATCTCACAATTGCTTTACTCTTGTTTTTGTAGGTTTCCTCTACAGACTTGATGTCTTGTTAGAGGTTTTGGTATTTGATTAGATTTCATGTTTTGTTTTGTAAAACTAAATCTTTTTAGTGAAATCCTTTTTGGCCATAGGACTGGATCTACATGCATAGCTTATACTGTTTGATAAACTTATGTGTCCAATACTGCTTTATTAGATTAAAAACTTTCGCTATTTATTGGTTTTATAATCTGGTCAATGCACCTTTGGATGTAGTTGCATCACAAGCTGCAT
The DNA here is from genome assembly GCA_013146195.2 of Codonopsis lanceolata. Lineage (NCBI taxonomy): Eukaryota > Viridiplantae > Streptophyta > Magnoliopsida > Asterales > Campanulaceae > Codonopsis > Codonopsis lanceolata. The sequence continues at coordinate 53,685,451 of CM028381.1, forward strand.
TGACAGTTTCGTTAGAATCCTAGCTATTATTGCACTCTCAATTGGTATCAGAGCATTCTCTTGATGTCACTAAGAGAAGATTCTGGTTGTAGCCGTGATGGATTATCAATATGAGAATGTTGTTCGTTCTCATACCTTGACGAATGTAAATTACTCAATTTGGAAAGTCAATATGTGTATCTTCATCAAATCAATTTATGAGAGAGCGTGACTTGTTGTGTTGAATGAGTGGACTCCACCTAGGACCATTGATGATGATGGTGATGTTAAAATCACCGGTGAGGCAAATTGGACTACTGAAGAAAGAACCACAACCTCTCTCAACACTAAGGCTCTTTTAGCCATGTATAAATCCATAGATGTCAACATTTATTGCAAAGTATGACTTAAGTAAAGATGTTTGGGAAGTCCTTCAAACCTTATGTGAAGGTCCTGTTAGTGTACGCTTTTCTAAAATTAGAATGCTTACTACATAATTTGAAAATACTGGAATAAACTCAGCATCTGCAGAAGATGGCCAATAAGACACTGTTCGAGATCCACAAAATACAGAAGCTGGAAGTTAATTTTGGAAATTATGAAAATACAGATGCAACTTCTGATGCAGCCGTATTGGAAGATGCATTGGTCAAAACTTCTAGAAAAGTTCATACTGAAACTTTACATGCTGAAACTGATCCCACTGTGACTCATCGAAATCAGGATGTTCCCAGCCGTATACAAAAAGATCATCCAACCTCTCAAGTGATAGGTGATGTACATGGTGGCATGTCTACAAAGAGAATAGGTAAGGTTGATTATTTCTAATTAGCGAGCTTATCATAATATTTTTGAGGGAAGCTTTGTTACTTATAAATTAGTTAGTTTTTAATAGTTAGTTTTAGTAATTAGTTTAATTTTACCAACGTGTTCTAGCTCAACTGGTACCACTCACTTTTTCTAACGGAGAGGTTGGGTATTCAAGTCACACTAGAGACACCCTGGACTTTACAACTTTCAATAGAAAGGTCAGGTGTTCAAGTCTCTTTAGAGGCAACATTTTTTTTCAATCCTTACTCAAAGGCCCCATTTAGCTGCTCGTTTATCTTAATAAAGTGATCGAGTGTTCAAGCCCTACCAGAGGTACCTTGGCACATCACTACTCACAACCGAGAGGTCGGATGTTCAAAACCTCACTAGAGGCACCATCTGCTCTTGCCACACCAAAGACATCATATATCTATAATTGTAGTCTTTCAAGGTATTTAAATAATAAAAAAATAAGGATTGGGGTAAGGTCTATGTCCCCTCCAACCTTAAAAAAATGTTTAATTTATTTTTTAATCTAAAAAATTTTCTAGAGTCAAAGGTTTGGCATGGTACCACTTAATGGCTCAAAAATTTTATAGAGTTGCGTTGCTTGCTTTCTAGGTATTACTCTACAACTTTTATGCATGAATCAGATGATCAAAGATTATGGGCTACACAGTGAGGTGTTAACATTGTATTGTGATAACACCAATGCAATTTGTATAGCAAAAAATCCAGTTCAACATGCTCGAACAAAACACATTGATATAAGATACCTCTTTATTAGAGACTTGGTTGAACAAGGTATTGTTTGCATAGAACACGTTGCGATATAAAATCAATTGGCTGATATATTTACTAAGACTTTAGATTTTGAGAAATTTTTCAATCTAAGGAACTCTCTTAGTATGTGTGCCATGTGGTTTTTCAATAAGTTATATATAAAAATAGGCATCCTTGCATTTTGTTTTTAGGGGGCATTCTAGTTAAATTGATTCACATTTATGTGCCTTGTGTTGTTGTTTGGGAATTGTGTTCAATAACAGTTGTGACTATATTTTATGGTTCTCACTCTCTTTTCTAGTTCTTGAGCAAGTTTGAAGTCCACAAAGGAAAGAGCTACCTAAAGTACAAAAGTTGTACCATCTTATCTTGGTACTATGGAACTTTGGTTCTTATGAGTTGATTTTGAGAAAAATGAATACTCTTGGAAAAGTGTGAAAGCTACCTAAAGGAAAAGAGCTACCTATGAACAATGTTTGTTGTCATTCTCTCTTGGGACTATGAATCTTTGGATTTCATGGGTTGATCATGTGCAAAATGACTTCCCTTGGTAGTAGTGTCAAAGATTCCTAGTGGCATGTTTTGTTTAACTTGAAATAAAGTAGAGCTATACTCTTAGGGAAATAAGGTACCTATGGAATCTGGTATGAATGGGAGAGGATTATGATTGAGAAAAAGAAAAGATGCAAAAGTGCACAAAAATTAATGTACCTCCCAATGCAGCTGCATCGGGAACTACATCTAATTGAACTGGTCATTTTTCACATGTGTGTGATTGCATTATCTATCTGTCTGTTTGATCCTTCTACATCATACTTTAGGCATAATTTTAGGGCATGCATTGGTGGTAAAAGCATTTGCATGTTGAATTTTTGTCCTAAAATCAAATATGTAAATTAATTACCAAAAATATTCATGTTGAAAATATTTAGTGGATGTCTAATTTTTGTGGGGAATTAAGAGACTTTGAATTTTGGATATGGGTTACTAAAGTGTTGCTTGGGTTTGATCAATTATTGGGTTACACTTTATTGTGTTTTCTAAAAATCTTGGATTTTTTTGAGGATTCCCTAAAGATTTTTGAAAAAGAGTCAAATGAGCTCTTTTGAAAAATCATGTCCACATATTATGTTTGCATTTGTCCCACCCTGATTTTTTAAGTTCTACACTCCCTTTTCCTTCTTTGGTCAAATAGGGGGAGAGAGGTCAAGTGTTCATATTCCTATTGGAGATCTTGGGTTATTTATTTTTGAATTTGTGCTTGGTTATTATTTCTGATTTTCTATACTTGCAAAAATTCTGGGGATAAAAACTAACCAATACGAGTTAGATGTTTGAGTGTTGAAAAACATTTGTCATGTGATTTGACCGAAAGGTTCAACAAAGGGAGAGATTGTAAAGGTAAAATATGGTTGACCTAGTTTTCTCTATTGAATTTATTGTTGTGCCATTTCTTGGTCCAAAAGTTATGGTAACTAGTTACCATATTTAATATCCTTTCTTGGTCCGAAAGCAATGGTAAAGAGTTCCCATATTTAATACTTCCTAAAGCTCTCAAGAATCCATGTTTAAGTTTGATTAAATCTTTGGTAAGATCTTTCTTTTAGAACAAGGAAACCATTTTTGGAAACTAACTTGTTTATTACCTAATATTCTATGTTTCCTTTGAGTTGTTGGTTTTCTTATTTGTGTACGACTCTACCTCAAGTATAAATACAAGAAGATTTCGTGCAGACACATACACAAAGAGATATAGAGAGATACGTTTAGAGAGACATATTGCAGAGAGAGAAAAACTGAGAGCTTCGCTGAAATATTTTGGATGTAGCTGTGGATGCAGTATCATCACGAGCTGCATTGATCTTTTTATTGTTTATTTTCCTAGTTGCTAGGAAACTTATTTTTTTAATCTCACGTTTGCTTTACTCTTGTTTTTGTGAGTTTCCTCTACAGACTTGATGTCTTGTTAGAAGTTTTGGTATTTGGTTAGATTTCACGTTTTGTTTTGTAAAACTCATAATCTTTTTAATGAAATTCTTTTTGGTCATAAGGTTGGATCTACAAGCATAGCTTGTAAACTGTTTGATAAACTTCTGTATTTAGTACTGCTTTATTTGATTAAAAACATCGACTGTTTATTTGTTTTATTATTTGGTAAATGCACCTTTGGATTCAGGTGCATTGGCAGTTTCTTTGGAATTCTAGCTACTATTGCACTCTCAAGCTCCTACATAAGCGCTTTAAAGTCATAATTTTTTTTTAATAAGTAAAGATAGTATTAACAGCGCCTAATCAGGAGACACGCCATTATACACAGGAAGTATACATGCCATTTACTTTACAAAAGAGATATTATCCACAAACTCTACAAAAGGATTGCCACCCTGCTTTATCAGCTCATGACACCAAAAGAACATTGACAGCATAATTAGCTTCTAGAGCTCTTCCACCTCCCTCTCTTCATTCTCGAAGCATCTACTATTTCTTTCCTTCCAGATGGACCAGCACACTACCATATGAGCCACTTCCCAAAAAACATTTTTTTCTTTTTCCTCTTTTACAATGACCAGCTTTCCATCAAGTGTTATAACCCAGCTAACTTGGAACAGGTTGAAGACAAAATCCCAAATCTTCCTTGCAACTAGACAATGTAATAGGAGATGGTTTACGTTTTCCTCATCCGCCTTTCATAAAAAAACCAATTTACGTATATTTTTTTCATGGTCCGTTGATTGTCACCTGTTAGAAACTCATTCTGATTGGCAGTGTTCTAAAACTCATTCTGATTGGCAATGTTCTAAAACTCCCCGCCTAGCTCTGTCTAGGCCCCGCCTAGGTGCTAGGCCTCTCTCTACTGTCGAGACTTTCTTAGTTGCCACCTAATCGACTATGTCGACGCCTACGCCAAACCTCGCCAAACATAATTTATTTTTGTAGCTTTGATTTTGTGGCATGCGGTGATCGGAGAAGGAAGGGAGGGCGAATTGGAGAAGGAAGGGGGAGTGCTAATGGTGAGGCAGAGAGGGAGGTATAAAGAAAAGGAGTTTGATTTTGTGGATATTCGGTGGGATGAGAGAGGGGATAGATTAAAGGGTTAGATCTATGAGGAAAGAGATTGGAAGATGAAAAAATGAGGAGAGTCGGTCTGCCAGAGAGAGAGAGACAAGAAAAAAAAAAGAAAGGAAGAAAAAAGGGTTGCCGGTCTGCCAGATAGATAGAAGAAAAAAGAAGAAAAAAAGATGAAGAAGAAGGGAGTTGTCTCGAGACTAAGAATTTAGAACGAGAAGGGATTAGGAAGGATATGTTATATTGTGGGTTATAGGGGCAGTAGGTAGGTGGAGTAATATTTTTTTTGTTTTTTGTTCTAAAATTGGCTGGTTTATTGCTTTGGGGTTATTGAGAATTGAGATTAATGGTAGGTTTGCATATTTTTTGTTCATTTTACAAATATAGACAAGTGTTTGATAAAATGACAAACATAGAAAAAAAATTAAATTTGTAGTCAATGTGTTTTATTTTTGATGTAAATTATCAAAAAAACAAATGGTAATTATGCCTTAATTCTAGGCCCCGATTACGCCCTGGCTAGTCCCCTAGGCGCTAGGCGCTAGTGTGCCGCCTAACGATTTTCAGAACCTTGCTGATTGGGGCCTTAATTTTCCAAATGTTACTCCATGGAAAAAATCCTTCTATGCCCCTTAATTTATGATAAAAAGATCTAATTGAGAAAGCCTTGTTATTCTCGATCCCCCTCCCACACTTTTATATCCTCCCCAACGCCACTAACCTTCTGATTGTACAGAAACTCGAAGAGTTGTCCCAAAGAATCCATCTTCGAGTCTTGGGGATTTCTCCTAAATGATGGATTCCTAGTAATTACGCCAACTTCAACTGCACTACCGAATTAAGCGTCTCGTCTTTATTCCTAGCGATGTTGTACAACGTGGGGAATAATTTTCGCAGACTCCACACCGCCACACCACTTATCCTTCCAAAAACAGATCGACTGCCCATTGCCAATTTCGAAATAAATCCACCTCTTCAACAAGTCCCATTTTTTCCTAATGCCCTTCCACACACTCACCCCATATGACATTTGAACCTTGTTGAGACTCCACCTATTAACCCCCACCCCATATTTTCCTAGTACCAACTTCTTCCACAACGTATTATATATCCGCCCTTAGATATTTCCACAGCCATTTACCCATAAGAGCAGCACTAAAAAATTTTAGATTCTTGATACCTAAGCCTCCATTACTCATATTTAAACACACCATCTCCCATTTAACCAAATGATACTTCTTCTCCACCGAATGTCCCTCCCATAGGAAATCTCTCTCCATTTTCTCCAACCTATTAGCCAAAGATGCAGGAATACTGAACACCATCATATAATACGTTTGCAAGTTAGAAAGAGTACTTTTAATGAGAGTAAACCTACCACCTTTCAACAAGTATTACTTCTTCTATCCAGCAAGTCTTCGTTCAAATCTTTCAATAATCGGATTACATATGTTCTTACTATTTTAACAAGCCCCGAGAGGAAGACCTAAATAAGAGGTCGGTAACTATCCCACTTTGGACCGAAAGAAACCCGCCAGGTAATCTATGTTGTTCACTTCCCCTACCGGATACACCTCGCTCTTGCGATTATTTTTCTTTAGACCTAATGCCACCCGGAAAAAAAGTGGAAGACTAGACGAAGATAGCCCAACTAAGAGTGATCCGCCTCGCAAAACACTAAGTAACATCTGCAAAAAGTAAGTGAGAAGTTATTAACTCCTGATCTCCGATTCTTCTTGCATCAAAACCTTGAATCAGGTTATTAGCTACCGACCAACGAGCTCTAGCTCAACTGGTACTGCTCACTTCTCTTAACGGAGAGGTTTGGTGTTCGAGTCTCACTTGAGACACCTTGGACTTTACAACTCTCAGTAGAGAGGTCGGGTGTTCAAGCTTCTTCAGAGGCATCGTTGTTGTTAAAGCCTTATCCAAAGGCCCCATTTAGCTACTCACTTATCTTAACGGAGAGGTTGAGTATTCAAGCCCTACCAGAGGCACCCTGGGACTTAACTACTCTCAACCGAGAGGTCGGGTGCTCAAAGCCTCACCAGAGGCACCATTTGTTCGAGCCACACCAAAGGCATCATATATATATAATTGTAGCCTTTAAAGGCATTAAAAATAATAAAAAAAATTATAAAAAAAGGTTCTTAGCTACCGAGATATCCATCATTCTACTCAACGCTTCCATAACTATGATGAAGAGGAAGGGAGATAGAGGGTCTCTTTGTCGTAACCCTCTCGAGCTAGAGAACATTAACCAGCACCAATAATTTTACTGTAGGAATACAGAAGAAAACCGACTCTCTCCAATGGCTTCCAAAGCCCATCCTGGTCAACAGATAATCTAGAAACCCCCAGTTTACGTTGCCATAAGCCTTCTCGATATCTAATTTACAAATCTGACCTGGCTTCCCACTTCTTAATCTCGAGTCGACTACCTCATTTGCAATCAAAATTGCTTACGTGAATCAGTTTCTGTAGAAGCTAAGAAGGCACAAACTACTAAGTTTTGTACAAAACAGATTTAGGAAAGTTCGAATACTTTGTCATGGTATCATGGAATTCTATAAAACAGTCTAAACATATATGTCTAATGATGCGCTTGTCGGAAATCATTCAACTTTATGCCCTAAACAATCTTTTAAAAAAGTATCAATTGTTACTAAAGCATCAGGCACATGATTTTTTCTGATCATTAACCTCAATTTCAGCTAATGCTTACCATTTCAAGTCATAACTATATAATTTTTTGAAAAGTAAACATCATACAATTAGCATAAAAAAAATGCACACCAAAAAAAAAATCAACATAATCCTTACTTGAAGGTGCCTAAAACAAAGGAGCTAGCTTAACACGTGACATTTTTGCATAAAAAGAAAACAAAGAAATCATAAAGATAAAATTATGCATGTACTCTTTTTTCTTATCAATGATTTTTTCCCGGCCCTAACTAGAAATTCTAGAATGTAGATTAACCTTAATAGTATCAACTGAAAAAAAATCTTTGATAAGTAAAGTATTATATACGAAAACGTCAAATCAGGTGACACGTCCTTGTACAACTAGACGAAAATACAAAAGGACTTTTCCATTTATGAATGTTGGAAGTATTAGTATCCTCAGCACACCAAAAGAGCAACATGCGAAGCAGCTCATCCTTCGGCTTGTCCTCTGTCCTCTCATCATTCTCAAACACTCTTTTATTCCTTCCCCTCCATATAGTCCACCAAATACCAAAAGGGACTGCGTGCTAAACGCTATTCCTTCTTCTTCCCTGCTTATACGACCAACTAAAAAGGAGATCTTTCACCGATTTTAGCATCACCCAAGCAATAGAAAAAAGACTAAACAGTGTATTCCAAAGCATAGTCACAATCGGGCAATGGATCAACAAGTGGTTCACACTTTCATCATACCCTTTGCACATCAAACCCCAATTAATATAAATCAATTGATGTCTATGCAAATTATTACCTATAAGGATGGCTTCTTTAGCAGCTTCCCATGTAAAAAACAACACTCTACTTGGAGCTTTCGCTTTCCAAATGTTTTTCCAAGGAAACACAATCCTCTCTTTGTTAGAAAGAATATGATAATAGGATCAAACCGGAAAAGTCCTGCTCTTAGAACCCTCCTAGATCACCCTATCCTCCAAAGGCTAACCCCGTACAAGATGAGAATATAACTTGCCAAAAAACTGCACGCAAGAGTCCATCTCCCAATCTCGAAGATCTCTCAGAAACATGGGGCTCCAAGATCCTTTCCCATACTCAATATGCAAAATCGAATTAACTAAGTAATCTTTCTCCATAGCTAAATTAAACAAAGCAAGAAAGGATATCCACCGCTCCAAATCGTCACACCATTTATCCTTCCAAAATCTAACTTTGGACCCAATACCAATCACAAAAGAGATATGTCTCTCAAACTGAGCCCAACCCTTCCTGACACCTTTCCAAACCTCCACCCCATAACAAGAAGAACAATCAATCGAAAACCACAAGTGCTCACCCTCACCATACAAGCTCACCACCACTCTCCTCAACCAAGCATTCCTATCTATAACAAATCTCCAAAGCCACTTCCCCAAAAAAGTAAATTTAAAAAACTTCAGATTTTTTTTTTGATAAAGGTAAAGTATATAAAAAGAAGAGCGTCAAATTAAATAGGTGGCACATCCTTTATATAGAAGAAAAACTACACAAAATATACACACTAGCCGATATGAAAGATATTCACTACATCTGTACTAGTGTTATCACTACAATTTATAGTATGATATGCCCCTATACTACATTTAATCATGTTCAGGAGTAACGATTTCCTCATGACTAACATAGAACTCTCTTCATTCTCAAACGCCCTATGATTTCTTTGTTTCCATATCATCCAACATATACTTAACGTGGCAACATTCCAAAGCCTATTCTTGCTCTTGCTTTTCCTAAGACCAATTCTAGAAAAGGTCCTTGGTGGAGTTTGGAAGTACTCACGAAATATTAAAAAGACCAAATAGAGTAGACCAAAGATGATTAACACTCTCTTCATCCCCCTTGTAGAGATAGCACTGATTAGTAAACAAAAGGCCCCTTTTCCTCAAGTTACTACCTGTTAAAATGGCTCCATTTGCTACCTCCCACGCCAAAAAGGATGCTCTGCTTGGAACCCCAGTTTTCCATATTGACCTCCATGGGAAAAAATATATATCATTCCTGTCCAGCTTTAAGTAATACCCTTGTACTGAGAATACTTTACTTTTAACGTCTTCCCATAATACATTATCCACTGGTAGGTAAACCTTCTGAATATATAATAACTCGAGAAATCTCGCGACTGAATCAATCCCCCAATCTTGAAAATTTATGCGGAAAGAAGGGTTCCAGGAGATCCTTCCCTCCTCCAAGTATAGCACTGATTTTATAAAGCACTCCTTTTCTCTGGCCAAAGTAAATAGATTTAGGAAAAATCTACACAGCTCCCCTCCATCACACCAGTTGTCATTCCAAAACATTACTGAAGAACCGTCACTAATTTCAAAAGCAAGGTTCTAAAAATCGTTAGGCGGCACACTAGCGCCTAGGGGACTAGTCGGGGCGTAATCGGGGCCTAGGCGGGGCCTAGAATTAAGGCATAATTACCTTTTTTTTTTGATAATTTACATCAAAAATAAAACACATTGACTACAAATTTAATTTTTTTTTCTATGTTTGTCATTTTATCAAACACTTGTCTATATTTGTAAAATGAACAAAAAATATGCAAACCTACCATTAATCTCAATTCTCAATAACCCCAAAGCAATAAACTAGCTAAGTTTAGAACAATATATATATATATATATATATATATATATATATATATATATATATATTACCCCACCTACCTACTGCCCCTATAACCCACAGTCTAACATATCCTCCCTAATCCCTTCTTGTTCTAAATTCTTAGTCTCGAGACAGCTCCCTTCTTCTTCATCTTTTTTCTTCTTTTTTCTTCTATCTATCTGGCAGACCGACAACCCTTTTTTCTTCCTTTCTTTTTTTTCTTGTCTCTCTCTCTCTAGCAGACCGACTCTCCTCATTTTTTCATCCTCCAATCTCTTTCCTCATAGATCTAACCCTTTAATCTATCCCCTCTCTCATCCCACCGAATATCCACAAAATCAAACTCCTTTTCTTTATACCTCCCTCTCTGCCTCACCATTACCACTCCCCCTTCCTTCTCCAGTTCGCCCTCCCTTCCTTCTCCGATCACCGCATGCCACAAAATCAAAGCTACAAAAATAAATTAAGGTCGGCGAGGTTTGGCATAGGCGTCGACATAGTCGATTAGGCGGCAACTAAGAAAGTGGTGACGGTAGAGAGAGGCGTAGCGCCTAGGCGGGGCCTAGACGGAGCTAGGCGGGGAGTTTTAGAACACTGTTCAAAAGAGATATGTCTGACAAAATTATCCCAACCTCTTCTTATACCTTTCCAAAGACCCACCCCCAAAAGCTTCATTGAATGTATCAGGAAACCAAGGATGATTTCCCTTTCCATATTTACTCCCCACAACCTTCCACCAAGGGCCTTCCTCTCCGTAAGATACCTCCATAGCCATTTCCCAAGAAGAGCTTCATTGAACAACTTTTAATTTTTAATCCCAAGTCCTCTTGCCTTAGGACTCCTACAAATTGTCGACCATTTTATCAAATGAATTTTTTTCCTTTCCGAATCCCCTTCCCATAGGAAGTCTCTTTCCAGCTTTTTTAAACGATTTCTAATCGAAACAAGAATCACAAGCAGCGATACGAAATAGGTAGGCAAGCTGGACAGACTATTTTTTACTAGAAGTAGCCTCCCTCCTTTGGACAAGTATTGTCTCTTCCAACCCGCTAGCCGGCGTTCAAACCTTACGATCACTTTGTTCCACACCGCTTTGCTTTTGTAAGAAGTCCTCTAAATACCATAAATTCGTACCCCTAATTTATATTGTCCAATAATTACAGCAAAATGGACTAATACAAGTTTTTTATATTTCAGAGACAATGAAAGAAATGAAAAAAACAAAGGAAAGAAAGAGAAAATAAAAAAAATCAAAAGAGATGAAAATAAATCAAAAAAGAAGAAGAAAAGAAATCAGAAAAAGAAGGAAAAGAAAAAAAAAAAAAGGGGGAAGGAAGCAGCATCAGCCGCCCCTCCCTATTTCTTCTTAACTCACTCCTTAATTACCCCCTAAACTGCCCTTACTCCTTCCTTCACACCCCGTCATCCACTCCTATTAATACTCCCCACAAACTTTATCAATTGGAATCACTCTCCAGCTCTCTCTGTCTCCATCATTCCCCCACTATTACCGTCGGTCTCTCACAAACTCTCTCTCTCTCTCTCTCAAATCATCCCATACACACACACACAAACTCTCTCTATCTCTCTCTATTTTCGGTAGCCCCCCTCACACACAACACAACACATGGACGTAAATCGAAAAAACGTAGCAATTACGCCACCCAAATTCACACGACTTACAAGAAAAACAACAAATAAAAGCAGTAACGCCGCACAAATTCAGACACGACGTACAACAAATACAACAAATACAAGCAGTCACGCTGCTGAAATTATGACGTGAATAGCAACAAAGACAAGCAGTCACGCTACCCAAATTTTAACAAACAACAAACAAAAACAACAAAAAGACTTCATTTCCCAGAAGGATATGGGAAGCACATGTAGACCGCCTAAAGGGCTTAAGCCTAGGCATATACTGGATTACTCATACTCCAAAAGGTAAGTTTTGTCCTCGTAATTATTTATTCTAATCTATAAAGAAAATATAGATATTTATTTAGTTTCCTTTATGTTTTTACTTTAATATAAAAATAGTTAAAATGTAGATTTTTAATTAGTTTCTTTTATGTTTTTACTTTAATGTAAAGTAGTTATAATTTCTTACAATCTTTTGGGCATCGGAGGACAGTTACAGTTAAGTCTGTTAAGTGGTCTAAGCCTCTAGTGGTAGATTAAAGTTGAATACTGATGGAGCTAGCAGAGGTATTCCTGGATGCAATGGAGGGGGAGGCATTATCCGTGACTCTATGGGTAGATTTATCTACGCCTTCTCCTCTTATTATGGTGATTGTTCTAATATGGTTGCAGAGATTCGAGCTCTTCATTTTTGTCTTCAGTGGCTTCAGGATCATAATCTCGGCGAAGTTACAGTTGAAATTGACTCTAAAGTTATTTTTGAGTGCATCACTAAGGGTCACAGCTTCCCTTGGATTCACTTTTATATTTTTCGTGAGATTCTTCGTCTCCAGGCATCGGGAAATTTTAATTTTTGTCACTATTTCCGTGAAGCTAATTCTGTGGCTGATAGCCTTGCGAACTTTGCTTGTGACTCTTTCTCTCAGGCAGAGTTCCTCCATTCTTCTACTCTTCCCAGTCATATTCGTGGTCTTCTTAGTCTGGATGCTAGAGGCACGCCGTATGTTCATATTACTTAATTTTCTTTTGCCCTGTACTCTCTTTTTCGAGGTAAGGCTCCTCTGTCCTCCCGTTTATAAGGGCAAGGCTGGTTGTCCCCCTCAAGTTTGTATTTTTTTCTTTTAATCAATAAAATCCTGCAGGGTGCCGTCCCTGTTTCCTGAAAAAAAATAGTTTCTTTTCTATTTATACTTTGAATGTAGAAATAGTTATATTTCTTATTCTTTAATAAGTTTCTTTTCTGGCTATACATGTGATGTAAATAAGTTTTGTTGTTAACATAGATTTTTTTCATTCTTAAAATAGCTTATAAAAATGTTGCTATTATTCTCTAGTTTTATTATTTCAGTTATACTTTTACTTTCTTTTATTTAGTAAAATATAAATTTTCATTATTTCTTTCTGTCACATATATAAATATATATATATATATATATATATATATATTTTATTTTATTTTTTAGATAAAAGTTTATAAAATAAACAAAACATATTTACAAACCCAATGTGAGACTGAAAGTCTAACCCCTTCCTAACTCGTAATTTGGCCCCCGAACTCGTACATTCTAATATTTTTGTTTTTTCTCTATTTAACCATAAAATAGAGGTGACAACTTTGTAAATACATTTTTGAGTCCACAACAAGGTCAAGCATATTCCACACGCTTAATTTTTGAAACCACTCACTTTTCAGTAGCGATCGAGGAAAGTTCAAAACGGGGTTCTCACATGCCCCAATGGGTAGGTCGAGATAAGAAGCAGGGAGTCTCGCTACCTTACACCCAAAAAAAGAGGCCAAATCCCCCACGTTCTCCACATTTCTGACAGGAATGATTTCACTATTAGAGATATTGATCTTAAGACCCGAGGCCACCTGAAAGAATAAAAGCACAAAACAGAGATATCTGAGTTGAGACTTTTCTACCCCGTTGATAATCAAGTTGTCATCCACAAAAAAGAGATGAAACACTTTGGTTACTAACCTCCAGCCTTATCAACATTGAATCCTTTTAAAAAAAAGTCCCTACGTAGCTGTTTCCACCGGGTAACTAAAGGCCTCCATAACTATTATGAAGAGAAAAGGAGAAAGAGGATCACGTTGGCGTAAGCCCCTCGTACTCCCAAAATATCCAGAAGGTTCCCTATTAACTAAGACAAAATATCGAGCTAATGAAATGCATAGCAAAATCCAATTTCTCCAATTGACCCCAAACCCCATTTTCTCCATCATAAACATCAGGAAGTCCTTGTTCACATTATCAAACTCATTTTCTATATCTAATTAGCATAGTAAGCCTAGGGAGCTAATGAAATGTAGATCGTAAGGTTTTATGGGAGGAGCTTAAACAGGTGAAGGATAATTGGGCAGTCCCCTTGTACATTTCTTTGCAGATTTTAACGTAGTGTGCTTGTAGACACCCCAATTTCGCAGTCATGATATGTGACTGACATAAAATATCAAGAACTATTAAAACTTAACAAATGTCAAGTTACAGGAGTCAAAAATGTGAAAGGAAAAGCAGGATGCGCGAAACAGTGAACTGCAGGGGGTGAAAGTGCAAAAAATGAAAGATGAATAGTGTGCTTGGTGCCGCACCAAGGGTCTCCTTGGTGGCACCAAGCCATTTACTATAGCTGCCTCTCAGATAGAAAATGTACAACTTTTGATGCACAAGGTACAAGTCGTTGAAGCTGCTGAAGAAAATCAAGAATTCCAGCCGTGTCCTACTCCTCGACTATAAATAGAAGCCTTCGGCCTCTCATTCCAGTGCTCATTTTCCGCGATTAAAAATCGCAGCGAAGCTCCGTTCATTCGTCTTCGACGATAATATTAGTACGAGAGGTGCGAGATAGGTGAGTGGAAGCCCCTAGAATCTCCAAACCCCGTCCAAACTCCGCCAAAATAAAAACCCATAGGTTATAAGTGATCCATAGCCTAGTTGTTAGGTATCCACCTCACTTCCCCGGCCCAAAAATCTCAAAGTAAGCCGTTACTCTGCCCGAGTAACGAGCTGAAAAGTCAAAAAACTAAGCCGAGGTTCCGCCCAACCAAAAAGGCCAAAACCTACCCAAATAAGTTGTCACTCTGCCCGAGTTGACAAGCTCAAACTCTCAGAAATAAGCAGTTACTCTACCCAAATTAAAACAACAACCACACAAACAAACAACAAAAAAGACTCCCTCTCCTTGAAGGACAGAGCGAGCACACCGCCGCCCTAAAAGGTAAAACCTTTAAGGGCGCTATTTATTGTATTTATTTACTTTTTATCTTTTATTATTTAAAAAAAAGTTGTATTTAAATCCGGCACAATGTAGCCAATATAAGCCGCTGTGCTGCCCGGATTAGAATAGGAAATACTATGTAAAAGAGCCGTTATAATGGCTAAATATTCTGAAATATGTCTGTAATTATTGTAAGGAAATGGCTACAAGTCTGTAAATAATGTAGCCATGGATGTATTTGTTTTAATTTCATGTCTTTTAATAGTATGTTTATTTGCTAAATAAATATAACAAAAAGCATATTTCAGCCAAAAACCATTTTTTAGACCGAAAGGGCGAGTTGGGTGCCTAGCACCTTCCCAACTCGTAACTTAGCCTGCGAACCTGTTTTCTTTTTTCTCTGGTTTATTTTTCTTTTCTTTGGTTTTGCTTTATTTGCCTTAAAATAAAGATGGCGACTCTAAAACTTTCAGATTCAGTGGGGCCTCGCAACACTCCTTCTTTGCACTTTCTCGTTCTCCCCTAAAAAAGGGAGAAATGGGAATGGAAGGGTGATGCATTCTCATATCCTGGTATCCCCTAAACAAGGGATAACTTGATGCGGGAAACCCAAAGCTCCCATAGTAATCTGAATGGGCCATAAGGCTATTTTTAATAAAATCCATAGTGGGGGCATCGCAATATCCTTTTTTGCACTTTTCCGTTTTCCCATAAGAAAGGGAAAATGGGAATGAAAGGGTAATACATTCACATATCCTGGTATCCCCTAAAAAAGGGATAACTTGATGCGGGAAACCATAAGTTCCCATATTGGATACAGAATCCACTCAAGGCAACCGAGGCACATTCCAACGTGCTAACATAGACAGTACTCCTCTCGCACTTTTGATTTCGTCTTCCCCTAAACAAGGGAGGGTGGAATGAGAGCAGTGGTGTCCCGCATCCGCACGTACGCGCACCCCTAACCAAGGGGGCGCGGGGGCACACCCCGGGAACCTCACAGTGGCGACTCTACTAGGGAGTTGTTTTATTTTAAATAAAATGGAGGGCTAGACTCGTAAAATAAAACTTTTTTGTTTTTATTTTTTTCTGGCTGCAGTATGCTTGTTATATTAATTTACGCATTTGAATATAGTGTTCCTATACATCTGTGTCTATATTTGTGGATATGATCCTCCATCTTGCAGCAGTTTCGTTCCGATAACTGTTACAGGTGTGTTTAAGAATATTCAAAAAAAATTCAAAAAAAATATATATAAAAAAAATTCGAAAAATAAAAAAAATATATAAATATATATTATATATGTTACAATAAATTCCGGGCAGCACAACAAAAGAGCCGGGGCTTTATTTTACTTCCGGCTCTATATTTTTATTTCTTTCAGTTTATTTCCCTTTTCATTTTATTCTGTACATTTATACATATATGCATTCATTCTGTCATTTTATTTTGGGGACATAGGACCAAAATTTGTAATTAATAGGGATAGATAGTTTCCCCACTTTTCTTTCTATTTCTTAAAATGGTTTGCTTGCTTGCTTGCGTTCAAAAATAAAAAGCCGAGAAAATCCACACATAACAGCAAGACATGCCATATATGCTTTATTTTTCTGTCTGTAAATAAATAAAGACTTTACTGCTTTCTAGATACCGCACACACGTGCACGCATATAGATATATTCCGAACTGTTACCCTACACCATGACCAGCCTACCCCCTGCATGAGCCAACGTTAGAATGAATATAATTTTTCAGGACACTTCACAGGCCGACCGGCTTTTTGCATCTTTGAATTATGAGCCAACCCCTATAAAAAAAAAATCAAAAAAATATATATATGTCAAAAAAAAAATGCGCAAGTTCAAAAAAAAAACTATACATAATAAGTGCGCACAAAAAAATATATATAAAGAATATAAATATAAATAATAAACAGGGGCTGATTTATAATTCGCAGATGCTCGACCTAGACCATTTCGAATGGTGGATCCTGGAAAGAGTATAGGCCCTTCGACTGGGACCGATCCGATCTGGGAGTCGAAAGGCAGGTGGAATACGTTGGTCCTATACTCTGGAGAAAGAATCCTCTGTTCCAGGAAAAGTCCTGAGACTGTCAAAATAAAGCGGGTGCTTATCCGGTCAATTGTAGGAAAAATAATAATAATAAAATACTAATAAAAAGGCACGCTGTACTCCAAGCCCAGACAGCCTCCAGCCAGCCTTCTGATACCCCCAAAACCCCATTTTCCTCATAAACCTGGCCCGAATTTGGAAAGGCAGAGACAATACTGGCCGGTTGATCTGAAAGTAGTCGTCAATCGAAGGTATCGGTTCGATCGAGCAGGCGGAATCGATTCGGCGAGCCGATCCAAGCGTATGGTAGTCGAAAGTGAACAGTCAGCTATGGGTACAGATTCAGGGGCTCCAGGATATGTTCCGCCTCCGGCAATGCATGAATGGTTTGACCAAAGGTTGGGTGCAGCGATGAGTCAAATGGCTAGTCTGGTACAAAGTCTAAAATCCAGTGGTGAGGTGAACTCTTCCCCTACTATTCCCCAAGAAGCATCCACATCTCTGGTGCCTCCAAACCCAATTCCTCAGCCAAACACTAACCCACCAAATACTACCACTATCCCAAATCCCAATCCTCCACCAAGTCCCTATTATCCAAATATATACCCTTACCCGTCCTACCCACCATATATTCCCCCAAACACCCAGAATCCAAATGACCTCCCTTTTCCTATAACTAACCCACTCCTAAATAGCCCACACATGGACCCAAAAAGTTTTAACCCACCAGGCCAAGTTACCACATACTTACCTCCTAATGATCCTGGTCGCCCGACTGAAACTATCAATAACCCACCAACCCAGAATCCATATACTACCCAAATCCCACCAACCCAAAATCCCTACACTGTCCAAAATCCATCAACTCAAGATCTTTATTCAACCCAATACCTATATCCAACCCAGAATCCATATACTACCCAAAACCAACCAACCCAAAATCCTTATCCAACCCAAAATCCCTGTCCTTTCCAATATCCCTATCCAACCCAATATCCTTATCCTACCCAATATCCCTATCCTACCCAGAATCCTTATCCTATCCAATATCCATATCTTGTCCAAAATCCCTATCCTACCCAAAATCCCTATCCTGCCCGAATCCTTACCCAGTACCACAACCAGAAATTTATCCGGCCTTCCTTCATCCTACTGATATATACCAAAAACCAACTCCCCCGCCCACCAAAATGGAGGCTGACATTGAAAATTTGAAAAACATGATGCTCAAAATTCTAAACCAAGGGGCTTCCAATAAAAATCTAGGAGACAGCTTTCTGGGTATGATAGACGGAGGCGGAGGCGATTATGAAAACCTCCTGGCGAGTTCGAGTCTATTTCTAATAAGCCTCTGCGAATTGGTACATCACGACCGGTCCGCTCGACACCCGAGACTTGGTAGACCGCTTCGGATATACTATCCCCAATCATTTCCCTAGCTTTACGGATTGGTCATCTACCAATCCGCTACCTATAGTTGAGGATCCTAAACCCCAGGTCCTCAACAATGTAATAACCCCTGTACAATTTGCTTTTAATAATAATATAAATGTCTTTGCTTATTCCACGCATTAAATAATAATAATTATGATAATGAGTCATTTAATAAAATGGACCCAAAAGATAAAAATTATACGCTTGAGCTTGCAAAGTCGATCGAGTACCGAGAAGAGCCATTCATCGGTAGATCGAAGACACATCCACTATCAACTGGGAATTTGGACAATGAAGTCAAAGAAATCGAGAATCGGCAGATTACCTCCAAGGTCCGAAAGAAAGGCACTCATTGATCTCCTCAAAGAGTTTGTAGACATCTTTGCACAGTCCTACGAAGATATACCGGCTGGATCGGCTATAGTCGAGCACCGGATTCCCACATACGGATGCTCGCCCGGTCAAACAAAGCTCCGCCGCATCAAGCGAATGGTCACTACAAGTCAAAGAAGAAATCATGAAACATTTGCGTGTCAACTTCATTCGGGTAGTTGAATACCCGACCTGGCTGTCCAATATAGTGACCGTTCCCAAGCCCAACGGGAAAGTCAAAATCTGTGTAGACTTCCGCGACCTCAACAAAGCGTCGCCCAAAGATGACTTCCCCCTGCCCAACATTAACATTGTGGTAGATGCCGTCGCAGCTCACAAAGTCCGATCCTTCGTGAGCGGCATCTTTGGGCTACAACCAAATCAAAATGGCAGCAGAAGACCAGGAGAAGACCTCATTCACCACTCCTTGGGGGACTTACTGTTACACTGTCATGCCATTCGGACTAAAGAATGCCGGAGCCACTTACCAGAGGGCTGCCACCACCCTCTTCCACGACATGATCCATAAAGAGATGGAGGTCTATGTTGATGATATGATCGTGCATTCCAGCGACGCCAATGGTGCTCACATTAAAGATCTTCGGAAGTTCTTCGAAAGACTCAGAAAGCACCAAATGAAGCTTAACCCCACCAAATGTACATTCGGGGTTACCAGAGGCAAAGTCCTGGGATTCTTAGTAACTGAGCAAGGCATCGAGATCGAGCCAGCAAAGATCAAAGCCATCCTAGAAATGCCACAGCCGAAAACTCCCACTGAAGTCAAAGGCTTCCTAGGCCGGTTGCAGTACATCAGTCGTTTCATCAGACAGCTGACCACCACCTGTGAGCCCCTCTTCAAACTCCTAAAAAAGAATACCGATCAAGTCTGGGACACGAAGTGCCAGCTAGCCTTCGAGAAATAAAAGCCTATCTTACCAATCCCCCTGTGCTAGCTCCACCCCATACACATAAACCTCTCCTCATATACTTAACCGTCACAGACACATCAGTAGGGGCTATGCTCGCCCAAGAGAAGGAAGATTCCTACATTGAAAATGCCATATATTTCATAAGTAGGAAGCTACAAGGAAGCGAGCTAAACTATTCGGCGCTAGAAAAAAGCTGCACCGGCCTAGTCTGGGCCACTCAAAGGCTTAAAACCTATCTCCAAGGAAGGTCCATCAAGCTCATATCCACGATGGACCCTATCAAGTACATCTTCGGTAAGCCGTCACTGTCCAGCAGACTAGCCAAGTGGTCCTTTCTTCTTAATGAGTTTGACATAACTTATGTCACACTCAAGTCTATCAAAGGGAGCGTCATTGCAGACCACTTAACCGATCTACCTCTGAAGTCCGAAGATGCAAATGAGCCCGGTTTCCCAGATGAAGGTATCCTGGAAATCACCGACCATGATACCTGTTGGCAGATGTTCTTTGACGAAGCCGCAAACAAAAGAGGCTTTGGCATAGGAATCCTGTTAATCGGTCCGGCTGACTCTCATACTCCGCTGGCTATAAGGTTGGAGTTCGAATGTTCAAATAATACGGCGGAATATGAAGCCTATATTCCTGGCCTAGAAGAAACTCTCCAAAGGGGAGCTAAAGATCTCGAAGTCTACGGAGACTCGGCCCTGATCATAAATCAAGTCGAAGGAAGATGGAGGACCCAGGATCCTTGGCTGCAACTCTATCATGCAAAGTTAATAATAGTCGCCGCCCGATTTGGTTCTATCTCGTTCCATTACCTGCCACGAGATAGGAATCAATTCGCTGATGCCCTGGCCACTCTGGTGTCACTAGTCTAGATTCCCGCCGAAACCAAAGTCCAACCATTTATAGTCGGGAAGAAGGTCACTCCGGCATACTGTTTCAAAATCAACGCAGCCTCTGAAGCAGATCACAAGCCCTGGTATGCTGACATCTTAAATCTGCTCCAGAAAAATATTTATCCTCTTGGCTTAGACAAAAGAGGAAGAGTCTCCCTACAAAGATGGGCCTCCCAATTCGTACTCAGCGGTGGCAGCCTGTATAAGAGGCATTATCAAGGCCTCAACCTCTTATGTGTCAATCAGGCTAAAGCTGAGCAAATTATGGATCAACTACATGGTGGTACCTGTGGGCCCCACATGAATGGCCATATGCTATCAAAGAAAGTCATCCGACAGGGGTACTATTGGAGTACGCTCGAAACTGATTGTATTCGGTGGGTGCGACATTGCGACAAATGTCAACGCTTTGCCAATCTACAGCATGTGCCCCCACACGTCCTATACAACTCCCAGCCCTTCTCAACATGGGGTATCGACGTCATAGGCCAAATTCACCCGAAGGGATCTAATGGCCATGAATACGTCTTGGTAGCCGTCGATTACTTCACAAAGTGGGTAGAAGCTTCTTCCTACAAGATCCTAAACGCCCGAAAGGTGTCCGAATTTATTCGGGCCAATATCATATACCGCTATGGGGTACCTTTCGAGATCATCTCTGACAGCGGCTCTCATTTTGAAGGGGACGTGAATCGTCTGCTAGACGAGTTCAAGATCCAAAGACACAAATCCTCCCCCTACCGGCCACAAGCCAATGGTGCCGTTGAAGCAACAAAACTCTCGAGAACATCATCAGAAAAATGGGCGTCGACAGAAGAGACTGGCCAGAAAAATTGCCACTAGCCCTCTGGGGCTACCGTACGTCAGTCCGCACACCCACTGGGGCTACCCCCTACTCTCTGGCATATGGCATGGAAGCGGTACTACCAATAGAGGTGGAAATTCCATCATTGAGAGTAATGATGGAAGCTGATATAGCAGTTGGGCGGTCGAAGGCCCAAATTGATGAGCGGCCTGTTAGCCTTGGAGCATACCCGGGCATATCAAAGGTGTATCGCCCGAGCTTTCAACAAAAAAGTCAAAGGCCGTCATATTCAAGTTGGAGACCTCGTGCTTCGAGAAAAACCTCCTAGTTATGTTGATACTAGGGGAAAATGGAAGTCTCCTTGGATGGGACCGTACATTGTTAAGGAAATCCGATCAGGAGGTGCCGTGCTTCTCACAAACCAAGATGGGGAAGATCTTGTCCAGCCTTTCAACCTCAACAAACTCAAAAGGTATTATGCCTGAGCCAGCCTATCCAGCCAATGCTTCCCTCTCCAGCCCGCTAGGCTGAAAACCCGAAAGGGCGGCCTAGGCAAAAATTAGGGCCTAAAAAAATGAAAATAAAAGAAAAAAATAAGGGCTCGCTAGGTTGAAAACCCGAAAGGGCGGCCTAGGCAAAAATTAGAGCACAAAAAAAATAATAAATAATGACAAAAAAAATACTAAAAAAATAAAAATGAATAAATAAAATAAATAAATAAAAAGGAGAGGGAAGGCATTATTTGAAGCCCTCAGCGTACTACCTCCAGTCTTCAGCACATCAAAGGCTTGACTGACAGAAGAGAAAAACCACGACAAAGCAGCTCATATTAAAACACTAAAATATAATTTTACAGGTCCCAAGGTGCAACTTAGGAATACTTATTATGACGTCTATATTATACATTATTTGCATTGTACATATCTATATACTGCCTATACCCCCTTTGTTTTTCCCCAGAAACAATTCCTTTTCTTGCAGCCTTAGCCCCGAGCGGTCTATCAATGCCTACGGCGTCCACCGAGCCGGGCCCATATACTCCTTCTGCGAGGCACAAAAGAAGCCCTAGACTCATCAGCATGAGAGCCACCAGATGTGTCTCCCTCTTCATCATCGGCATCTCCGTTCTCCTGGGCAGCCGTATTGCTCGGACCCGCTCCATCATTTCTGAAACCAGTTCCGACACTCCGCTGTTCCTGCGTATGATCTCGAAAAGAAAAGGAGGCCTATGAAAGACGGCTACGAGCACGGGCTCAACAGATACAAGGCACCGAAATTATAAGAAATTCGGCCATTTTCCCGTTCCGATATCACCCGAAAAGCCCGTTCTAATTCAAAGGTGTATTCATATAAATCCCTTTCTTAAAAGTACAGCGTGCCAGTACATTTTAGATGTCTGGTATAGTTTTATTTTCTGTGTGAATTTATTTTTTCATGTGTAACATATTGCATCATAGACATTATATTGCATTATATCATAATGTTTGTACATGTTTCTTTTAAATAAAAAAATGATATACAAAAAAAGGGGGGAACGATACTAATATTCGTCGGAATCCAAAGCTAATGTGCTCAGGAGGATGGGAAACCACCACCCACGACCACAGGACCCCTGCTCGAATCCCCGACCTCTGCCCCGGCCGCGGCTCGACCGATCATCATCATCATCATCATCATCATCATCATCATCGTCATCTCGACGTCTAGGCTGCCGCACTGAGCTACTCCCCCTGCAAGAAAATTCATCAGCCAATTTCTGATACAGCTTGCTGATGCTGAAGAAGCCCCGCAGCAGTTTCTTATAAGTAGACACGTTCACCTGAAGAAAAAAAAATGAATGAAAAAAAAATATGTTAGTCTCATAAAAGAAAAAAAATAATGACAATGATAAAAGAAAAAAATGTATAATAAAAAAATAAAAGAATAAAATAAAAATAAAATAAAATAATAAAGAAAAGAGGCAATAAAGGTGGATGTGTCTACCGAACGAGCCTGCTCCGGGACACGACGCTCCTCCGGAATCTCGACATCAGGAAGAACCTGCTCTACTAAGCAACCGCCCCACTCATACTGGAAAGTAGAGAAAATATCATCGGGCTCCGTAAACATCAGGTTCCCGTCGAGAAATGAAGTAGACAACCCTGGCCTGGCAGAAGCATTAGAATGCCACCTGGGCACAACAGGAGGAGGAGGAGGGGGATGCAGCTCTAATCTCAGGAAATCCTCGTATGCCATCACTGGATAGTCTGTCGTGGGAACGAGGTATTTCCCTAAATACTGAAGACGGTCAAGCAGTCGCTCGGGCTCTATCACCCAAGAAGGAGGCCAAGGAGGCACCACTGGAGCCACTAGAAAAGACTGGTGCTGACGGTTCACCCGCTCGCCCATATACAAAGAATCCACCATGATGGAAACCATCAATATCCTGCAACGGCTGAACATCAAAGTAGTAGAATAATGTCCCTCCAGGCCCTCCCAGGGAAGAAAGTGCACTGAACCAGGACTCGAGCCAATAATTCGCTCCAGCACTCTTTCCCTATCATTACAACCATCGTCCTCGGCCGGATTCACCCTATTGCTATCAACATATTGGGACAGATATGGAGGCTGGTAAACTTGCCGAATGAGGCGACCCGGCGAAAAATCTGAAAAATGAGAAGGCCCAAACCTGCCAAAAAAAAAAGAGAGAGAGAGAGAAAATAAATATGTTGTCAAAATAAATAAATAAATAAATATGTATGTAAATAAAAAAAATGATACAGAAAAAAAGAGAAAAGAGAGATTAAAAAAAAACCAGGAAAAGGCATGTACCTCCCACGCCGGGGCAAACCCATTCAGAGTCGGCGAGTCATTCCGGCTGGCCCTATCCATGGAAGCATACAGTTCGGCCAAACCAGCCTGTCCCCAGTCATACAAAGGAATCCGATCAAAGTTCGTAAGACAAGCCAGGACGGAAACTCTCAGGGTGACAGAAGAGTTGGCAAAGAGCGATGTGCCAAGAAAGAAGAAAAGAAACGTTCTTGCCACTCGAGTTACGACAACGTCATCATCAGCCGGCACCCGCTCGGCATTATTAAGAAGCCACTTCCGAACGCTGCTAATAAAGATCTCATCCGTCGATTTAAAACGAGGATCGAAACCCAGGAGGTCCACCACCTCCTCCCTACGATGACGGAGAGTAAAATCAGGGGCCAGGGTCTCCCCTATGCTGGTAGGGATTCCCGTGATTGCAGCAAAGTCACACGGGGTCATGGTCGCCTCCCCCCAGCTGAAATGAAAGGTATAGGTGGTGTCCCACCAGAAGTCCCTGAGCACGTCAAATACGGGCAGATAGCTGGTAAGGTGGGTGAAGGAGTGCATGAAGACGCTGAAACCTGAACCCTCCGCCAACAACTTTGCCGCCTCGGGTAGCATGGCATAAATCTCAGCCACGTCAGTACATGATACCCGCATCCTTTCAAATTCCCTGCGAACCTGAAAAAGAAAAAAAAAAGGTAAGTCCTCTACCCTTATTTTCTTCTCTATACAGCCTTTCAAATAAGCAAAAGTAAATAAATAATGAACATATTGCATGCTTTATACTTCATGATTTTTTAATAATAACAATAAATTCTTTTTTTTTAGCATAAATAAAAAAAATCTTGGTCATAACAAATAAAAAATAAATAATTCTTTAAGTCAACACAATACCATTTTCATACATATACATAAATTTACATGTGAATAAACATCATTCTTTTTTCAAAAAAATAAAAAATAAAAAAAAACAAAATAAAACAACATAGGAATATACATGCTGTATATACATACTGTAAAAAAAACAACAAAGAAAATTTTTATGTGTAATTTATTTTGCATAATTAATGTTGCATCTTAAATATCATAAAAGTGCATATTTAGACTGCATTTACCATGTGTATAATAAAGTGTAAAAATATTCATGCATCATCTTATAGTGTTCTTCATTGTATCTGCATCAAGTAGCATAGTTCATGCATCCATTACATGCATTTCATTTGTCCAATAAGCTGCCATAGGGGTACGCTAAAAAGGAAATAAAATACCACCAATCATCAAAATAAATATCTTTGTGGCATTTACTATGCCCCTACAGCAATTGCATGCTTGAAAAATGAATCTAAGGGCACGAAAAATATCTGTTTTGTCCTGTTTTTATCCGAAAATATGCCCAAAAATGCGTTTCGGAAAAATTTAATTGGTACTTCGAAAACTCCGTTTCGCGATTCTATTGCATGCAAAAATATGTTTTAGTATAAAACATGCATCATATAGCCTCATTTGCATTTAGAATATAAATCATGCATAGTAGGGTCAAATAGTGACCACTAGTTCAAATCATGCATCGCAAAAATAAATCATAGAAATTTCACACATTATCACTTAATTACATCATTTAGGCATAAATAGGACATGCATGTGCATCACTAATAAAGTCAGGAGTGCTCCAAAGGTCCCAAACTGTGCAGAAATTTAGCAGATCTGAAACATAGCCAGGAAAATTTCAAGAAAAAGAAAAATCTTTACAATGGTGAGAGGAAGATTGGACACGTGAGTGTTCCGATCTCGTAAAATGTTGCCCCAATCATTAGTAGAGTACCGGTAATTGAGTTTATTCCGGACCAAGCGAGGAGGTTCTCTCCTCCTCTCGCCAGATTCTGGGTGCATCGGTGCCTTCCCCTTCCGGGATCGTGAAGAAGATGCCATCTGCTAAGTAAAACACTGAAATTGGCGGAAGAAAATCGAGAAAAGGAGCGAAAAAAAAAAAAGAGAATAAGCAGCTGCAACAATGGCGGAGAACGAGCAAAAGAAAGGAAAGGAAGAGAGAAAAGAGAAAGAGAAGCAGTAGCTTCTCTCCCTCACACTCACGTCCATAATAAAGGGAGAAAAAGGGAATTTTCCCTTTCCTCCCTCCAAAGTTTGAAGCTGCGACACTTTCGTCCTCAGCTTTCAAAGTTTCCAAAATGGTCCCTGAGCCTAACGGAAAGTTAACAAAGTCAATCTTGTTAAGCAAAAATAATGACCATCCATCAGAAGACAAAGAAAATAATACCCCCAGCGGGTCAAAAAAAAAAAAAAAAAAAAGAAAAAAAACAAAAGAAAAAGAAGAAAACAAAAAAGAAGAAGAATAAATTCCCCAGCAAGAGTGGCAGAAATGCCAAAATCAGCCGAATCCGCGACAGCCACCCGAGCACAAAAAAGGTAAGTCAGGTACAGTATTCTTACCCTGACTTTAGAATAATTTCGTTTTTAGGAAAGTTTGTTTTATTTTCAAATAAAAGAAAAACTCTTTTCAAAGTGAGTTTTGATTTCAAAACAAGAAAAAAAAGAGGAATATTTCAAAAAAAAAAAGAGCAATATTTCAAAAACACAAAAAAAGAGGAATATTCGGAAAAAAAAACAGAGAGAGCGAGAAAAAAGGAAGGAAAAAGAATGTTTTCCACTTCACAATTTTCGAAAATACTTGAAGAGTGATTACTTTGGCGTGCTCGGCGACGGATCTTTATCGGTCGAGTGTAGTTTCTGGATATTTGAAAGTTTTCTGGTTATGTTTGGAAACAAGGCAGCGACCAGCCAGACACAACTTTGAAAATTCTTCTTAACATGTTTCAACGACAAGGTATTGACCGGTTGAAATGTGGTGGCAGAAAAACATTCAAATCTTCATACCGTATTTGACAACGGTTTAGGACCAGAAGAATACGGCTTTTTCGAAAAACACAAAAATCTTTTTCCGTTGTGTTCTCGATCGGGCTTGACCCGAAGAACATGACATCCTCACTTGGTTGTAGTTTAGGTTTTTGGCCTGAACTACGTTTGGTCTGATTTCCTTTAATGGGGAATACGTAGGCAGCCTACATTAGTAGGTCCGACCATCAGAGCATATTAAATTCATATTTGCTTAAAACTACGATAACTTTTATAACCGACTAAAAATATCTAGGTTATGGAGTTTGGATAGCATGTTAACTGTGCATTATAACTGCTACCAATTGCATTCTCCCGTTCTTAAATGAACGAAATTGGAGAGTCTATTGTTTATCAACGATGTTCGTCTACTCAGTAAGCCTTGGGTTACCCGTAGACTCCATCGTTGAGGGGCTCTGTAGACACCCTAATTTCATACCCCTGGTATGTGACTGACATAAAATATCAAGAACTGTTAAAACTTAACAAATGTCAAGTTACAGGAGTTAAAAATGCGAAAGGAAAAGCAGGATGCGCGAAACAGTGAACTGCAGGGGTGAAAGTGCAAAAAATGAAAGATGAATAGTGTGCTTGGTGCCGCACCAAGGGTCTCCTTGGTGGCACCAAGCCATTTACTGTAGCTGCCTCTCAGATAGAAAATGTACAACTTTTGATGCATAAGGTACAAGTCGTTGAAGCTGCTGAAGAAAATCAAGAATTCCAGCCGTGTCCTACTCCTCGACTATAAATAGAAGCCTTTGGCCTCTCATTCCAGTGCTTATTTTCCGCGATTAAAAATCGCAGCGAAGCTCCGTTCCTTCGTCTTCGACGATAATATTAGTACGAGAGTTACGAGATAGGTGAGTGGAAGCCCCTAGAATCTCCAAACCCCGTCCAAACTCCGCCAAAATAAAAACCCATAGGTTATAAGTGATCCGTAGCCTAGTTGTTAGGCATCCACCTCACTTTCCCGGCCCAAAAATCCCAAAGTAAGCCGTTACTCTGCCCGAGTAACGAGCTGAAAAGTCAAAAAACTAAGCCGAGGTTCGGCCCACACTACTAGAAAAATGACCTTTAGTGACGGAATTTTTCCGTCGCTAGTCCGTCGCTGATCTGTCGTTGCTGATGTCCGACGGACCGATTTCCATCGCTAATGGTAGCCTTTAGCGACGGAAATTTCCGTCGCTAAAGGTTGATTTTCAGCGACGGAATTTTCCGTCGCTAAAGGCTTTTTAAAATTAATAAATATTGAATTTCAGCGACGGAATTTTCCGTCGCTAAAGGCTTTTTAAAATTAATTAAAATTGAATTTCAGCGACGGAATTTTCCGTCGCTAAAGGCTTTTTAAAATTAAATAAATTTGAATTTCAGCGTCGGAAAATGCGTTTAAAAGCTAATTAAATCTGAATTTCAGCGACGGAAAATTCCGTCGCTAAAGGCGTTTAAAAATTAATTAAATTTGAATTTCAGTGACGGAAAATTCTGTCACTAAAGGCGTTTAAAAATTAATTAAATTTGAATTTCAGCGACGGAAAATTCCGTCGCTAAAGGCTTTGAAAAATTTATTAAATTTTAATTTCAGCGACGGAAAATTCCATCGCTAAAGGCTTTTAAAAATTAATTAAATTTGAATTTCAGCGACGGAAAATTCCCTCGCTAATAATGTAAAAAAATTTAAAAAAAAACCCCCCAAAAATACTATTATTATAAATTTTTGTACCTGATAATATAACAATTAATACAAAACTGAAGATACAAAATAAACAATAATATAAAACCAATTTAAAAACATCAAACTGTAAATGTTATTACAACAATCCATGTAAATTATACATAACAATTAATACCAAAAACTTGTTTCTAGAGTTAACTTGTAAATTTAAACTTGTACAAATCCATGTAAACTATATCTAATAAAAAAAACTAAAAATAAAAGTAAAAAAATCCTACGACATGAGTATCAAAAAAAAACTTCATCTTCACACAATCGCCTAGAAAACTGTCAAGTAAAATTACTATTTTGATTAAAAATCAAAAAGAAAAAGTAAGTCATTATTTTCATATGGTCAAACAAGAAGCTTTAGAAGCTTACCATAGGAATACATTTATGGCATAATCATCATTTCTTTGCTTTTTTTGCTGGATGAACCTAAACATGTACAAGTTATCCAAAATCAATTAGTTAATAATAATAACAAAAATAGTCCAACCCTATTTCCCCCACCCCCAATATGAGTATTAAACCAGAGGAATGAAAAGAGAAGAAATGGAATAAATGTTGCTTGAAAGTTATGTTGTTCGGTTTCAAAGTCAATTAAACTACAACCATGGATTTCATAGCATCAACATGGCTACCTAGCTAACAAGCGTACATAAATCGATGCCTAAACATTAATACACTAAATTTACACTAACACCCCCTTTGTTTCTTACCATTTACACTAACACCCCCCCTAAACATACATACAATTATCTTTTTTGGTTTCAAAGTCAACTAAACTACAACCATGGATTTCATAACATCAACATGGCTACCCATCTAACAAACGTACATAAATCGATGTTTAAACATTAATACACTAAATTTACACTTACATCCATTTATTTCTTACTATTTACACTAACACCCCCTAAACGTATATATAATTATGTTGTTCGGTTTCAAAGTCAATTAAACTACAACCATGGATTTCATAGCATCAACATGGCTACCCATCTAACAAATGTACATAAATCGATGTTTAAACATTAATACACTAAATTTACACTAGCATCCGTTTATTTATTACTATTTACACTAACACCCCCTAAAGGTATATACAATTATGTTGTTCAGTTTCAAAGTCAATTAAACTAAAACCATGAATTTCATAGCATCAACATGACTACCCAGCTAACAAACGTACATAAACCGATGTTTAAGCATTAATACACTAAATTTATACTAACACCCCTTTAATTCTTATCATTTACACTAACACCCCCTAAACGTACATACATATATGTTGTTCGGTTTCAAAGTCAAGTAAACTAAAACCATGGATTTCATAGCATCAACATGGCTACCCAGCTAACAAACGTACATAATCTGATGTTTAAGCATTAATAAACTAAATTTATACTAACACCCATTTAATTCTTACGATTTACACTAACACCCCTCAACGTACATACAATTATCTTTTTTGGGGATAGGGGTGGGGTTGGGGATGGGGTTGGGGTTAGGGTTAGAGGTGGGGGTGGGGTTAGGTTTAGGGTTAAGTTTAGGGTTAGTGTTATGGTTTATGTTTAAGGTTAGTGTTACAAATTAGGTTTATGATTTAGGTTTAGGACTTTTAGGTTTAGGTTTAGGTTTTAGGTTTGAGGTTTAAGTTTTAGGGTTAGGGTTAGGGTTAGGGTTAGGCTTGGGGTTGGGGATGGGGATGGAGGTTGGGGTTGGAGTTGGGGATGGGGTTAGGGGTGGGGGTGGGGGTGGGGTTGGGGTTGGGGATGGGGTGGGGATGGGGTTGGGGTTGGGGTTGGGTTAGGGGGTGGGGTTGGGTTTAGGGTTAAGTTTAGGGTTAGTGTTAGTGTTATGGTTTAGGTTTAAGGTTAGTGTTACGAATTAGGTTTATGGTTTAGGTTTATGTTTTAGGTTTAGGTTTATGGTTTAGCTAGGTTTAGGTTTAAGGCTTAAGGTTTACGTTTTAGGGTTAGGGGTTGGGGTAGGGTGGGGGTTGGGGTTGGGGGTGGGGGTGGGGGTTGGGGTTGGGGTTGGGGGGTGGGGGTGTGATTGGGGTTAGGTTTAGGTTTAGGGATAGTGTTATGGTTTAGGTTTAGGTTTAGGTTTTAGGAATGGGGTTTAGGGTTGGGGTTGGGGTTAGGGTTTGGGGTGGGTGGGGGTGGGGGTGGGGGTTAGGGGTGTGGTTAGTGTTAGGTTTAGGTTTAGGGATAGTGTTATGGTTTAGGTTTAGGTTTAGGTTTTAGGTTTAAGGTTTACGTTTTAGGGTTAGGGTTGGGGTTTAGGGTTGGGGTTGGGGTTGGGGTGGGGGTGTTGTTGGGGTTAGGTTTAGGTTTAGGGATAGTGTTATGGTTGAGGTTTAGGTTTAGGTTTTAGGTTTGAGGTTTACGTTTTAGGGTTAGGGTTGGGGTGGGGGTTGGGGTGGGGGTGTGGTTGGGGTTAGGTTTAGGTTTAGGGATAGTGTTATGGTTTAGGTTTAGGTTTAGGTTTTAGGGATGGGTTAGTGTTAGGTTTAGGTTTAGGGATATTGTTATGGTTTAGGTTTAGGTTTAGGTGTTAGGTTTAAGGTTTACGTTTTAGGGTTGGGGTTGGGGTGGGGGTTTGGTTGGGGTTAGGTTTATGTTTAGGGATAATGTTATGGTTTAGGTTTAGGTTTAGGTTTTAGGTTTGAGGTTTACGTTTTAGGGTTAGGGTTGGGGTTTAGGGTTGGGGTTGGGGTTGGGGTTGGGGTGGGGTGGGGGTAGGTGTGGGGGTGGGGGTTGGGGTTGGGGTTAGGTTTAGGTTTAGGGATAGTGTTATGGTTTAGGTTTAAGGTTAGTGTTACGAATTAGGTTTATGGTTTTGGTTTAGGTTTAGGTTTTAGGTTTACGTTTTAGGGTTAGGGTTGGGTGTTGGTGTTGGGGTTGGGGTTGGGGTTGGGGTTGGGGTGGGGGTGGGGGTGGGGGTGTGGTTGGGGTTAGGTTTAGGTTTAGGGATAGCGTTATGGTTTAGGTTTAAGGTTAGTGTTACGAATTAGGTTTAGGTTTATGGTTTAATCATTCTATTTTTCACCTACTTCATTTTTTCATCTAGACGATGGGAAATTGCATTCAATATGTTTTCAATCAAGAAAGATAGTACTTCCAGACCAAAAAGAAATCCACCTTTTGCTTACTCAACCAAATTCATTTTCACAATATTCTGCCTAAGGCATACATCATCATGCATTCAATCTAAATGGGTAAGTAAGGCTAGTTTTACCTTTATAGAGTTATCTGCAGATGAAAAATGAAGCATATTCAATTCAAAATCAGAATCAATGCCCAACACAAACCATTTTAGATCACCGCAAAAATTATATCCAACCAATTTTATTTTTTTTATTTCTTTCCAAATGGGTAGCAAGAAACTACTCTTCCAACCGATTTAATCAATTTCATAATCAAAATTTAATTTCCCAAGATTAAATGTCTAGAACAAACCGTCAACCACAATGCAATTCTACAATGTCACAAACTGTTACAAGTATAATCAGAGTATACTTATCGACATAATTCCAGCATAATAATAATCTTCTCACTTCTAGGCAGAATTTTGAAAAATCACACTTGAACTTGTATTGGTTTTAACCAATTTGTCATTGAAGTTAATATATTCAGTTGTGTAGAAACTGTAATCCAGGGGGTACTAAAAGCGCGGTGATATAAGAAAGGTCAAGGCACAAGAAATAAGTATAGGAAACAATAAATATATCTCCTATTTAAGGATTGCAATAGTCAGACATCCTCAGGTGAGGTAGACGAATTCTTAGTTGAAGGTAGGAAACAAACTTGTGACAGCAATAAGTTATCTTTTTAATTATTGCTATAATTCTTCTATAATAATAATCAAGCAATGGAAAAAAGTTTAATCATTCTAACCTGGAAGTCAACTCTCAGTTTGGCAATTCAAGTGAACAACGTATATTCCCGTTAAATGAGAGAAATGAGCAGAAAGATATTAACATACAGTGAAATGGTTTACTGTTGATGATTTAAGTAAAATCATTGGTCATTTGGTATAATCGGGGTTTATGTTTCGAAGATGGGTGAGCTCGGGAATACTACATTGTGAATATGGGGGTGTGGAGTGCACATTCACATAAGTTTCACGAACTTACGGGTGTTAATAATCAAAGCGTTTTTAAAAATCAGTTGCAACAGTTTTTTCTGACGGTTGTCTAGTGACTGCTCCAAAGGTTACAAGCTGTTTGAAAGGATTTGATTATTTTGCAATTTTTCGGCGGTTGTCTAGTGTATTCAAAGGTTACAACTGTTTGAAAGGATTTCTAATTATTTGCAAAGGGACACATATAAACTATATACGAGTTCCTTCGTCTTCGTTTTTAGGAAACAAAAATTCACAGAATACTCCAACGGTAGTCTCCAGTTTTTCGAGTGCCAGAAATAGGAGAGCAATTATAGTCTTATCCCACAAGAATATTCGTGTAACCCAGGGCATTCGATAGGGTCGAATAATTCTTGCAGGAAAGTGCATTGTGCACGATTCTATAATATATCCTAGCTATTCGACATTGTTTTTATTAAGAATTCCCCAACAATCTGCAAGAATTATCTACTATTGTACAATGTCGAGTGTGAAAGAAATGACTACAAATTTCGGAAGCGGAGAAGTTTGAAGGGTTGATTTTTCGGTGGCAGAAGAAAATGCATTTTCTGTTTACGACGTTGAAAGTGGTATATGTGTTGAGCGCTCCTATGCCATAGGCGCCGGATGAAGGGACTGTGGAAGATCTGCAGAAGAGGAGTAAATGGGAGAATGATGACTACATCTGTAGAGGCCATATTCTTAACGGTATGTCTGATTCTCTATTTGATATTTACCAAAATGTTGAGTCTGCCAAAGAACTATGGAATTCCCTATAGTCTAAGTATATGGATGAAGATGCCTCTAGTAAGAAATTCTTAGTTGGAAACTTTATGAATTATAAGATGGTAGATTCTAGACCGGTAATGGAACAATACAATGAACTGCTTCGTATTTTAGGTCAATTTGCTCAACATAAGATGGAAATGGATGAGTCTATTTCGGTGTCGGCATTATAGATAAATTGCCCCCATCACGGAAAGATCGCAAACATATGCTTAAGCATAAGAAGGAAGAGTTGACTCTTGTTCAACTCGGTAGTCATTTGCGCATAGAGGAATCTCTAAGGATGCAGGAGGGCGGCAAGTCCAAAGGAAAAGAGGCTATGGATTCGAATTCCATCAATATGGTGGAAGCGACTGAGGGTTCTTTTAAGAACAAAGGCAAGGGCCAAAAAATGGTGGACGCCGGTGAAGGCTCTTCTAAGAATAAAGGCAGGGGCCAGAAATGAACCTTAGGCAACACTAGCAATGATACTACCATGAAACCTAAGGGTGCATGTTGGATTTGCGGTAAAAGTGGGCATTTCAAGGCTGATTGCCGAGTAAAAAGGAGCAGGAATAAAGGATCATACAACAACAGTTCTGGGCAGGGGTCTAAGGACCAAGGTCCGCCTACACATCAAGGTCAGAATTTAACTTGTGGTATTAATTTTGATGTGAATTATGTACCATTTATTTCTGAGGCATTTTATGTGCAGGATGATGATGGTACATGGTGGATAGACTCGGGTGCAACAAGACATGTATGCAAAGATCGTAGCTGGTTTGAAAAGTATGAACCATGGTAAATGATGGATCCATACTCTTTATGGGGAACGAGTCAAAAGCAGCAATTGTTGGCCAAGGAACTGTTACATTGTATTTTAGTTCCGGAAAAAGTATTTTGTTAAAGAATGTATTACATGTGCCGTGTATTCGTAAAAACTTAGTTTCTGGAAGTTTGCTTTGTAGGGATGGTTTCAAACAAGTTTATGAGTCGGACAAATTCATTTTAAGCAAGTGTGGTATATTTATAGGATTTGGATATCTATGTAATGGCATGTTTATGTTAAATATAAAGCATGATGTTGTAAACAATATTATGGCATGTTCTGAAATTGATACTTCAGTTTTGTGGCATGCTCGTTTAGGCCATGTTCACTATAAACGCATGTTATTAATGTCGAAGAATGAGCTTATTCCATCCTTTGACATGAATATGAATAAGTGTAATACTTGTATGTTGACTAAAATTGTTAGACAACCTTTTCATAATGTTAAAAGATCTTCTTCAATTCTAGAACTTATTCATAGTGATCTTTGTGACTTATATTCCACACCATCTTTGGGTAATAAGAAGTATGTGGTAACATTTATAGATGATTATACTCGTTTTTGTTATGTGTTTTTACTCCACACTAAAGATGAGGCAATAGATAAATTTATAATCTATAAAAATGAGGTTGAACTTCAATTGTCTTCTAAGATTAAGAAGATGCGTACCGATAGAGGTGGTGAATATTATGATCCATCCTATTTCGGGTCTTGTGGCATTATACATGAGGTCACAGCTCCTTATACGCCACAACAAAATGGCATAGCTGAGAGGAAGAATCGTACTCTTAAAGAGATGATTAATTCCATGTTATCTTACTCGGGTTTGAGTGAGGGTTTTTGGGGAGAAGCCATGTTAACAGCTTGTTATTTACTAAATAGAATTCCCAACAAATGGAATCCTATTACCCCTTATGAGCTTTGGCATAAAAGAAAACCAAACTTGGGTTATCTGCGATGTTGTGGCGGTTGTGAGACTACCCGCGCCCAAGATTAAAACCTTGGGTGAAAGAGGCATTGACTTTATTTTTATTGGATATGCTATGCATTCCAAAGCCTATAGGTTTTATGTCATAGAGCCTAATGATTCAGTAGCAGTTCACACTGTTATCGAGTCAAGGGATGCTATCTTTGATGAAACTAGGTTTTCTTCCATACCTAGGCCAAGGGATATGACCCCCACTACTATTGGAAAAGAGATTAATGATAACGTTACATCTCAAAATGAGCCACTAGAGCTCCGTAGGAGCAAAAGGGCTAGCAAACCAAAGTCTTTTGGACCCGACTTCCAAACCTATTTGGTGGAAGGGACAAGAGATGAGGTAGGATTCCAATACTCATATTGTTATAATGTTGATGAGGATCCAAGGACTTACAAAGAGGCTATGGAGTCTCAAGATGTCTCATTTTGGAAAGAAGCCATTAATGATGAAATGGATTCCATTATGGGTAATGACACATGGATCCTTACGGATCTTCCACGTGGTTGTAAACCTTTGGGTTGCAAGTGGATCTTCAAAAGGAAGATGAAAGTTGATGGTACAGTCGACAAATATAAAGCCCGATTGGTCATCCAAGGCTTTAGACAAAAAGAAGGTATTGACTATTTCGATACTTATGCGCCGGTTGCTCGTATCTCCACCATTAGGTTATTGATTGCCCTGGCTGCAATTAACAATCTTGTGATCCATCAAATGGATGTTAAAACTGCGTTCCTAAATGGAGACTTGGAAGAGGAAATATATATGAAACAACCGGAAGGTTTCATTATGGCAGGAAATGAGCATAAGGTGTGTAAGCTTGTTAAATCATTGTACGGGCTCAAACAAGCTCCTAAACAATGGCATCATAAGTTTGATGAGGTTGTCTTGTCTAGTGGTTTTAAGCTTAACCAATCCGACAAGTGTGTATATAGCAAGTTTGATAATACCGGTAATGGTGTTATAATTTGCTTGTACGTTGATGATATGTTGATTTTCGGTACTAACCAAAATCAAGTTGACCTTTGTAAAGCATTTTTATCATCAAATTTCGCCATGAAAGACATGGGGGAGGCGGATGTGATTCTTGGAATCAAAATCAAGCGGAGTAACAATGGAATTTCTTTAACACAATCTCATTACATTGAGAAAGTGTTAAAGAAATTTAATTGTGCTAATTCTACTCCTGCAAATTCTCCCATGGATCCTAATGAGAAGCTTATGCCTAATACAGGTAATCCGATATTACAGCTTGAGTATTCTCGAGTGATAGGATGTTTGATGTACGCAATGACTAGTACAAGACCAGATATTGCTTATGCGGTAGGCAAGTTAAGCAGGTATACGAGTAACCCGGGTGGTCATCATTGGCGCGCGGTAAATCGTGTGCTAAGATATCTTAAGTCAACCAAGGACTACGGTTTGTCTTATATGGGGCATCCTTCGGTGTTAGAAGGATACTCGGATGCTAGTTGGATAACCAATGTAGAAGATCATTCTTCTACTAGTGGTTGGGTGTTTTTGCTTGGAGGAGGTGCCATTTCATGGGCTTCCAAAAAGCAAACGTGTATTTCTAGCTCGACCATGGAGTCGGAATTCATTGCCTTGGCAGCAGCCGGAAAAGAGGCGGAATGGCTTAGGAATTTAATCTATGAAATTCCATTATGGCCAAAACCAATTTCACCAATTTCTATCCATTGTGATAGTGCATCTACTTTGGCTAAAGCTTATAGTCAAGTATATAATGGGAAGTCGCGACACCTAGGCGTTAGACATAGCGCGGTACGTGAGTTGATTACTCATGGGGTGATTTCGGTTGTGTTTGTGAGATCTCAACATAATTTAGCCGATCATTTGACCAAAGGGTTGGCTAGAGACTTGGTTCACAAGTCAGCTATTGGGATGGGTCTTAAACCCGTATGAATCTTTGGTGATAGGATACCCAATTCCCCTCTAATACAATGTTAGAGGCATAATTCAATGTGGAAGGCCTATTGTCTTAGATTTACGCACATGATATTATCCCAAAGGTATGTGCTTTTACCTGCATGGTTAGGTTGAAAGTTTTTCTTCTTAATAAATCTTTTGATATAGTGCAATTGCAGGTGCACAATGAAAGATTCACCTATATGAGCATGAAGTTTGGCTGCTTCAAGGAAGTTCAGGGTTGGCTTTCTATATGCTCATGAATGGATATGGACACAAGGCCTGTATAATTAGTGTCGATAATAAACTTTTGGAGTTGTTTTAACTTATGTGTATATTATCTTCATGTATTCAAAATATGTAAAAGGGTTCAATGCTTAAACACACCCTAAATACTAGAATATTTGAAATGTGTAATATTACTAAGGTGGTAATTCAATTTACGTGACATTGCCATTAATGCATGAGTTGTTATATTTGTCAGTTTTAACTAAACCAAGGATTATACTTAAATGGGGGAGGATTGTTGATGATTTAAGTAAAATCATTGGTCATTTGGTATAATCGGGGTTTATGTTTCGAAGATGGGTGAGCTCGGGAATACTACATTGTGAATATGGGGGTGCGGAGTGCACATTCACATAAGTTTCACGAACTTACGGGTGTTAATAATCAAAGCGTTTTTAAAAATCAGTTGCAACAGTTTTTTCTGACGGTTGTCTAGTGACTGTTCCAAAGGTTACAACTGTTTGAAAGGATTTCTGATTATTTTGCAACAGTTTTTTCTGGCGGTTGTCTAGTGACTGTTCCAAAGGTTACAACTGTTTGAAAGGATTTCTGATTATTTTGCAACAGTTTTTTCTGGCGGTTGTCTAGTGACTGTTCCAAAGGTTACAACTGTTTGAAAGGATTTCTGATTATTTGCAAAGGGACACATATAAACTATATATGAGTTCCTTCGTCTTCGTTTTTAGAAAACAAAAATTCACAGAATACTCCAACGGTAGTCTCCAGTTTTTCAAGTGCCAGAAATAGGAGAGCAATTATAGTCTTATCCCACAAGAATATTCGTGTAACCCAGGGCATTCGATAGGGTCGAATAATTCTTGCAGGAAAGTGCATTGTGCACGATTCTATAATATATCATAGCTATTCGACATTGTTTTTATTAAGAATTCCCCAACATTTACTATTAAGTAATTACTCACTGAAACATCCCTTTGGATCTGAACTCCCAAGCCGAGTGCCCTGTATAATTTCAAGTGTAAGTGATCATAAAATTTAACGTGAAGTATAATTCAGATAAGGTTATTAAATGATTACGGTTAAATGATTCTTATGTCTTCTCTAGCTTGTTTCATACTTCTTTAAAAGAGCAAAGTTTACTTTGGCTGTGTTCATAATTACTGAATATGAGCAATGGCTTATGCTCTATTGTGAATAGTTTCTATTCTACTGATGTTAATTGAAAAATTCGAATTATTATTTACAGAAATATTGAACACTCTTACAGTTGATTCGCAGAAGCTAACCTGTGAAGCTGCAAAATGACTCGTATCTTGTCTTAATCAAAAGCCAATACACTTCTGCATTGTTTTATTTATTTTAATACAGCTTCAAAGGGCCAATGTTATTTTGGCCTTTTTCATAATATGTAAATGTCCACAGTAACTTATGGTCCAATGAGACTAGTTTTAGAACCTATGTTTTTCATAATCAGATGGATTTTTCTGTACTCTACGACAGCATTAGATAGTATCTGGATAAAAGATACTCAAAAAAGAAATATTATATAGTAAACAATTTCTTTGATAGATAAGTATGGCCCCTTGGTAATTATATAGTAAACAAATGAAAGTTACTCGTTTCAAAAGGTTCGATCACAGTACAATACGGATCACTGCAGCCACCCACATGTGTCTATCCGATATTACTACCCGTACAGCACCAATTTATGAGATTTTAGAATAAACCCAATAATCGTAACAATTCAGCTTACACAAAATTAGTATATTTAGAATATACATAATCAACACTTTCCAGCATAATATCATCATAGTTGAAGCAATCAATAGAAGAAGTTGAAGAAATCTTACTTGAAATTGGGCAAGATAATTCCAAAATTCAAACCTTTAACCGTGATGTGCTTTGCACTGATGAGGTTGAACGATAGTCCAGATGGATGATGTGTTGCGTTGGTGCATTAGAGCCGGAGCTATTGCCGGGCAGAATGAAAAACATGAATCCACGACTTGGATGCTGGGCCGGATTAGAAACAGGAGGCTGACTTTGTAGATGAAGCTAGAGGCAGCGCTGGTGCAGGGACAATGAGAGGTGGGGGCAAGATAGAGATTGAGGCATTTGGCGTCGGGATGGAAGAAGGGGAGGAAGAACGCCGGGTTTTGAGAAAGAAAGAAGGAGATTGCGGTTGGATACAGGGGGACGGCAGGTTTGGAGACGATGAAGGACACCGGCGGCGGTGACAAAGCTAAACTGGCAAGAGCAGATGAAGAAGATTCAGGGAACGCCGGGTCTCGCTATTGAGGAGCGATCTAGCGTGAGGCCGGAGATCGGGGTTACAAAAAGGGCGGTGGCTGTTGAAGATGGCGGAGCCAGCTAGTTCGCCGGAGAAGAAGAGATGGAGTAGGTGATTTATAGGAGAAGGAGGGAGCAGGCCGGGTGATAGCTAGTGCTGGAAATCGGACAGAAAAGAGAGAGAGAGAGAGAGATTTCGGCCGCCTTTTTCTTTTGGGGATGGGATGAAGCCGTCTGAAGATGTAGGGTCCGACTGTGAAAGAATTTTGGGCGGTAATATTAATTTTTCGGTGGAGGGAGTTTTAATTTTTCGCGAAATCCCTTTGTATATATATATATATATATATATGAAATATTATAATCATTTTAATAAATGATATTTTATTATTAAATTAATATTTGAAATATTAATTTAATAATATAATATCATTCATTAAAATGATTAACATCAATATAATTACAAAAATAAAAATATTCACATTACAACTTAATTTATATATTAAAGAAAATAATAACAAAATTATATAAATAGAGTAAGTTCAGACTTTGCATGTGGTCATACTGTGTTGCGTGTCTCTAGCACATTCTGTCGCTGAAATTAATATTTGTTTTGAAATATTTGTTTTTATAAATAAATAATGTTTTGAAATATTTGATTTTGTAAAATCCCTTTGTAAATTTAAAATAAATAATTTTTTGGAATATTTTTGTTTTTGTAAAATTCCTTTGTGTGTATATATATAGGAAATATTATAATCATTTTAATGAATGATATTTTATTATTAAATTAATATTTGAAATATTAATTTAATAATAAAATATCATTCATTAAAATGATTAGCATCAATATAATTACAAAAATTAAATTATTCACATTACAACTTAATTTATATATTTAAGAAAATAATAACAAAATTATATAAAGTTTCGGGGGCGTTGCCCCCGAACCCCTATCGGCCGGGGACCACGTTGCCATGCTTCCCCGAACCCCTAAACCAGGGCGCTTCGCCCCTGGACCCAGACTCGGACCGGGCAGCGAGACCCCCGCCAGGGTTATTCGTTGCGAAAACAATAAGTCGAAAATAAACATAACATTTGATTATTAACACCCGTAAGCCCGTAAAACTTATGTGAATGTGCACTTTGCATCCCCAGATTCACAATGTAGTACTTCTTGGGGGAAGAAAGTTGTTAATGACAACCAACCTTTGGTGGACTGAAGTGAGCAAACCACTGGTTGGACTGCAGCCAAATCTAAGAAAAATCCGGACTAGCCAGCATCAGTAAAACTCGGAGGCCCGAGGTTGAGACAAGTGTTTTTATGTTATAATGGTCCATCGTAGTCCATTATAACATTTTGCCAGTAGGCGTAGCGTGTTTTCATGCCATAATGGTTCATCGTACTCCATTATAAAATTTCGCCAATAGGCGTAGCGTGTTTTCATGTTAAGTTACGTTAGGTAAAGCTAAGTTATAAGTTAAGTTAAGTTAAGTTAAGTTACGTTAAGTTAATTTAAGTTATGTTAAGTTACGTTAAGTTAAGTTAAGTTAAGTTAAATTAAGTTAAGTTACGTTAAGTTACGTTATGTTAAGTTATGTTAAGTTAAGTTACGTTAAGTTACGTTAAGTTACGTTAAGTTAAGTTAAGCTAAGTTAAGTTAAGTTAAGTTACATTTAAGTTAAGTTATGTTAAGTTACGTTATGTTAAGTTATGTTAAGTTAAGTTAAGTTAGATTAAGTTAAGTTACGTTACGTTTAAGTTAAGTTAAGTTAAGATAAGTAAAGTTAAGTTAAGTCATGTTGTTGTTACGTTGTTGGTTAAGTTACGCTATGTTAAGTTATGTTAAGTTTTGTTGTTATGTTGTTAAGTTACATTTAAGTTAAGTTATGTTAACGCCACGCTTAGTTAAGTTGCCACGCCACGTTGCTGTTAAGTTGCTTGCTGTTGTTACATTGCCACGCCACGCTGCTGTTAAGTTGCTGGCTGCCAGGTTACAGTTGCCACGCCACGCTAAGTTAAGTTTTGCTGCTTGCTTGTTAAGTTGCCACGTTAAGTTGTTAAGCTGTTGTTAAGTTAAGTTGCCACGCTGCTGTTAAGTTGCGTTAAGTTGCCACGTTAAGTTGCTTAAGTTAAGTTACGTTACGTTACGTTGCCACGCTACATTTGTTGTTGTTAAGTTACGCGTTAAGTTGTTGCGTTAAGTTGTTAAGTTAAGTTGCCACGTTACGTTAAGTTAAGTTGTTACGCGTTAAGTTAAGTTAAGTTCGTTAAGTTAACAGTTAAGTTAAGTTAAGTTGCTAAGCTAAGTTGTTGCCACATTAAGTTAACAGTTAACGGTTGTTGCTGTTACACGTTAAGTTAAGTTAAGTTAAGTTGTTAAGTTGCTAAGTCGCTGCTAAGTTAAGTTAAGTTAAGTTAAGTTAGGTTATGTTGTTGTTGTTGTTAAGTTAAGTTAAGTTAAGTTGTTACGCTATGTTACATTTGTTGCTAAGTTAAGTTAAGTTACGTTACGTTAAGTTAAGTTAAGTTGCTGTTGTTACGTTGTTGTTAAGTTGTTGTTAAGTTTTACGCTAAGTTAAGTTACGTTACGTTAAGTTAAGTTCAGTTACGTTAAGTTAAGTTACGTTAAGTTAAGTTATGTTATGTTAAGTTACGTTACGTTAAGTTAAGTTAAGATAAGTTATGTTACGTTAAGTTAAGTTAAGTTAAGTTACGTTACGTTACGTTAAGTTATAACATTTTAGCAATAGGCATAGCGTGTTTTCATGTTATAATGGTTCATTGTACTCCATTATAACATTTCCCCAATAGGCGTAGCGTGTTTTCATGTTATAATGGTCAATCGTACTCCATTATACCATTTCGCCAATAGGCGTAGCGTGTTTTCATGTTATAATGGTTCATCGTACTCCATTATAACATTTCCCCAATAGGCGTAGCGTGTTTTCATGTTATAACGGTCAATCGTACTCCATTATACCATTTCGCCAATAGGCGTAGCGTGTTTTCATGTTATAATGGTCCATCTTACTCCATTATAACATTTCGCCAATAGACGTAGCGTGTTTTCATGTTATAATGGTCTATCGTACTCAATTATACCATTTCGCCAATAGGCGTAGCGTGTTTTCATGTTATAATGGTTCATCGTACTCCATATTATAACATTTTCCCAATAGGCGTAGCGTGTTTTCATGTTATAACTGTCAATCGTACTCCATTACACCATTTTGCCAATAGGCGTAGCGTGTTTTCATGTTATAATGGTCCATCGTACTCCATTATAACATTTCCCCAATAGGCGTAGCGTGTTTTCATGTTATAACGGTCAATCGTACTCCATTATAACATTTCGTCAATAGGCGTAGCGTGTTTTCATGTTATAATGGTCTATCGTACTCTATTATACCATTTCACTAATAGACGTATCGTGTTTCATGTTATAATGGTCTATCGTACTCCATTATACCATTTCGTCAATAGACGTAGCATGTTTTCATGTTATAATGGTCCATCGTAGTCCATTATAACATTTCGCCATTAATAGGCGTAACGTGTTTTCATGTTATAATGGTCCATCGTACTCCATATACAATTTCGCCAATAGCCGTCGCGTGTTTTCATGTTACAATGGTCCATCGTAGTCCATTATACCATTTCGCCAATAGGCGTAGCGTGTTTTCATGTTAAGTTACGTTAAGTTAAGTTAAGTTAAGTTACATTACGTTAAGCTAAGTTAAGTTATGTTACGTTAAGTTAAGTTAAGTTAAGTTAAGTTAAGTTAAGTTAAGTTAAGTTAAGTTAAGCTACGTTACGTTAACTTACATTAAGTTACATTACGTTAAGTTAAGTTAAGTTACGTTACATTTAAGTTAAGTTAAGTTAAGTTAAGCTATGTTAATTAAGTTAAGTTAATTTAAGTTAAGCTAAGTTAAGTTAAGTTAAGTTAAGTTAAGCTAAGTTAAGTTAAGTTAAGTTATGTTACGTTAAGTTACATTAAGTTACTTTACGTTAAGTTAAGTTACAATACGTTACATTACATTACGTTACATTAAGTTACGTTACGTTATGTTAAGTTAAGTTAAGTTACATTACGTTATGTTACGTTACGTTTCATTAAGTTAAGTTAAGTTAAGTTAAGTTAAGTTACGTTAAGTTAAGTTGTAATGTGAATGTTTTAATTTTTGTAATTATATTGATGCTAATCATTTTAATTATTGATATTATATTATTAAATTAACATTTCAAATATTAATTTAATTTAATTTCAATTTAAGTTAACGTTACGTTAAGTTAAGTTAAGTTGTAATGTGAATGATTTAATTTTTGTAATTATATTGATGCTAATCATTTTAGTTATTGATATTATATTATTAAATTAACATTTCAAATATTATTTTAATTTAATTTCAATTTAATTTCAAATATTATTGATATTTTATATTAATTAGAATTTAATTTCAATTTATGTTCAGTGACGGAATTTTCCGTCGCTAAAGTAGCGGCGAATTTTCCATCCGAAATTATCTGAAATTCAATTCTGAAACATTTAGTGACA
Organism: Codonopsis lanceolata; assembly: GCA_013146195.2. NCBI lineage: Eukaryota > Viridiplantae > Streptophyta > Magnoliopsida > Asterales > Campanulaceae > Codonopsis > Codonopsis lanceolata. The sequence continues at coordinate 53,729,939 of CM028381.1, forward strand.
GAATTTTCCGTCGCTAAAGGTCACCTTTAGCGACGGAATTTTCCGTCGCTGAAAATAATCTGAAATTAAATTCTGAAATATTTAGTGACGGAATTTTCCGTCGCTAAAGGTCACCTTTAGCGACGGAAAATTCTGTCACTGATAAATTCCGTCGCTGATTCCATCGCTAAAGGTGTTCTTCAGCGACTGAAAATTCCGTCGCTGCTAAATTCCGTCGCTGATGCTCAATTCCGTCGCTGATGCAAAATTCCGTCGCTAATGCTAAAAATTCTGTCGCTGAAGGCACTGTTTCTAGTAGTGCCAACCAAAGAGGCCAAAACCTACCCAAATAAGCTGTCACTCTGCCCGAGTTGACAAGCCCAAACTCTCATAAATAAGCAGTCACTCTGCCCAAATCAAAACAACAACCACACAACAAACAACAAAAAAGACTCACTCTCGCTAAAGGACAGAGCGAGCACACCGCTGCTCTAAAAGGTAAAACCTTTAAGGGCGTTATTTATTGTATTTATTTACTTTTTATCTTTTATTATTTTTTTAAAAAAGTTGTATTTAAATCCGGTACAATGTAGCCAATATAAGCCGTTGTGCTGCCCGGATTAGAATATGAAATACTATGTAAAAGAGTCGTTATAATGGCCAAATATTCTTAAATATGTCTGTAATTTTTGTAAGGAAATGGCTGCGAGTCCGTAAATAATGTAGCCATGGATGTATTTGTTTTAATTTCCTGTCTTTTAATACTGCGTTTATTTGCTAAATAAATATAACAAAAAGCATACTTCAGCCAAAAACCATTTTTTAGACCGAAAGGGCGAGTTGGGTGTCTAGCACCTTCCGAACCTGTTTTCTTTTTTCTCTGATTTATTTTTCTTTTCTTTGGTTTTGCTTTATTTGCCTTAAAATAAAGATGGCGACTCTAAAACTTTCAGATTCAGTGGGGCCTCGCAACACTCCTTCTTTGCACTTTCCCGTTCTCCCCTAAAAAGGGGAGAAATGGGAATGGAAGGGTGATGTATTCTCATATCCTGGTATCCCCTAAACAAGGGATAACTTGATGCGGGAAACCCAAAGCTCCCATAGTAATCTGGATGGGCCATAAGGCTATTTTTAATAAAATCCATAGTAGGGGCGTCGCAATATCCTTTTTTGCACTTTTCCGTTTTCCCCTAAAAAAGGGAAAATGGGAATGAAAGGGTAATGCATTCTCATATCCTGGTATCCCCTAAAAAAAGGGATAACTTGATGCGGGAAACCATAAGTTCCCATATTGGATACAAAATCCACTCAAGGCAACCGAGGCACATTCCAACGTGCTAACATAGACAGTACTCCTGTCGCACTTTTGATTTCGTCTTCCCCTAAACAAGGGAGGGTGGAATGAGAGCAGTGGTGTCCCACATCTGCACGTACGCTCACCCCTAACCAAGGGCGCGCGGGGCGCGGTGGCACAGCCCGGGAACCTCATAGTGCTTCCCTCATGAGCGCTCTGGCTCGCGTTCGATTTTGTAAGCTATGGAGGAATTCAATGATTTTATTAATGAAGTGGGTTTGATAGATTTGGATTTATCAAGTGGGTATTACACATGGTTCAAAAATAGCACTGGGAACCAGTTTTCGAGGATTGGCAGACTTTTGGTGACAAGGGAGTGGGAAGCCTACTTCAGAAATGTGGTTCAATCGTGTCTCCCTAGAACTTTGTTTGACCACGTTTCTTTAATTCTTAATAGTAACACTATTCACAGAGGTAAAATTCCCGTCAAATTTGAGAACATGTGGCTTAATGATGACAGATTCATGGAATGGCTTAAAACCAAGTGGGAGTCATATGTCTGTACTGGAAATCCCAGTTTCTCTTTGGTCAGAAATTTGAAGTATCTTAAGGAGGATTTAAAAGTGTGGAATAAGGAGATTTTTGGCAAAGTGGAGACTAAGATCAAGGCTCCATTGGAGGAGATCGGTGGGATTGATAAGAAAGCAGGAGTTGGTGGTTTGAACGAGAGGAGAAAATTCAAAGAGAACACTTGACGGTAGAGCTGGGAAAACTCTTAATCAACAAAGAGATCAATTGGAGGCAGAAATCTCGGATCCAGTGGTTGAAGGAAGGTGACAGAAATGCAAAAAAAAAAAAAAAAATACAGGACGACTAGTTTTCGGTAGACCATGAATTAGATTAAATCTATTGTGGTGAATGGTATGGTGCCGAATAATGAAAAGGATATCAAGGAAGGTATAGAAGTTTTCTTCAAATTTATTCAGACAAGGGGGATTTGTGTTCTAGTCTTCATGGAGTTCAGTTTAAATTCATTGAGCAGGTCGATAAGGATTTCCTAAAGACGTTTTTTTTAGGAGGAGGTCGTGGACGCTTTACATAGTATGAGTGGGGACAAAGCCCCAGAACCGGATGGCTTCTCATTGGCTTTTTTTCAGAACAGCTGGGAGGTGGTGAAGGAGATATGACGAGGCTTTTCCATTTCTTTCATGAGAAGATGTGTTTTGAAAAAAGCTTGAACGGAATGTTTATTTGACTAATTCAGAAGAAAAGGGTGCTTCTGATGTGAGAAACTTTAGACCAATCAGTTTAGTGGGAGGAGTTGATAAGATTTTAGCTAAAGTCCTATCTTTGAGGATATGTAAGGTGAGGGGGAAGATTATTACGGATTCACAGCATGCCTTTGTGTGTGGGCGTCAGATCCTTAATGCCTCGTTTATTGCTAATGAAGTGGTGGATGCTAGATTTAAAAATGGGGTTCCCGATTTGTGTTGTGCAAGTTGGACATTGAGAAGGCGTATGATCACGTTAATTGGGAGTTTTTGTTGTACATGTAAGATAGGCTTGGATTTAGGGTAAAATGGAGAAGATGTATTAAGTTCTACATTTCATCAACTCATTTTTCCGTGTTAGTGAATGGTAAACTGGCAGGATTTTTTCCTAGCTCGAGAGGTTTGACACAGGTCTATCCACTTTCTCCATTTTTATTTATTATAATTATGGAGGCCTTTAGTCGGATTCTAGACAAAGCATTGGAAGGCGGTTTTATTAGAGGGTTTAAGGTGGCTTATGATTGGAATTTGGAGTTATCAATCTCTGATCTACTCTTTGCGGACAACACTCTTATTTTCTGGGATGCGGATATCTCTCAGTTGGGCTATTTGAGGCTAGTTCTATTATTCGTTTAATTTGTTTCAGGTCTCAAAGTCAACATAGCCAAGAGTAAGATTATTCTAGTCGGCGATGTTCATAATATGGATGTATTAGCCTTGTTCTTTTGGGTGTAAGGTTGGAAGCCTCCCTTCTTCTTACCTTGCCCTTCCTTTAGAGGCCCCTCAAAAGAACATAGCTTTGTGGAATCCAGTTATGGAAAGGTTTGAACCCAGTTGGCTGGTTGGAAGAAATTGTTGCTTTCAAAAGGTGGGAGACTAATGCTTATCAAAAATACTCTTTCAAGTCTCCTCAGTTATTTTATGTCCTTGTTCATTCTTCCGAAAGATATTTCCTTTGGGAAGGGTTGTCGGGTGAATACAAGTATCATCTAGTTAAGTGGGATAATGCGTGTGATATTATCAAGTTAGGTGGTTTGTGTTGGAAGTATTGAGGGTCTATTTGGTATAAGGTATATGTTTGCAGGTCTTGATGTATAATGTTTTATCACAAACATATATATACGTCTCTGCCTAACCGTAATTAGGGTACGGCTTCTGGATCCTTTTCTCTTCTTCTCTTCTTCTAACATGGTATCAGAGCAAGAACTTTAACATTTTTTTGTGCTGATCGACTTCATCTACTCTTTCTTTCTTTTTTTTTGTTATCTTTCTTCAGTTTCTTTTGATCTTTATTTAGGCCCAGAATGTGGGTTTAATGTAATTGGTTAATTTTGACGAAAGCTGTTGTCGCCAAGGGAGTGCGACTATTATTGGAGATTACCCTAGCCTTTGAAGTTATGTAGGTTGATTCTACGTGAGCCAGAGGTCGCATCCAGAGTCGTGTCGACAGCAGGATTGCATAACAGGGATCACTAACAATGTACAATGACTCATGGATTTGGTATCGTCCTTCACAGTTTGACCACGTAACCTAGCTCAATGGTTTCACCTTGCCTAGGTTAATTGTTCTATGGAGTCGTCATCACCTGACCTCGCCAGAAAGCACCTCACGCGTCTAACGCATCGACGCGACGCTGAAAATTTATTGCCGAAAAATTTTCAAACCTTCACAGATTTTGTCGCCCAGGCATGGAGATTATTCCTTGGTGATTGATTTTCTGGTTTCATAATTTTTTTTGGTGATTTTTGGCTGCTTTGGTTGGTTATACTGGTTCGGTTTGGTCGTATTCTAATGTTGGCATTAAGGAATACAGTCCAAAACGGTGGTTTTTGAAGTTAAGGTAATACGGATGACTAATGATGAGTTTGCGTGATATACATAGTACTAGGTTTCTTCGTGTTCTTCTTCCACTGCTACTTTTTTCTAGACAGGTATAACTATTTCATGTGTTTCTTCCTCTAATTGTAAATGGGTTATTAACTATGGTTCTTCTGACCATCTAAGTGGTAATAGGGGTATTTTTTCGTCATTCATTCCTTCTTCGACACTACCAAGTGTTACCGTAGCCAATGGGTCTATTGCTCCGGTTACGGGGAAGGGTGATATTTGTCTCACGTCCACTCTTTCATTGTCCTCCGTGTTATATATTCATGGTTTTCCATTCAATTTATTGTCTATTAGCATGTTCACCCGTGATCATAACTGTGATGTCTCATTTTTTCCCACTCATTGTGTATTTCAGGATCGTGTGACGAAAAGGACTATTAGTAGATGGCATAAGTCTGGGGGACTGTATTTCTTTGAAGCTTCATCTACACCAGTTGCGTGTTCAAGTGCCTCTTTGTCCCCATTTCAAATCCATTGTCGTTTGGGTCATCCGTCTATGTCGAGTCTCAAGAAATTGTGTCCAGATTTTTCATCTCTACATGTTTTTGGATGTGACGCTTGCTAGTTTGCGAATCATCATCGCATTTCTTATATTTCTAGGGTAATAAATGGGCGATTGCCCCATTTGATGTAGTCCATTCGAACATTTGGGGACCTATTCGTATTGTTTCGAAGTTAGGTTTGAGGTGTTTTGTTACTTTTCTGGATGATCATTCTTGTGTTACTTGGATTTATTTAATGAGACATCATTCTATGTGGTTTGATATTTTTTATGTTGTGCTGAAATTAAAACTCAATTTGGTGTGCTTGTCAAACATCTTCGTAGTGATAATGCACAAGAATATTTTTCCACTATTTACTCCAAATTTATAACAGCTCATGGCATGTTCCACCAATCATCTTATACTGATACACCTCAGCAAAATGGGTTTGCTGAGAGAAGAAAAAAACATCACCTCCTTCATTTCTTTTCAGATGCATGTTCCTAAATCATTTTGGGCAGATGTTATGTATGTTGTGTTCACTGCTTGTCATCTTATCAACCGTATGCCATCTTCTGTTCTTTTTGGATCCATTCCACATCAAGTCTTGTTTCCATCCGAGTCTCTATTCACGATGTATCCTAGGATATTTTGGTACGTAACCTTTGTTCGTAATCATCCTCCTAATGTCACCAAGTTAGATCTTAAGGCACTCAAATGTATCTTTTTGGGTTATTCTCGTGCACAGAAAGGATATCGATGTTTCTCTCATGACTTGAATCGATATTTGGTGTTTGCTGATATTACTTGTCATGAGTCTATGTCTTTTTATCCAATATCAGATATTTCACATGGTATTTCACGTGTTGGGTATTTTACGGTAACATTTTCCCATCTTCTTCTCCAACAATGACCTTTTATGTAAATTTTATGTCAGATAAAACTCAAGAGAGATCTAAGAGATAGAACTCAAAATCAGATAACCACACTCAGGTGTCAAGGCTGTCATAAATAAAAACCTACAAAAAATTAAAGCTGCCGCTGATGTTGAATGACCAACTCCATAATTCATTTCTCCCTCTCTCTCATACCACACAGTACACAAGCATACACCATGAATTTCAAAACTCATATTTGAACCCATCAACAATGTTGAGACACGACATGGTTCAATTCGTCTTTATCGTCCTTAGCTTCAACTCCAACAAATTTCTCATCAGCACTGTTGATATTGTTTTTGGTTTGATTGGAGCAAATTCTCAATCTTAAACATTATTCATCACCATGTCTATCACTATGATTATCGGACGTGATATCTCGATCACCAAATTTGACATGGAATATGGAAATGTTACAAAACTACGTTGAGGGCCAAAGTGGATTCGGTGAATACTTTAGGGAAAAATTGCATTTTGGACTAATTTCAATGGAGCAAAAATATGATTAGCTCCGAAAATTACACACTAAATCTCACATTGCACCCTAACCTATGAAGTGTCTCACTTTCAAACCTTATTTTTCTATTTGTCCCAGTTTGCCCCCTCCCGTCTATGGACGTTTAAAATAGTAATGGAAAATGATATATGTATGTCACATGACGATTATTTTGGTCATTCTGCTTGCAAAATGAGATTTGGTTATAACTTCATTATTTAGTTAACCATTTAGTATTTAAAATATGTTTTTAAATGAAAATAATAAATAATTGTTTCAATAATTCAAAAATAATTAGGCCAAAATATGAATAAAACCCCAAAGTAACCACTCAATCCCATAATGCCCCCTAATGTTAAAATTTTCTCAACTTCATACCCAATCTTACTATTTGTCCCAGTTAGGACCCTCCCGTCAATGATCGTTAGAAATGCTAACGGATGAAGGGTTATTTTGGTCATTTGATTCGGGGGGCAAAGTGGGATTTGGTTATAATTCATCATTTAATTGATATTTATGATATTTTAAGTGAAAATTGGTTTTATAATTCAAAATTATTTGTAATTATTAAAAAATATATAATTCAAAATTATTTTAAAAATTAAAATATTAATAATTGAGCTAGACCTAAGATCAAGCACTTGGAGTGCACCAAGGCGTTGACCCAACCAATCGAGAATTAACTCAGCAACCTAAATCCCGGCAATTAAATGAAACTAAAGCTGTTAAATTGGCTAAAAATCCACGCAAATTGTGGATTAGTTTGCCTCAACCCCAACAAGTTAATGCCAACAACCCGCTTGGTTGGCACACGTCCACGCCGGTTTACAACAAACGGAGAAATAATATCTTGATTCACCGTTGAAGAAAATGAAATTCTATTCTAGAGAGAAACGTGAACGATAGTTTCTGATGGTTAAGCCGTTGGCACATTCCACGCCGATTTCTCCATAAAATTGAAGTGTGACCCGAAAGAATCCGATTCTGGGTATAATGAAGAAATTGTGAAATGGGTACTTATGCGAGGGAGGCCGCGAGGACGCATTTGAATCCAGAAAAATAAGTTTTTGACAACACATGTTTTTCCCCCACTCTCATCCTCTTTGTTTGCTCTCTTTCTTTCTTTCTTTCCTACTCCATAAACAAACATTTCTAGAGAGAGAAACATACTGGAGTATGAGAGAGAAAGCGTATGTGTGTCTAATGAGGCGAGAGAAAGATTTGTAGGTAGATGTTTGTATGAGGATTAAAGAACCTGTTTGGAGCTCGATCGACAGTAAATTAAGGTTGCGAAATGTCGGAGGAGAAGTCGCCGGCCTGGCTTTCGGTTGGTTGGACAGTGAAGCGTAAAGTACGGAAGAACAGAAAAAGGGACATGGTGATCTTCACTACTCGTTTACTTTACAAACCTTTCTGTTCCACAATTTGAGATATCTAGGTTAATTACTTGTTAATTTTTCTAGGTTAATGGAAACGGTTTTTGAATTTGGGTTTTGCAAGATTGGGAGGGAGGGAGGAGAGAGAGAGAGAAGAGGCGTGAGTTATGGTGTCTGGATTGCTAATTCGACTGGATGGGTTGTCCTTGTCGCCGGTTGTCGAGGGGAGGAAAACAGGGATTCGTTTTCGAAATGAAGTATAACCAAATCCCACTTTGCCCCCCGAATCAAATGACCAAAATAACCCTTCATCCGTTAGCATTTCTAACGATCATTGACGGGAGGGTCCTAACTGGGACAAATAGTAAGATTGGGTATGAAGATGGGAAAATTTTAACATTAGGGGGCATTATGGGATTGAGTGGTTACTTTGGAGTATTTTTCATATTTTGGCCAAATAATTATATGGCCAAATTTCCATTTCCCATAAAGTATCCACCAAATCACATAGTGAACCCCAACCTAAGGTTTGTTTCATAATGGTATCTAATGTAACATTTTTTTCCCATTTTCCACTCATCGCGTGATGGACGATAGAAAATTCACGTTAAAAAACACATGGTCGTCCACGAGCGGGGCAAAAATGTCATTTCCCTTATCTGGTTGAGTAAATATGTTAAAAGAAAAAACCCTAATCTAACACCCTCTCATTCTCTCTTTTCCCAGTGCAAGTTCCCATCTCTGGCTCTACTATAATAGTCACCATCTCCAGCCCTATCATAGTAGCCCCCATCTCCAGCCCAAACCTTTCCTACTCCGGTCAAGCCTATCACAATTCTAGCTTCATCCTCCTTCGATTCTAGCCAAACTCCATCTCCGATTTCCCTCATTCTCTCCCTTGCAAAAGTCGCGTGTAAAGAATAAATCAGAGGCTATAGAGTATACTTACTAAAAACGCTCGTAAAAACACGCAATTAAAATAAAACTCATAACACTTATCAACTAATTCATCAAAGAAGAGACGGGCTTTAATGAAAAGAAATGGTAAGGTTTTATTGAAATACTATTCAATTTTGCTGGAAAAAGTTGGGAATGCAGCCGACATGTAAATGGCATAAAATAAAGCATCAGAATTAAGAAGTGTTAAAAAAGATTTGGCTCTAGATGATTTCAACCTCTGAGTAGCTGCATAGCAACTAGGTTGGATTATTTAAAGAATTAGGAGAGAGAAAATAAAGGTAAAGTCATGTAAGAGGATGAAGGGGGGGGGTGAGAAATTGATTGATTTCGGTGGTGATTGGGTTTCATCGGAGAAGGTGAGTGGATCCAATTCCATACAGGAAATTGGAGATGGAGACATGTAGCTATTAGTAAGAGTTTTCATATCTTTTGATTACTTTGGTTTCATTATTAAGATAAGAAAATTGATAATGAAATGGAAATGCGTATCTACTTCCTAGTTAAGAGAGAGAAATTTGGAGGGAGTTGACAAAACCCAGATTAGATTCTGGGTTAAGTTTTGTTTTGGACTTTTGGGAGTGAATTCGACGACCCGACCTCCAATCTCTATACGAGCCTCGGGTCGAGCGTCAAACAAACATATAATAAAAACAACAAAACACATGCAAAGCCCCCACTAATAATAGGCTAATAAAATCACCTGATAAAACATAGTTACTCCTGTGATTAATATAAACACCACAACCAACCAACTAGTGTAATATAATACACATGCACGAAGTTAAACTCCGACATCAAAAGATAGTACAAGACCAGTAACGTCAAAGTACCCAAAGTAGAGCTTATATAACTCTACATAACAACAACCCATCCTCACACTATGCAAATACAAATTCCTATGGAGTTGCATAACAAAAGACAACCTGTTGTACACGAGTGCCTTGCCGGCCTCACCTCGAACTCCCTGCCTGCCTGGGATCTAAGGAAAACAAATAAAGGGAACGGGGTGAGTGATAACTCAGTAAGTTACTATATGCAACTACATGACATTTTGTGATGCATATGTTATAATACATGTAAATCAAGTATAAATGTACAAATACTTGCACACATCACGTTGATCATGTTATAATGCAAATTGACTCAACGTAATTAAACACATAATTAGGATATACAAATGTACGTGAGCTTTCCATATCGGCTTGTATCTCAAATACCATAGTTGTGTTGCTGCTGCAGTACACGCGTTGATACATGTCTGATCACATGCTGAACCATGTTTGAACCTAGTAGTATCCAGAACCAATGACCTTGGGACTTAACCAGGACACTCATTACCTCAAGTTTTACCCAAGAGTCTAGCCTTCTATTTGTCATGCGAATTGCTCTAACAAGGCTATATCCTTGTCACAACAAATAACAAGGTAGAGACCCATGCAACGACCCGTAGCGATCACAAGATTTAACTCTCGTAAAGACTACTGTCGTCCCATTGTCGACACAACCACATATGCAAGCTGGACTCAATGTGATGCACAAGTAGATGTTTACTTACTAATAAACACAATCGTCGAGTCCCAAAGTAGGGGAGCTCAACATACGTAATAAACATGCTTATTTGCTTGTAAATAAACACTTAAGCATTTATTTGCTTATACACAAATACCAAGGTATGCAATATTTTACATATAATAAACTACACCAAAGTATTCCCTATTATCGCAGAAATCGAACACGTCACTCGTTATATTTTATTGTCCCTAAATCGACTCTATTGAGTAATTTGTTTAATATTTATACATTTCGGGCATCACCGCAATCTGTAGGATTCATCCCAACACAATCTCACCGATGTATTACTCTGCATGATAATGGTTTAAAACTATTTAATACATTAACCAGTTAAAATTAATAATAATTTATAACTAAATTATTTATACTCCATATTAAAACAAATCATATGGGAGTAACCAACAGTTCATGTATGCTATTATTACATACAAAGGGAAGGGGATAATAACTTTCCTCTAGCTTAAAATATCGATGAAAACACAAAATATTTTGGTGTAAATGTAGCCCTCAACACATAAAACACTCCTGCGGAGTCAGAATTAAAAACGAGTAATATTTCATTAACAAATCAAACAGAAAAGCTAAACTCTTGGTAACTCACGGTGGACGTCGGCTGAAGAAAGAAGAAAGAACGAAGAAATGAATTGTGCTGCTCACTAACAAATAAAAGAGATGCACCACCAACCAAAGTTTAACAATTGAACAGAAAGGAAACAAATGTTGACTAGTCTTCAGCCGAAATTTGAGGAAATTTCCAAGTGAATGATCACTTGGAACAATTAAATATTCAATATATATATTAGTCATTTTGAGTAAAAACTATGCTTGGTCAAAAGTCAACAATGTCAACCCAATTAATCACCAATTTGACCTAATTAAATATTAACTAATCATTATTAATTAGCTAATGTTAAAATAAAAATATATTTTAACAATATAAAAAGAAACATGTAACGTACGATACACGTCGGGTCAATCTAGCTGAAAAAATATATTTTCTTGTTTAACGTGTCATCTCCTATTTTAACATTATAAATCATAATTAATATAACCAAAGTCTAATATGGACTTTAAATACGTCACACATCAAGCCCAACATATCTTGAGCTCAAATTGACTCTCGTAGGACAATTACCCAAGTCCACAACATAAAACACATAAACACATTAAAATACATTTTTACATTTTTATTAGGTTAAAATACATTTTTATTAGGTTAAAATACATTTTAACTTATTACATAAACATAAATATTAATTAAGAAAGTAAATTACATTTTGTGTAAAGTACTAATCATAAGTTACAATGTATTAAATATCATTATTTTTTATGATATCTTTATTATATATTTTTAAGTTATGAAAAATCAAACGTTTGAGCAAAATATGAGGTATTATTTATTTAGTAAAAATGTAATATCATAAATTGGAAAAGAAGATAAATCATGAATAACTTTTAATCTACTTAATAATAAAAATTAAAAGATGAAACAAATATAACAAAAATTTACATTGAGTAAGCGAGAGAATTATTTAAAAGTTTTTTCTTATTCGAAATGACAGTAGGATTTGAATATTCTCCCTGATTTGTTGAATCAACAATGGGTGAGATACTTGAACTTGTGAAACGTGAGTATATATAGAAATTACTCTTCCATGTATCGTGTACTTGTATAGTAGGAAAAAAATATTTAGTATTTTATAAATATATAAATAAAATCTTTACTAAAATTTACTTTTAAATAGTATAATATATCATACCATTCGTGATATCCAATAAAGAAATAACTAAAGTAGGATGTGAAACATTTTGATTAGAACCTCCAATATGATATTGTTGATAAACAATATTTTTTGCAACACAATTTATATAATAGTGTGACGTTAAATAGATGATCATGGAAAGTAAAAGGGCAGCTTGAATTTCGTGCTGAGAATTCATCAATCAATGCTGAGAATTTGGTTATGAGAATTCACCAATTTAGGTGTATAATATATATTTTTTGTGTATAATAACATTGATTAATTGCATATAAAAACGAGGATTGACACTGTTTGAATTTCAACTTTGTAAATTGACTCAGATAGTAAATTATTTAATGTTGGGGGGCTCAACCTTGTGATATGTATCCAAACATTGCTTTATTGTTTTGCTGTTAAATAAATGCATGATATAAAAAATATAAAAAAAGTAACAAAATAAAGTGTCTCAACTTCCAATTTATAACTGAAAACTCACATTTGAGTTTTCATTTATGGTAAGTATTTTAGGCGGTAAAATTCACTGTTGTCATTATATATATATATATATATATATATATATATATATATATATATATATAGATTATACTACTTTCTTACGACTACTTAGGCTTTAAAAAAACGTAAAGATGTTTCAGACAAATACATTTTTACCTTTTTTCTAGGTTTTGTTACAAGGAAAGTTATAAAATTAATTAGTTGCAATGTTAATAATGTTATATTTATAATTTTTCTCATATTTAAATTTAAAGTAAAAAAATGCATTATTCCAAAAAATAAAATTTATAATTAATTTAATCTATTTTCCTATCCTTCACTTTCTTCAATCAACCCCATCATTTATAGACCTACCACCATTACAACCACTACCACCTCAAATAACACCATGAACCCAAATTCCTGTTTTATATATTTTTTAGTTGATTTTAGTTTCTAATTCCTTACTTCTTCCTTCAAAGTAACCCATTTGCAAAACCCATCAATTATAGATACACTACCACCACAACCTTAAATTTCACTTTTTACAAACCCAAATTAATTTTTTTGAATTTTGAAATTTTCAAATTGAAACTGAAACCCATATGGATATTTGAAAATATCATAATGATGTATATCATCTAAACTACCATTGTTATCCCTGTAATTACCGCCACCACCACCCCTAACACCACCATCCTTGAAGTCATCACTACCACCAAGAAATGCATTCACCTCACCTTGCTCAAATGAAGATATAGAATCTCTTTAAGTTTCAATTAATTGAACTTCTTTCATCAAATGTTCTCATTTCTTACTTCCTATCCACTTTCGGTGTCAAATTACTAAGGAAAGAGAGAATTTAATTTTAGGGTGAGACTATTTGAAAGGATGACGGGTGGTGACCGTCTCTTTCGATTAAAGAGACTTGCGGTAGAAGAAAAGAAAGTTGATAGCCAAAGAGGAATATAGAGATTCTCACATGTAACTACCTCGGGTCCTATAAAGAGTAGGAAGCAAGTTAAGACCAAAAGAAGTTAGAGGTTTGGAACCCAATTATAAAAATAAGTAAAATATGTTGAACCTAGTTATTGGTGATTATTAACAGTGGTTTTATTTGCAATATCTATAAGTTAGGGACCATTATAATAGTTTTAAGGTTGCTTGCATTAGTCTGAATATTCAAAGAAGTAAACGATAGATTTTAGCTTTCTTTTCTAACAAAACGCATAGATTCATCAATTGATTCTTTATTTTTTTTCATCTTCTTGACATTATGACATATTTTCTTAACCCTTTTATCTTAGTGTATTCACGGGTAATAACTAAACACGCTACATATTTGCTTAATATCTCGATACTCACCAACAAATCTATTATTATAATTTTTCATATAAATTTAATAATGTCTTTCTCGAACACATTTAAGAAAGTTAAAACCTTATTAATTTTTAGTTTCAAATAATGTTTTAGTCTCTCGACTGAGCATGAGTATTTTTGTCATTTTAGAAAATATTGGACGACATTTGTAACAATAATGGTAGGAGAGGGAAACTGTTAAGAAGATCAAAATACAAGACGAAATAAGTAGAATTCAAAATTGTAGGACTTAACTTTAAAATATGTACAAGTCAAGAAATCAAAAATTATTTAATTGTTCATGGAATTAATTAGCATATGACAAATTTACTTGTTTGACCTTAATTAACGGTGAGCGATTTATTATATTTAGGGCTATTTTCATCTAAACATTATTTTTTGTCATGGTAAATTTACTTGTTTTGTCCTTAATTAAATAGTGGGTGATTTATTTGGTGAAGGGCTATTTTTGTGCATCTATTAATTTGTAAGAAGCAACCTTGACTTTTATAAGTATATAATATAATATAATATAATATATAATATAATATAATATAATATAATAATAATAATAATAATAATAATAATAATAATAATTAATAATTAATAATTAATAATTAATTAATTAATTAAATTAAATATATGACCTAACTTTAAAATATGTACAAGTCAATGGATCAAATTATTATTTAATTCTTCATGGAATTAATTAGCATATGAAAAATTTACTTGTTTCACCTTAATTAATGGTGAGTGATTTATTATATTTAAGGCTATTTTCGTCTAAACATTAATTTTTTGTCATGATAAATTTACTTGTTTTGTCCTTAATTAAATAGTGGGTGATTTATTTGGTGAAGATTATTTTTTTCCATCTATTACTTGGTAAAAAACAACCTTGGCTTTTATATGTAGAGAGAAGAAGAGAGAAGAGATGTATACTTTACCTTCTACATTAATGTACATAGTAGATAGCTTATTAGGGGTAGAATCAGCTCATCTCTCTTACTATAAAAGTCAAGCTTGTTTCTTACAATTTAATAGATGGACAAAAATAACCCTTTACCAAATAAATCACCCACCATTTAATTAAGGACAAAACAAGTAAATTTACCATTACAACAAATAATGTTTGGACAAAAATAGCCTCAAATATAATAAATCATCTACCATTAAATAAGGTCAAACAAGTAAATTTATCAGAGACTAATTAATTCCATTAATAATCAAATAATAATTCATCCCATGACTTGTACATGTTTTAAAGTTAGGTCCTACAGTTTTGAATTCAATTTATTTCGTCTTGTATTTTTACTCTCTTATCAGTTTCCCCCTCCTACCATTATCGTTACAAATGTCGTCCAATATTTTCTAAAATAACAAGACTACCCTTACTTAGTCGAGAGACTAAAAATTTATTTGAAACTAAAAAATAATATGATATTACATTCTTAAATAATATGGTTTTACTCAGTAAAGACATTATAGACGTAAATGAAAAAATGTTACTATAATAATAGATTTGTTATTGAGTATCAAGATATTAAGTAAAAATATGTAGCGTCTTTAGCTATTATCCATGAATAAGCTAAGAGAAGTGAGTTAAGAAAATGTGTCATAATGTCAATAAGATGAAGAAAATGATGAACCAATTGATGAATTTGTGCGTTTTGTTACAAAAGAAAGCCAAAATCTAGTTTACTTTTTGAATTTTCGACTACTACAAGCAACCTTAAAACTATCATCGCTTCTAACTTATAAATATTACAAACAAACCACGTTAGTAAGCACAAATAACTAGGTTTAAAATATTTTACTCCTTCCCATAACAGGTTCCAAACCTTCTAACCTCTTTTGGTCTTAACTTGCTTGCTCCTCTTCATAGAACCCGGAGTAGTTACGTGTGAGAATCTCTATTCTCCTCCCCGGCTATCAACTTTTTTTTCTTCTACCACAACCCTCCTTTAATTGAAAGAAATTGTCACCAATCAACATCCTTTCAAGTAGCTCCATCCTAAATTAGATTATCTCCTTACTTAGTAATTTGACACCGAAAGTGTATAGGAGGTAAGAAATGAGAGACGTTCGAGAAAGAAGTCCGACTAATCAGAAGCTAAAGAGATTCTATGTTTCTCTTCTAATAAGGCGAGGTGAATGCGTTTCTTGGTGATGGTGATGGCGGTGCTTACGACCGCATGGATGATGGTGTTAGAGGTTATGGTGATAGTAATTTTAGGGATGACAGTAGTGGATTAGATGAAATACATTGTTGTGAGATTTCCTAATCATCAAATTTTCAAATATCCATATGGGTTTCAGATTCAATTTGAAAGTTTGAAAATTCAAAAAAATTGAATTTGAGTTTGTAAAAAGTGAAATTTAAGGTTGTGGTGGTGGTGTGTCTATCATTGATGGGTTTTCCAAATTGGTTACTTCGAAGGAAAGAGTAAGAAATTAGAAAATGAAATAAAATCAAATCAAAAAAATTAAATTTTGGACTAATGGTAAAATTTGAGGTGTTAGTTGTGGTGGTGGTGAGTCTATAAATGATGGGGTTGACGAAAGAAATTGAAGGCTAAAAAATAAATTTTAAATTTCATTTTTTGGAGTAATGCATTTTTTAACGTTGAATTTAAATATCAGACAAAGTATAACTAATTTTAGATTATTTAAATAATTATTTTTAATTAAAAAAAAATTTAAATATTAAATGGCAAACTAAATGATGAAATTATAACAAATTCCACTTTGCGCCACAAGCAAAATGACCAAAATAATCCTTATGTACACGATTTTTCATCACTATTTTTAATGCCCATAGACGGGAGAGGACAAATAGAAAAAACATGTAGGAAAGTGAGACATCATATGTTGGGAATGACATTATTAGAGGTATATGAAAATAGTAACTATAATAATACATTGGTTGGTGAGAATCGAGATATTAAGCAAATCTATAGCGTGCTTAGTAATTGCGTATTAATAAGCTAAGAGAAACGTCTTAAGGAAAGGTGATATAATGTTCAAGAAAATAAAGAAAATTAGAGAACGTAGTTGACAAATCTGTGCGTTTTGTTAGAGAAGAAATTAAGTTAGAATCGATAGGAAAGTCGTTTGAAGAAAGTAGTTCCACTTAACGGAAGCTAAAGATATGTTATTTTTCCATTTTAGCAAGGCAAGGTGGACACGTTTCTTGGTGGTGGTGATAGCTGTGGCGGCATTTGCAGGGATGCTGGTAGTGGTGCCCCAATGAGTAAGAAATTAAACAAAGAAATAAGATAAAATAATAATGAAAAATGATTTATAGGCTAATAGTGTTATTTGAGTAAATCTCTCTTACTATAATCTCTTTTTTTACTATAAAAGTCAAGCTTGTTTCTTAAAATTTAATAGATGGACAAAAATAACCCTTCACCAAATAAACCACCCACCATTTAATTAAGGACAAAACAAGTAAATTTACCATGACAACAAATAATGTTTGGACAAAAATAGCCTCAAATATAATAAATCATCTACCATTAATTAAGGTCAAACAAGTAAATTTATCAGGGACTAATTAATTCCATTAATAATCAAATAATAATTTCATCCCTTGATTTGTACATGTTTTTTTCCTACTCATATTTATGTATTTTTACTTTCTTATCGCTCCTACCATTATCGTTACAAATGTCGTCCAATATTTTCTAAAATAACAAAAATACCCTTAGTCAGCACAAATAACTAGGTTTAAAATATTTTATTTGAAACTAACCTCTTTTGGTCTTAAATAGTAGTTACGTGTGAGAATCTCTATTACAATTCAACCCTCCTTTAATATTGTCACCAATCAACATCCTTTCAAGTACATCTAAATTAGATTATCTCCTTACTTAAAGACATTATAGAAGTAAATAAAAAAATGTTACTTTAATATGGATTTGTTAGTGAAATCAAGATCAAATAATAAAAGACAAAAATAATGTTTGGACAAAAATAGCCTCAAATATAATAAATCATCTACCATTAATTAAGGTCAAACAAGTAAATTTTTAGACTATTAATTCCATTAATAATCAAATAATAATTTAAGATGTTTTCCTCAATGGATGACATTTAAGAAAATGTGTCATAATGTCAATAAGATGAAGAAAATGCACATTCAGGTCAAAGAATCAAATAAAGCATTATTAATTGATGAAGCTTTTGTTTCTTACTTTTTTAAATTTTCAGACTACTACAAGCAACCTTAAAAACTATCATACTGCTTCTAACTTATAAATATTACAAACAAACCACTGTTAGTAAGCACAAATAACTAGGTTTAAAATATTTTACTCCTTCCCATAACAGGGTTCCAAACCTCTAACCTCTTTTGGTCTTAACTTGCTTGCTCCTCTTCATAGAACCCAGAGTAGTTACGTGTGAGAATCTCTCTATTCTCCTCCCCTGGCTATCAACTTTCTTTTCTTCTACCACAACCCTCCTTTAATTGAAAGAAATTGTCACCAATCAACATCCTTTCAAGTAGCTCCATCCTAAATTAGATTATCTCCTTACTTAGTAATTTGACACCGAAAGTGTATAGGAGGTAAGAAATGAGAGACGTTCGAGAAAGAAGTCCGACTAATCAGAAGCTAAAGAGATTCTATGTTTCTCTTCTAATAAGGCGAGGTGAATGCGTTTCTTGGTGATGGTGATGGCGGTGCTTACGACCGCATGGATGATGGTGTTAGAGGTTGTGGTGATAGTAATTTTAGGGATGACAGTAGTGGATTAGATGAAATACATCGTTGTGAGATTTCCTAATCATCAAATTTTCAAATATCCATATGGGTTTCAGATAAAATTTGAAAGTTTGAAAATTCAAAAAAATTGAATTTGAGTTTGTAAAAAGTGAAATTTAAGGTTGTGGTGGTGGTGTGTCTATCGTTGACGGGTTTTCCAAATTGGTTACTTCGAAGGAAAGAGTAAGAAATTAGAAAATGAAATAAAATCAAATGAAAAAAATTAAAATTTGGACTAATGGTAAAATTTGAGTTGTTAGTGGTGGTGGTGGTGAGTCTATAAATGATGGGGTTGACGAAAGAAAGTGAGGGCTAAAAAATAAATTTTAAATTTCATTTTTGGAGTAATGCATTTTTAACGTTGAATTTAAATATCAGACAAAGTATAACTAATTTTAGATTATTTAAATAATTATTTTTTAATTAAAAAATATTTTAAATATTAAATGGCAAACTAAATGATGAAATTATAACAAATTCCACTTTGCGCCACAAGCAAAATGACCAAAATAATCGTTATGTGTTTTTTCGTTAATCGCATGTTTTTACTAGGGTTTTTAGTAAGTATAGTATATACCCTCTGATTTCTACTTTAGGTGGGAGTTTTGCATGAGATAGAATGAGGAAGGTCAGAGATGGAGTTTGGCTAGAATCGACAAGCCAAAGTTGTGATAGGCGTGAAGTGGGAAGAGTTGTGATACGGCTATTTTGGTGGAGCGAGAGATGGGCACTTGCATTGGGAGGAGAAAGAGGAGTGTGTGAAGATTAGAATTTTTACTTTTAATACATTTATTTAAATAGATAATGAAAATGTCATGTGGAAGACCATGTGCTATTTACGTGAATATTCTAGCATCCATCACTGATAGGTTGAAAAATGGAAAAAAAAAATGTAACGCCAGATATCATTATGGAACAAACCTTAGGTTGGGGTACATTATACCATTTGGTGGATACCTTGGGGGAAATTGTAATTTGGTCATATAATTATTTTTGAATTATTGAATTAATTATTTATTATTATTTTTATATAAAAACATTTTTTAAATACTAAATGGTTAATTATATAATAAAGTTATAACTAAATCTTATTTTCCACCCCCAGCAAAATGATCAAAATAATATTCATGTGACATGCACATATCATTTTCCGTACATTACTATTTTTAACACCATAGACGAGAGGGAGTAAAGTGAGACAAATAGAAAAATAAGGTATGAAAGTGGGACACTTCGTAGGTTGAGGTCAAATGTGAGATTTAGTGTGTAATTTTGGGGGCTAATCATATGTTTGCCCATCAAAATTAGTCCAAAATACACATTGTCCCCTAAGATATCCACCAAATCCACTTTGGCCCTCAACGTAATTTTGTAGCATTTCCATATTCCATATCAAATTTGGTGATTGTGATGTAACGTGTGGTAATCGTAGTGATAAAAATGGTAGCAAATAATGTTTAAGATCGAGAATTTTCTCAATTCAAACCATAAACCATATCAATGGTGCCAAGGAGAAATTTGTTGGAGTTTAAGCTAGGGACGATGAAGACGGATTGAATCATGACGTGCCTTATCATTGTCGTATGCATCTGTGATGAATTCAAATATGAGTTTTGAAATTCATCATGTATGCTTATGCATTGTGTTTGTGGTTTGGTCATTTAACATCGGCAGCTCTGACAACTTTAAGTTTTTGTGGGTTCTTATTCATGGCGGTCTTGACACCTGAATGTGATCCTCTTCTTGTGTTTTATCTCTCTCTGATATGATTCTGCACTATTTTTATTTATTTTTCTATATAAAAATTTGAATAAAAGATTTATACACTCTTGAGTTTTATCTCACTTAAAATTTAAATAAGATGTCATTGTTGGAGAAGAACCAGAGAAAGCGTTGTCGGAGAATAAGAAAATAAAGTTTTTTTTGGGTAATAAAAGCACATAAAACATTGTTAAAAATGACCAAAATGTCCTTCATGTGAAATACCATGTGCACCTTAACGTCATATTGTTAACCTTAGTAATGTCTAGGGGACAAACTAGAAAAAACTTATACAATGACATATGAAAATGACACAAAAGTTAGGTTGGGTGGTAAAATGAGACTTTATAGATACTTTGGGTGAATTTTGTATTTTAGAGTGTAAGTATATACTTTGGGATTGTCAGTTTGATTTATACAATTTATTATTTTTCAAAGAGAGTCACAAATTTCATAAACGACATAAGCTAAGTCTCCAACAACAATGTGCTTATCTAAGAAAGTAAGTTTGAATTGTTTTTAATTCCAACACCGATAAAAGTGAATGAATTCATGTTTGATATTGAAAAAATATTTAAAAATAATCAATAAAAAAGACAAATGTGTAGGATAAGTTGTAATATAATGACTAAAAGCTTACATTATAAATTACCGAAAAACAAAATATCGAAAAACCTAAACACACAACAATACAATTTATAAGTCTCAAAACTATAAAGATTAAAACACAAAAAGAATCCAATAATTAAAAGTAACAAAAAAGTTAAGAAACTGGCAAATCATTTTAAAAAACCATTAACACCACGTGCGCTAACCACGTGCAACGCACGTGAACCTTACTAGTCCCTAAAAAAATCAATAATAACTATAAAGGAGGTCAATCAATTCAACAAAAGACAATGAAATATAATAACATATTATACAAGAGCTATATGAGAATTTAACTTCAGGACCTTTTAGATAAAAGAAATATTTTTGGGACTTTTTGGATATGAGAATTTTTTAGTGAGATTTTTTGATATTTTTCCCTAAGTTTTCTACTAGTAAAACTCTCTCATGAATCTCAAAATGGATAAAATTATGTTTTAATAGAAATATGGAGAGAAAAAAACACAAGGACTCTAACACATGACAGAACCGGTTTCTTTTAAAGGTTTTATAAAGGGGTCCTGTTGTGGGGTAGAACAATCAGCTGTTTAGAAGCCTAGATTTTGCAAAAAGATAGAAGGAGAAGACTCGTCTCAACATCACAATAAAATCTGAGAATCACTTGTACTTTGAAAGAATGATGAACAAATCCATTCCTTTTAAAGGATTTTAAATACATAGATCACTAAACAGCTAGCCACAGAAGATTAAACTTTATTAGGAGTAGACAATTTCTACATTCGAAGAAGCCTTTGGTAGATTCTTCACCTTTTCCATAAACTCAGAACAGCGAGTATGAGTTGCGAAAATTTTAGAGATGGACATGGTTCTCAAAACTGATGCTTTGCCAAGCAAATACTCTATCAGCTTTATTTCGTCCTCTTTACCTTCCAGGTTTCTCGCCCTTACCTCAATAAGGTTTTCTTTGACGCAATCATGAATCTCAGGAGACCTGAGTCTCTCCAACAGTTCTTCGTTACTGAGGTCCTTAAACTGAAAATCAAATTAATCCCAATTAATATGTGTCCAAAGGTTGAAAAGTAAGAGAAAACTACTTCTGTTGAATTTAAAAGAAATTAACAATAATTGATCAAATATGATAAAAGAAAACTATAGAAGTACCTCCAACTCTATGGAACGTGACCCGATCGGTTCAATGCATAGTTTCTCGAAGTAATACGAGATGCCTAGAACTCTTTGCAAAAGGTTCAAGAGATTCACTCCCATCAACAATGTTTGGACATTGAATTTCTTTAGGTAATCTATTGGTGAAGGCAAGTCCTTGGGCATCATCATAAACTAGCCAAAACGGAAAGAGAAAGCAACAAGTTAGGATGATGAAAAGCAATATGATATAATGAAATTCAAAGGATTCTTAACAGAAAATTGTCGTATTTTTTTGTACAAGACTATGGATGACCACCAAAACCAGAATATGTAAAAGCGGAAAACTTTGGGAAGATAAATACTACTGATAAATCAAAGAACAATGATAATTCATAATGTACCTCAGCAGACTTGCATTCAACCATCATCGATTTAGCATAGCCTGAAAATTTGTGAAGGAACTCCCATATTGTGACAAGTTCCAAATCCTTGTTTTTCTTCTGATCATCAGAAGACTCTTTTAGAAACAGCTCTACAGAGAGCTTATAAGAGGTTGATAGCTGGGGAAACATCAAAACTGGCCCGGTGTATTTGAGGACCAGGAGTTTGGGAGCCAAAATGGTAATCACGTTCACGTTTAAACATTCTTTGATGACCAAACACTCGAGCGAGGCACTTGATACTATAATACGCTCCATTTTGGTGCATGATTTTAGAACCAAAGCGACCAGAAGAGGTGAGCAGGAAACTATGTACTCAAGATTGCTACCAGTTAGATCATCATTTCCTTTTATAGAAAGACTTCGTAGAAAATTGAATCCCATCTTTTCGAATCCAAAGCCATTTCTATTGTGAGCGTAGTTAAATGCACGAAGCTTCTGAGCTTGAATCTCCACATTTTCTAGAAAATCAGAATCTTTTATCACCAAATTGGTTAGATTTTCCCCAGAAATTAGAAGCCTCTCAGAAGCACTACAACTCTTAATTTTTAGAGTCGTCAAGTTCAACAAGTTTGAGAGCACAAGGTTCATTGTCTCTGCTTTGATGCTTACACGAACAAGGGTTAAAGTATTGAGACAATGAAACCTATAGACATCATTTGATGGGTTAAATCCCGACTCTTCATCATCACCATTCTCATGTACAATATAGTTTCCTAAGAATTTGAATGATAGAACACTTGGGGCGTCTATCTTAATATCTTCCATTTCTGTGAATCCCCCCAATGCAAATTGTCTCACTTTACTATGAGAGATTCTAAAAGCTTTCAGTCCATGACAACTCCGTAAGGATAAGGATTCCAATGCTGGACAACTTCCAATAATTCTTTCTAGAAATGAATCTTTTATATGTGTGTTTTTCATAGAAAGAAATGTGAGAAATGGAAAACTAACAAGATTATTAAACTCCATTACCTGACACCCTTCAACCTTTAGAAACACCAAGGATGATCCAAATGAAAACATAACTTCTGGCAACTTATAACATACCTCACATCCACTTTCTTCTACAGTGATATGATGGAATGTATTAGGAAATTTCAGGTCAAGTCCCTTTAATCGACCTTTGATGGCTGCATCTATGAAGCCATCAACAACATCATAGATCTCCTTGTTACCAGGTTGGAACGTGGAGATCTCAAGTTTGTCAAGGTTTTCCATGCAGCGGTGTGAAAGAGTTCGCTGCATGTACCTCACGAATCTACGCCTACATTGAATGAAAGTATTTGGACCTGATATGTTAATAGCAGGGCCTCGAATATTTACCTCCTTGAGAATAACTTCTGGGAAGCTAGACCAAAAGAACTCCCATTTTTTCGAAAGGGAAGATGTTCTTATGGCATATTTTGTTGGTAGGAGTGACAAGATTTTATGGAGGATAGGTTCTGGTAAACTGCTGATCTTATCTGCTCCAATCTCCATTAATGCACTTTCTTCAACTGCTTGAGTAGCTTTAACGAGGTGTTCTCCGTTTCTTTCACGACTACACTCCTTGGTTATCTGGTTCAAGTGTTCCCTTAGCTTTGAATGTTATCAACAACACTCGTAAGGGAGAGAGAGAGAGAGAGGGCGAAAGAGAGAGTACTATTTAGTCTAACTAGTCCAACAAAGGGTGTTTTTATAGGGTGTTATTGATTTCCTGTAATTTTTGTTAGAGGTAAGGCTGCTTGGTCCTAAAATCTAGAACATGCTTAATTGTAACGGATTTTGTCAAAATCAATGTGCAACGGCACAAACACAACTTGTCTCTAAGAAAATTGATTTTGAATTACTTCACTTTGATAGATTGATAAAATCTAACAAATTGTTTGGAGTTATTGCATTGAATTAATTATAGTTTGGTAGATTGATAAAATCTACCTAAACGTTTGGAGGTTATTGGGCTGAATTAATTCCGGTTTGGTAGATTGATAAAATCTAATTTCTCCTACCTACAACTATGCTTGGCAATTGGGTGGGTTGGGTTGGGTTGAAATGAGTAATGAGTTGAAACGGGTTGAAACTCGTTAGAACCGAAATATCAAATGAGTTGAGTCGGATCGGGTTGAAATGGATCGCCCCCAACACGGGTCGAAATGGGTAACGGGACTGACCCGAGCCAACTCTACCCGACCCGTTAATATTATTAGGTCGAAACGGGTTACCCGCTTCATCCAAAAAATATTAATGGAGTGGGTTAGATTGAGTTGGGTGGGTTAATGGGTAATGGGTAATGGGGTCGAAACGATATTAAAAAAATGTTAGGAGGGTTAATGTAAATGGGGGGGTTAATGGGGGCATGTAATAAATAAAAGACCTACCTACAACCCATCTTCTCCCCTCTCTTCTTCGGGATGAAGATTCAAATATTTTCCCTTCTAGCTCTTTAATGCTTTCTGGAAATTAAGTTGTTGGAATATCTGGAAGGCTCCAATACCAAATCATAAATGTCAAAAATAAGATTCCCACATTTCCATGCGAGAGTGAGACCATTAATTAAAGTGTGAATCAAATTAAAGATAAAATGGAGAGGACTTTTTCATAAAAACGGAGGTAGTAGTAATCTCATTAAATCTAGAGCATGCTTAGATTGATAAAATCTAATTTCTCCTCTTAGCTCTTTAGGAAATCATTTTAAATTAAAAAAAAAGTGTAAGATATAGACTTGAACAAAACTGAGTGCATCATTTAATTTTTATTTTTTCGTGGCTAAATGTATTCTTATCCCAGCTTGATTTGTGATGAAACCATAGTTATACAATTTTTGAATCTTATTGACTTAATTTACTGCTTAATGCATAAAGTAGAAATGTCTGAAGGAAGAAAAGAAACGGAAATTCTCTTTATCCTATACAAGCTGAGCTTTCACATAAATATTACTTATGTGAACACAAGTTAGACATAGTCTTGTATGTGTGTGTATAGCACACATGCATATCAATAACCAAATCAGAAGAATATTATGACTTGCAACAGCTGAATTCACTAAAGACATTCCGAACGAAAACATGCCAGCACGTTCAAGAATAGACTCGACATACTTTTGTTGACTGAGAAATAAGCCTCCCGCAAAATGTTTGACAACAATGCCGAGAAAATAATGCAAGGTGCCCAAATCCTTCATAGAAAATTCTGAAGCAGGAAGAGAGATGATAGTTTGACGAAGATCGTTAGAAGAAGCAGTAAGAAATTATATCATCGACGTAAAGCAGAATATATGCTATATCGTTGCCATTACGATAAATAAATAGGGAGTGGTCGAACTTACTATGTGAAAAACCAATAGTAGCAACAAATTCTGCGAATCGGTGATATCAAGCATGAGGAGCCTGCTTAAGGCCATAAAGGGATTTCTTTAAGAGGTATACATTATCTGGATGAACCGGGTACTGAAAACCTAAGGTTGATGCATAAAGACTATTTCCTTAAGCTGGCCGTGTAAGAAAGCATTAATTCGTGACGTCGAGTTGATGAGTAGATCACGATTTAGATAAGGCGATGCTTAAAAGGTGTGAATGGTGGCCGGTTTTACCACTAGACTAAATGTTTCATCACAATCGACACCAACTTGCTGAGACCTGCCATCACCAACAAGACGAGCTTTGTGTCGCTCACAGGAACCATCAGAATTAAATTTGTGACGAAAAATCCACATAGAATGAATAATACTAACATTATAAGGACGAGGAACTAACTCCCACGTGTTATGTTTAATAAAAGTAGTGTATTCATGGCGGCACCCCAATTAGGTTCGGATAAGGCGGAGACGGGATTTTTAGGAATATGAGATGGAGGGAGAGAAACAGTCAAGTTGTAGTGAACTTTAGGTTTAAAAATGTCATGCATGCCACGAGTTTCTATGGTGCAGACAGGAACAGGAGCAGCAGTTGGGTTTGGGGAATGGTCTGTTGTTTGGGGAACATTGGCTGAGTGGGCCGTAGGAAGGGAAGATAGGGAGGAAGAAGGACTAGGCCTTAGGGAAAAGGGAACTGTGGAAGAGTGCAAGGAACTTGGACCAAAAGGAGACGTTGTAGTTTGGGGCAAAATTGGGAATTGGACCAGACGGAGAAGGTGTGGGCTGAGAAAAGATGGAGCTAGATGTGGGTCGCGCTGGACTGGAAGGAGCCGGCTGTGGGCTTAGAGGGGCATTTGGTGGACTTGGGGCAGATTGGTGATGGATAGTGGGGAAGAAATAGGGGTGTATGCCAGTAGATAGAAAGTCATATGAGGTGGGAGTAGGTGTATTTAGTTTAGCAAAGGGAAATTGAGTTTCATCAAATAAAACATGACGAGAAATAATGCTTTTATGGCTCGAGAGGTCGAAGCATTTATACCCGCGATGATTAGACGGGTATCCTAAAAATACACAAGGAGTAGAACGGGGTTGGAGTTTATTTATCATAGAGGAAGGGTGAATGGGATAACATAAACAACCAAATACACGTAAATGGTCATAGGTAGGGGCCCGATTATAGAGGAGATGAGTCGGGGATTTGTGATTTCAAATTTTGGTGGGGAGAATATTTAAGAGATAAGTAGCCATGTTTAGAGCGTGATGCCAAAACGAAGGTGGGAGAGAGGATTGAGCAAGGAGGGTGCTAACCAAGTTATTTATGGTGCGTAATTTACGTTCGGCTTTTCCATTTTGTTGACAGGTGTAAGGGCAAGAGAAACAGAAATGCATGCCATTTTGAGAACAAAATTTTCGAAAACGAGTATTGTCAAATTCCTTGCCATTGTCACATTGGAAACATTTTATTTGACAAGCAAACTAGGTGTGAATATATTTAGAGAAAGATGAGAAAAAAGAGTAAACTTGGGACTTTTGACCAATGGGAAAAGTCCACACAAAATTAGAATAATCATCCGAAAGTAAAAGATAATATTTATGCCTAGCCGAACTTAAAATAGGAGAGGTCCACAAACCACTATGCATAATATCAAACGGCATGAAAGTGCAAGGAGAAGAAGAATAAAATTACAGCTTAATATGTTTGCCAAAAATACAAGGTTCACAAATAGAATGTTTAACATGTCTATATTGAATAAAATTGTTATTTCTAAGGGATCACGAGATAGTGTTGCCAGGATTGCCCAAACGGCTGTGCCATAGAGAAGGAGAGATGGTAGCAAAAGCGGACGGAGATGTGACTGAAAGGCTGTTAGTAACCGGATAGAGATCCCCGGTGCTATTACATCTCATTAATGAAATTCCCCTCTGAAAGTCCTCGACAGAAAAACCGAAAGTATCAAATTCAAGAGATACATTATTATCAATTGTGAAACGACGAACAGATATAAGATTTTTAACTATATATGGAGCATGAAGGGCATTATTTAAAAGGAAAGGTGGATGGGGGGGAGGAAGTGATGTGTGTCCAGAACCTAAGATTGGGATGCCTTGTCCATTGCCAACAAGTATATTACGATTTAAAATGCTCGAATTAAAATAAGACGAGAGAGTATCGTTCGAGGCCGTTATGTGGGATGTGGCGCCTGTGTCTATTTAGAAAGTATCGTCGGGAGGACGTAGAGATATGGTGTGCAACGTAGCTTAAATGTCAATTGGGACATAACTGGATGAGGAGTCTAGTGATGTACCGTGAGCCTGCTACTGGCTGCTAAGGTCGGTGGCCAAGAATACCTGATTGAGGAGATGGCGGACGGGGCCAGGATGTAGTCAAGTATGGACAAGGAGGGGAATTCAGGTGTTCGGTCCCCAAGCAGCCCAAGGGGAGAACCACGCCCATGGTAGTGTGTTCTGCCATGGATGAGGTTGCTGTTGGTGACCCCGGTTGTGACTGCCATTCGACCGCCACGATTATTTCTGCCACGACCACGACCTCTGTTATGTCCATGTGATTGGCTGTGTTGCTGCCTAGTGTTGTGAGGAAAAGGAGGGTCACTGAGCCTGGTGTAGAGGGCTGGTTGGTTGCCGAAGGAGAGCTCGAGAGTAAAGAGTCGTGTCAGCAGTGACGGTTGTAGTAGCCACGCGTTTAGCTTTGCGAGTTTCTTCTAGAATAAGCATGGAACGGCCCTCATAGAAATGAGGCAAAGGAGTACTCTGCTGAATAATAGTTGCAATAACATCATAATTGTCGTTTAAACCCGCAATGAACTGTAAGACTAACTTTTGGTTGGAAACCGGTGCACCGACATTAGAAAGTTGATCAGCCAACATCTTCAGTTCTTGGCAGTAGGTAGAGACGTTAGGAAAAGCATCCAACTGGACGTGATTAAAATGGTTCTCCAAATAAAAAGCACGTGAGTGCTTGTTGTCTTGGAAGATACTAGAGAGCCGTTCCCATGCCTGTTGCGCAGTGGCATCTGTTGCAATGATGGTCTCCATAAGATCATTGGAGATGGTGCTGTAGATCCACTGAATGACGGTGGCATCAAGGCGAGACCATAACTCGATCGACCTCAACAGCCTTGGCAGAGGTTGTGGCCACAGAGTCGGTCTTAGGGGGAATGATGTGGTGTATTACTTGATACACACGACAATGGATTTTGAAGAGTTCCGCCCACGAGGTATATTGAACCTTTTCCATCGCAAGGGTGATAGGAATACAATTCTTAATGCTGGTAACAGTAAGAGCTGGATGGAAGGTTGTTTTGTCGGCCATTGAATGTTGAAAAGAAAAAAATAGTCTTAAGAGAAGAGAATGCAGCGGAAGAAATTAGACTAGGGTATGCTCTGATACCATGAAAGATATTAATCCGTGAGTGTTGTATTGCATTAAGAAAGGATATATATACATGGATACAATCCTATTAATCAAGTTACCCTACCTAGTATTTAGGTTATAAACTAGGGATCTAAATATAGGAGATATATACAGAATAATTAATATAATAATCTAACAAAAAAAGTAATGAAGGCGCCAAAAACAGAAAACAAGCAAGACTCAAGAGGTCAATCAAAAACAGAACCCGACACATGCTTGAAAGTTCAATTATTTCAACCGGTGGTATTGAAGTTGACTTGCAGATCTCTAAACAGGATCTATTGAGCTGAATATCCATATAAAATACATGATAAATAAGTGACTCACTAAAGAAATCAATGACCTCTGCTGTTAAGCAAAGCATAATTATACCTCCTCCACAGGTGTATCCTTCTTTCCCTTGCGGACATGCTTCATGGCAGAAAGTAAAATCTGCAGAGAGTATTTATTATTTAGAAAATGATACAAGGACAAGAAAATTAATCAGCATCAAAGCATTGGTTGCAATTTTCTAGTGAACATGATCACTTTTGGGTATTAAGGGAGACCTCGTCTAGGGTAGATTAAGCAATTAAGTAAACTATTGATAGACTCAAGCTTCATTGATACAAGCCAACCCAACATTTTATAAAGATTCGTGTACAGAAGGCTTGGCCGTCGCTAGAGAATCATATTCGAAGTTTTGAGAAGTTATTGACAAATACCAGCTCTGTCCCTCGTTGTAAATGTTACGTAAAATTCATTTCACTTATCCATTGCCTGAAATAAAGTGGAAATGCATGTGGCTATAAAAGAAGACAAAAACAAACATTGGCCTGCTACAGGTTAATTAAATAAGGCTCTTGACCACGCTTGCCAGGTAACCATATTCTCTAGAAAGGCCCATATTACTTAGTATTATAATGAAGAATAACAGTAATCAATGATAAGATGAAATACGATGAAACACATTTGTAGATTAATTGTGGAAAAAGAAGACTATGAGAAGGATATAGCACATTTGCAGATTAATGAGGTGCCAATTAGATGATGTATAGATGTACCATGTTACAAGAACACAATTACCTGTTAATGTTGTGGAAGGCATAGAATAGCTAATGTCCACTACCGGTGATCTGCATGCCCTCGACAAAACAAGGGACATATGATCAACCGTAACTGTGAGAACCCCATTTCGACCCCTCTTCTTATGTGAAAGATGGAATGGTATTAAAACTTAAGCCCGTGGAATATACTCAGTTCTCTCGAGTGGACTCTCAAAATATGTAAAAAGAGTTGCCACCCCCTTTTATATAGGAAACGGGAGAAAACCTAAATTCTAAGGTTCTGGGCTTACGTTAAGAGTCGGGCAAGGGTTAGGGCATGCAACTCTCCCTTTCGGTCTCGATGATTGCTTACATTCTTGAATTCCTAATGGTCAAAATGGTAAAGTCGGTCACTGGTCAATTGTCAAACAACATGTAAACTCATAAAATTACACAAAACACCCAAGTCAAAGCTGGTCAACTAGAGTCAACAAAACAAACTCAAAAGTCAACAAAATAAAATAAAATATTAACTTGTATGTTAAGAAAATTAAACTAAACATTTAACCATAAAAAGGTGACTTAAATGAAATACTTTAACTAAAAGTTGAAAAAACTCAAAATAACAAAATTATGATCAAACGCATATTGAAAAGTTTGTAGAACCATATATTTGTTGGGGGAGATTATATTCATGGGTTCTTTTTGATTCATGTTGTCTCTATAATCTTCTTAAAAAAAACCACCATTGTCCAGCATAGAGTTTGTGACACAATCAACCTTAGGGTTTCCAAGGTTTGGGGTTTTCTCAGGTTTCAAAGGGGTTTCTCTTACAGGCGAGGGCTTGAATTAAGGAGGGGAGTTTGGGCATAAACATGATGAAGAGCTCACCTGAATTGGAGCCTTAGGACTTCTAGTAAGTCGATTTGGACAACCTTTTGTGTGGTAGAGATGTACTTGGCAGAAACCGAGCCTGAAGGTAAATTCGAAGCAACTTGTTTATCTTGTTGGGAAGATGACTTTTCCAGGTTTGGGGCTTGCATTCCAGAAGGGGGCCCTAGATTTTCATGGATTAAGTCTTGCCTGCCGTGAGAAGGAATGACTAGAGGAGAAGTGGCACTAGTATTAAGCGAATCATCATTATTCACTAATGATTCATCTCAAGCTTTAGTGTTTGTTTCCACAATAGTAGGAAAAGTGGCACTAGCATTAAGCGAATCATCCTCATGCACTGTCGTCAAAGTGGAAGACTTCTTCCCCAAGACATTGGTCAAATGGACATTAACATTATTAATCACTAAGGGTTGATTGAGAGGGCTATCATTCGCATTTAACTCATCATTTAATTCAACCGGGACTTCTGCTGGATTAGTTTGGCAAGGAGTTTTAATAGAGAAGCTATGACCTTCATTGCACAAAAGAATAAGGCTAGGGCTTGGTGTAGAATCAATTATGATTTCCTTGCCTTTGTCAACAGTCTTGGGAATCCAATGAGGGGAATTGCCCGAAGGAGGTTTAGGACCATTAGGGTGATCATGCTATGGCTCCGCTGTCGTAGAAGGGTTGGAAGGCTTATGGTTTTTCGAGTTTGTTGATGGTGGAGGGATTTTTACCTTGCAAGAATCAACAGAGTGCCCCAGACAATTATAATTGCTGCAGTAATGAATTAGGTTTTCAGCTTCCAAGACCTACCAAAAACCGGAAGCTTGAGATCTGCTTTCAATCCAAATCCTTTTGGGAACCGGTTTTAAATGGTCTATCACGACGTAAACTCGACCTGGTGAAATTGGTCGTAGCTTGGTTCAACGTCAATGGTTTGCCAAAGAGATGTGCAACATCGTGCAACCAAAACGACGAATGAACTAGCAATCGAACAAGCAATGAAAGGAGACTTAAAGCAAGTCTAAAGGCTAATGAATAGGCTTAAATACTTCTAAGAAGTTAAACAACAACAAGGAGAATAAGAACTCCAAAGAAGAGACGATTACACGACTCAATCCCCGAACTACGCGATAGAGACGAATGTTATCTCCAAAGCTTCCAAATCATCAATAGACTTAAGGAACACCTCCAACTTGAAGTCTAATACATCTAAACATGTAATTCAATCATCATGTAAAGGTCTAGGACCAAACCGAGGTCACGAACACGATACGCAAGCAAACTCTCAATCGCTGCCGCATTCCGACTATCGCCGAAGTTACGACTTGTGACTTTATCAAGTCAACAACTATAGGGCATCTCTTAATAGTGTTTTGGTCTTAATGTGGTCTCTCATACAAATCTAGACTCTCTCGCAAAACCAAACATGCATTCAACAAAGGAAGAAGTAATATTGCACGCAAATCAAGCTAACTAAGGAGCGGGTGTTACACATTGTATAACAACTTATCCTACAAATTTGTCTTTTTTGTTGGTTATTTTTATTCTCTTTTTTTATTACCAAATATGAATCCATTTACTTTTATGAGTGTGTAAATTGAAAATAATTCAAACTTTCTATCTTAGATAAACACATTGTTGTTGAAAACTTTGTTCATATCTCATTTTATAATTCTTTTCTAGTTTGCCCCCTAGCCACGACGAAGGTTACCAATCTGACGCTAATGTGCACATGGTATTTTAAGTGTAAGGCATATTAGTCATTTTTTGGCAACACTTTCTCTCTGCTTTTATT
>CM028381.1:53763084-53923394 GCA_013146195.2 Codonopsis lanceolata
GGAAATATGTAACGGGAAGAATTGTTCACATAAAGCTCAAAATTAAGGTATATGCATTTTTGATGCCAAAGCAGGTCAAGAGAAAGTAGAATCGATAAAACAATCCACCAAACTCACTTTACTTTAGATCACTAACCTCCAAGTATTTCAGTTACAATTTTCTCCCAAAAATTTCAAATGTCGATGACACAAGTATGTCATGCCATGGCCACTTGCAATGCAGCGTTGCTATCCACCACAGAATGCTGCTTTGGAAAATTGATACAGCTAAGCACGGCCTAGATTTTAGCAATGTCATATTAAATGCAAGGAACTCTGTTAATGAAAATAGCCAGGATACCCTTAAATATTTCTGTAATCTAACACTGAGAATCTTATTGCATTGCTTACCCAATATTTCAAACAAAGCTAATGTATTTATGTTCTTTATCCATCAGTTCCATTGTTGATCTGTTTAGACGAAAGAGTACTCTCTCTTTCTCTCTCTCTCTCAATCTATCTATCTATCTATCTATCGATCTCTCTCTCCTCTAGTTGCAATAAACTAAGTTCGAAGCTAAGGGCACACTTCAATCCATCAACCATGGAGTACACTCACGGAGAAAGAAAAAATAAGCCCGTTAGATTTATTCAGGAAACAAGGACAATGCTGTGGTGGTTGAACCTGATAGAATCAGCCAATTACCTGAACCGATAATTCATCATATCATGTCCACGTTACCTACCAAAGATGCTATAAGGACTTCGGCCCTTTCCAAAAAATGGAAGTTCATTTGGTCCAGATTTCCAGTCCTTGATCTTATTGAGGTAAACCTTCTTGCCCCTAATAGATCTATGACTCAAGAGACTTTACTTGAGTGTAGGCATTCATTCGCAGGATCTTTGCAGCAAACACTTTTGCATCACTGCATGGTACACCTAGAAAAGCTTCGTATATTCACCTTCCTACCTGGTACCGATGAGATTTTTGACTTAGTTGATGGTTTTATGGATGCCGCCATGAAAGGTCATTTGAAAAATTTGGATCTGAAGTTTTCTAATAAGTTGCACCCGATTTTTATTGGAGAAAGGGGATGTTTATTTTGTTACAAGTTACCAGACGTGATCTTTTCATTTGGATCATCATTGGTGTCTTTTAGTGTAGAAGGATGTAAGTTTGTGGAATATGAAAATCTTGTTGTTAGTTTTCCATTGCTGAAAATTCTTTGTATAGAAAACTCACATATAGAAGGATCATATCTCGAGAGAATTATTAGTGGTTGTCGTGAATTGGAATCCTTATGCTTAAGGAGTTGTCATGGATTGAAATCAGCATCAATCTACAATGGTAACGTGAGGCATTTTTTATTAGATTTTGGGAGTTGTGGACAATTAACTGATTTTGGGATAACTTTCCCAAACCTGCAGTCATGTAGGTTTAAAGGAAGATATCTTCCAAATGAAAATGGTGGCTTTGAACTGCCAACATCTGTGGCACTGAATGATCTTCTTTTGTTTTCCTGTCTAAATACTTTAACCCTAGTTTGTCTAAACATGAAAGCAGGGCCATTTAACCGCCTATTGTCAGGCTTGAAGAATTTAAAGATAGTGGAAACAAAGAAATGTTTGATTATTGGAAAGGTTGTAGTGTCCGGGGACAACCTAATCTCTTTGGTAATAGAAGATTGTTATCTTGAAGAAACGATGGAGATTGAAGATTGCTCGCTTTATACTTTCAACTATATTAATAATGACAAAAAATTTAACCTCAAAAAGAAGGGATTCCAAAACCTTAGAGATCTTTCGATAGCATTAAATAATGAAGTAACCTGTGAGGATCTTGAGTTTGTAGTTTCCAGCTCCCCCCTTCTGGTGACTTTGATTCTAAAGTCCTGCCCCCAATTTGAGCATATGATATGGAACGGACCCAAAGATCTCCTAGAAAGGTTTTACGATGAATGATTCCGCGATCCAACGCCTTCGAGATGACGCGAACCTTGGAATTGTGAATGACGTCACAATTGGGATGACTCTCCAACTGATAAGTTGAATTCAATTATAAACAACGAATCCACGAAGTTTATAATCCGAGCTTCCAATCCAGACACTCAAAGAAACAATTTTCTAACCGAAAATCAACTCAACTTTTATTCATCAAAATTCTCTCTGGCTAAAACAATGTTTAAGAATGCCTTTTATAGGCTTACAAAATAAATCATAATTCTTGTAGGACAAGAAAACTAAATAAAAGGAAACTCTTAAACCCTAAACTTTAGGAACAAGAAACCTAAATAAAAGGAAACACTAAATAAAAAGGAAACTAAAATTACCCAAACATTAAAACAGGAAAATAACAAAAACGGCAGCTTTCTGGAGACCTTGCGGTCGCATGGTCCACAGTTCCTCCAATCTTGCTTCCTGGTCCGAATCATATCATACTCTCCCTCTTGAAAAGGATTTGCCCTCAAATCCGCTCTTGGCCGATCATTAAAATGTCCTTTGATTCGAACTTGAGACCCGTACGTTGTCCATTCTTCCACCCCTTTTCCCTCGGATCAAATAACTCGTGATCCCGAACACTTAACAAAACTTTCTTACCCTTACTCTCAACTAGCATCCTCCTTTGGTCTTCTTGCACTTGGCTTGGCGTTAGTGGTACAAGTGTGATTGGCTTCTGATTAAACACGAAGGAATATTTGTTGGTGAATCCATCATGCTTCACTTGACGATCATATTGCCATGGCCTTCCAAGTAATAAATGGCTTGCATTCATAGGAACCACATCACATAAGACTTCGTCCTCGTAGACTCCTATACGAAATGTCACAAGCACTTGTTTCTCCGTCCTCCCTCTTATAAGGGCAAGGCTGGTTGTCCCCCTCAAGTTTGTATTTTTTTCCTTTAATTAATAAACTCCGCAGGGTGCCGCCCCTACTTCCGTAAATAATATTAAAAAAAAACTCATTTACAAAACTCATCATTTATAGACCCACCACAACCACAACCTTAAATTCCACTATTTACAAACTCCGATTCAATATTTTGAATTATCAAATCTAAAGATTGAAACACAGCCCTTGTGAAGAATTGCAAATTTGATGGTTTGGATATCTAGCAATGTCGTATTCCACCTTAACCATCACTATCATAATTACAATCGCCGCCACCACCGCTCCTAACTACCACCACCACCACCATTCATGCAATCGTCGTGACTGTCATCACCATCACTATCGCGTGCCATGAAACGTATTCACATCTGTAGACACCTCAATTTTGTACCCCTACGATACAATGTCCTATGATAATATATATATATATATATATATATATATTATATAAAATTATTGGACTTATAAAAATGACTTTCCGTTAGAGTTTCAGGTAATTGGACTTAACAGACGTTAAATAAACAAATAAATCAAAACAGAACAAAACAAACAACAAGGGCCTGGAAGAAAACTTCTTTTTGGCTTTGCAAGGCTACATGGAGTAGCTCCCCATGCTAGGGAACCCCATGCATGGGGGCCGCTCCATGCTCTTCCTCCTCCAAGCAACTTAAACGCTACTGTTTTCCTCTAACCGCCCTGTGCGTCTTTTGTTGTCTTCGTCTCAAGCCTCAACTTGGCTCGCCATGCACTAAATTGAGAGATACGCTGTCGTTTAATCGACTGCATTCTCCTTTAATATAGTCCTTCGACACTCTCATTTCTCACGGACAAAAAAACACACTCACACATACATGCCATCCGAAGCCTCTCTACCGAAGAACCAAAGAAGAAGAAGAAAGTTTCCTCGTTTCAAGCCGAACAACAACAAGACAACCCAACAACACAACATTACAACAACACAACAACACAACACACAACAAGAAGAAAAACTTCCTTTCTAGGAAAGACAGGGGAAGCACAATCAGAATCTTCGAGTGCCTAGTGGGACTAAGCCTATGTGTATATACCGAGTCAGACATTCACGCTACAAGAGGTAAGTACAAATTTATTTGTTTTATCCCGTTAATATAAATGTAGAATATTATAATATGAATGCTATGTAAATAATAATATTATTATTCAGCATGTTGTAAATAGTAAACAAAAATAAAATAATTATGCATGTTATATATATATATATATATATATATATATATATATATATATATATATATATATATATATATATATATATATAAATATATATACGTAGCCGTTACTATGCACAAATAACATTAAACAAAGTAATGTTTTATTTTTCAAAAGGTTGGAGAGGACATAGACCTTACCCCAACCCTTATTTTTTATTAATTAATTCCTTGAAAGGCTACAATTATAGATATAATTATAGATATATGATGCCTTTGGTGTGGCTAGAACAAATAGTGCCTCTGGTGAGGCTTTGTACACCCGACCTCTCAGTTGAGAGTAGTGATGTACCGGGGTACCTCTAGTAGGGTTTGAATGCTCGACCTCTCCGTTAAGATAAATGAGCAGCTAAATGGGGCCTTTAGGTAAGGTTTGAACAACAACGTTGCCTTCGAAAAGGCTTGAACACCCGATCTTTCTATTGAAAGTTGTAAAGTCCAGGGTGTCTCAAATGAGACTTGAACACCCGACCTCTCCGTTATGAGAAATGAGCAGTATCAGTTGAGTTAGAGCTTGTTGGTAGAGTAATGTTATTTTGAACTTATACACACACACACACACACACACACACACACACACATATATATATATATATATATATATATATATATATATATATATATATAAAGCATTCCTTCTAGACTATATAGTTTAAAAACATGTTAATTTATTTTGAAACCCTAAAATGAGACCGAAAGGGCGAGTAGGGTGCTTAATCCCTCCCCAACTCGTAACCTAGCCTCCGAACTTACATATCTTCTTGTACACTTGGTTTTTCTCTGTTTGAGCTTAAAATAACGATGACGACTTTGTACATATATATTTATAGGGTCCACAACAAGAACGGGTGTATTCCATGCGCTCATATGTTTTGAAACCATCCGTTTTTCATTTAACATGGTAGGGGTTCAAAACGGGGTTCTCATAACATCGTCTTGCTCAAACAAAGAAATAAAATCTCTTTAACTTCCGTTCAGTCGGACTTCTTTCTTCGAACATTTCTGTCTTCTTACTCGCTTTCCTCCTTTGGTGCCAGATCACTAAGAAAGGAGAAAATCTAATTTTAGTATGCGATTACTTGAACGGATACCAGTAGGTGACAGTCTCATTCAATTAAAGCATAGTTGTGGTAGAAGAGAAGAACATCGATATAGGGAAGGAGAATAGAGAGATTCTCTCGTTTAATTTCCTTAGGTCCTATCGAAATGAGTAAGCAAGTGAAGACCAAAAGAGGTTTGGGGTTTGGAACACAATTAAGGAACAGAGTAAAATATTTTGTTAGGTTTAGGTATTGAACTCAATTATTTGTGGTTAGTCCAGTTGTGAGTGCCCCATTCTCGAACCGGTCTGCACTACTGAAATGCGGGCGAGTTTCAAAACTTCAAGCGCGTGGAATATGCTCGGCCATATTTGTAGACTCAAAATATTTAAAAGAGTCACCATCTTTATTTTAAGAATAAATAAAGCAAACCAAATATACCAGATTTGTGGTTCGGAGGCTAAGTTACGAGTTGGGAAGGGGTTAAGAAACTACATTTTAGAGTTGCAAATAGAGCCTATGAAATTTTGGCTATAATAACGACTTATTTTGTAGTTATTTTATAACAGAATATTTACCAGCATAACGACTTATTTTATGATATATTACTATTTAATAGTATTCTTATTATACAAAAATAATAACAACTTTTAGCTTATCGAGAATGTCCACAACGCATTCTACGAGAGATATAAGTCTATTAAGGATTAAATCCATCCTAATCTTGTTTTGGTCGTTTTCCTTTCAGACAGCGACCTACCATGTCATTTGTCTTCCCACACCCACTCTTCAACAACTATCTTCATATAAAAATCCCTTTGGGTCTCCTCCCAACTACACCAAACTTTGCATCGCCCTTACTCCGAGCACAAACTCGCTGCTCGTTCCTCTCCGTGTGTCTTCCTTGGCTACTCGCTCACTCAAAGTGTCTATCCGTGCTATGACCCGACCACAACTAAACTCTTTATCTCCCATCATGTCATGGCCAAAGTCGATCTTCATCTTGCTCGCCCGGATATCTCCACTCATGCTACTTGGTTACCCCCCGCCCTCCCCATGAAACTCTCTCAGGTCCATACACACCTTCCGCTGAGCTGTAGTGACTCTACACCAGTTGCTCCTAGCACTAACCAGAACTTGGTTTATCTCCGCTCCCCGATACACCAGCCTCACCCAGCAAGTATGTAACACCTGGGAACTGCATATTTAATTAATTGTGCATTATGGTGTATTAGCATGATTATTATGTGTTACGTGTTATGTTAAATGTGTTTAGTGTTATGAACTGGAGTAATTGTTTTAAAAGAGTCCATTTGAGCTCAAGATATGGTGGGCTTAATGTGTGATGTGTTTAAAGTCCACAATGTGACTTTGGTTATGTTGGTTATGACTTTTAACCACCGTGGAAAGAAAAGTGCCCAATGTTTTGGACAGACAAGTGTAGCTTCTTTTGACAGTCTTTGGTAAGCCTAGAAATAGTGCATTCCTTCTCCAAAGTATAAGACCACCCTTTTCTACTTGTACTTTCTACCTGTACTTCGACCTCCCAAGATCGGAAAAATCTCGGTTGAAGGGTCTATACTCTTTCCGGGATCCACCATTCAAACAATCTAGGAATACCATCAAAGTTTTCAAAACATAAAAAATAAAAATCGGTCACTAACTTTGGGGTGTAAGAACCGACTGGTATATGAATTGTTCTAGCAAGATATACATGCATATGGAAAAAGGTAGCAATTCGTTATCCCTACATGGTGCACGTGTGTGAGTCATTTATATTTTTTTTCTTTTTAAAAATGATTTTTTGAAAGAAATGTAAACTAAGCGTGCAATGTACTGTAATATATTATTTGAA
Organism: Codonopsis lanceolata; assembly: GCA_013146195.2. Classification (NCBI taxonomy): domain Eukaryota; kingdom Viridiplantae; phylum Streptophyta; class Magnoliopsida; order Asterales; family Campanulaceae; genus Codonopsis; species Codonopsis lanceolata. Next base: position 53,770,097 of record CM028381.1, read on the forward strand.
AACATTTTTTTTGAAAAATATTTTTTTAAGAGTAAATCAAAGTATTTTAACCGGACCCGAAGGTTACCTACGTTATACATTTCGAGACTCAGGTTATCGTAGTTCAACTATGTCAGAGGAATTTTTCTCCTCTCTTTTTTTTGAAGCAACCCACCCCCCTTTTTGCTTTGAGAAAATGAGTTTTTTTTGTTGAAAGAAGAGAATTTTTTTTGCATAGATTTTTTTTTTGGAAAACAAAATTTTGTTTTGTTTTGAGAAAATGAATTTCGTTTTGTGAAAGACAAGAATTTTCTTTTGATTTTTTTTAATTTGAAAAATATTTTTTTTGCTTTGAGAAAATGATTTTCTTTTTTTAAAAAGAGATTTTTTAAAAAAAATACAAAATTTTCTTTTTGTTCTGACAAAATAAATTTTCTTTTTTGAAAGAAGAGAATTTTTTCACTTTGAATTTTTTTTGATTTTTTTGAAAAAATAAACCAAAGAATATATTTAAAAAACATATTAACAACCCAAAGAAAAATAAGTCAAGCCCTCTTTTGCTTTAAGAAATAACGTCTTAGTAAAGTCGCCACTTTGAAAACCCTGTTTTAAACTCCTTCACGTGAAATGCGAATGGTTTCAAAACTTAGGTGCATGGAATACGCTCTACCTCGTCATGGACACTAAGAGTGTATTTATAAAGTCATCACCTCTATTTTAAGGTTAAACAAAGAAAAACTAATAAATATAAAAACTGTGGGTTCGAGGGCTAAGTTACGAGTTGGGAAGGGGTTATGTACTCAACTCGCCCTTTCGGTCTCACTATGAATTTGCCATTATGCTCAATTTATTGTATACACTTTAGTCTAGAAAACAACAAAAGAAGATTAACATTTTATTGAACTATATACAACAATAATAATGAAATAAACTATTTATGTGCATTTTTATATTACTTTGCATGCAAAAATAATACACTTTTAAATGAAAAAAACATAGCAACTATCTAGATTATATAAAAATTAACTAAACAGGAAAACCCTATTTTACGTTACAAATAAAAAAGGGTAGGAAAACCAACTATTAGTAATGTTTACAAGATAATAATAATATTTAAAGATCCACATTGTATGTATATATATATATATATATATATATATATATATATATATATATATATATATATATATATATATATATACATTTTATTTACAAACAAAAATAAATAAGTACGAGAACAGAACCTACCTCTTGGAGCATGAGTGTCTGAACACGGTACGCCTAGGCTTAGGCAATCAACATGTGCTTCCCATGTCCTTCCGAGAAAGGAAGTCTTTTTGCTTTGTTGTTGTTGTTGTTGTTGTGGTAGGCAGTATGCTATGCTATGCCCAGAATAGGCTAAGGCGGTGGGATACGTTTTGGCAAGATTTTGGTAGAGTAACGGTAGTATTTGGATTTTTGATCGACTTTCTTGGGCAAGGATGGAGGCTTGCTTGAAGCAAGGAAGGCTCGCTTGGGCGAGGAGAGGAGGCTTGCTCGAAGCAAGGAAGGATCGCTTAGGCAAGGAGAGGAGACTTGCTCGGAGCAAGAAACGCTCACTTGGACGTGGAGAATAGGCTCACTTGCTCGGGTAAGGGAGGAGAGGCAGCTTCTTTGGCAGAGGCTTCTTCGAGAGAGAAAGAAGAGAATGCTGTGGGATGCCTTGGTGTGTAGAAATGAGACGCTAAAGGCCAATATTTATAGCCATTTTTGGGGAGAGGCAACCGAAGGGACGGGGTAGTGACAATAGCAGTCGACACTAAAGATCGAAGCCCGCGTCTTGCACGTGTGAGCACTTAAGAGGAAGAAGAAAGGGGAGGGCACGGCTAACCAAGCACAGTGGGAGTTGCTGCCATGACTTGTTGGCGTGACTCCCTCTTTGTTTTCTATATTTTTAGCTTCTACATTTTCGACATTAATTATTTGGTCATTTCTCTGTTAAGTCCTGGTTGCCCTGAAACGTAACGGAAGTAACTTTCGTTAGTCCAATTAATTTGTAAATTATATTTTTAGGACATCGTAGCGCAGGGGTATGAAATTGGGATGTATACAGGATGCAAATGGATTTACAAGGTGAAGTACAATTCTGATGGAAGTGTGGAAAGATTCAAAGCCAGATTGGTTGCTAATTACGGCTACAACGAGACTGAAGGAATATATTTTTCTGAAACTTTTTCCACATTAGCAAAGATGGTTACTGTAAGAACCATCCTAGCCATAGCTGCAGCACAAAGTTGGGAAGCACACCAACTTGATGTTAACAATGCAATTCTGCATGAAGAACTAGATGAAGAAGTGGACATGAATTTGCCTCTTGTGTACAAAGGCGATAGAGCACATAAGAGTGTAAGCAGATTCAGGAAATCTTTATATGGCAGAAAACAGGCCTCAAGACAATGGTTCTCCAAATTAACTGAATTCCTCGTTGACTTTGGTTACACTCATCTCTAGTAGATTACTTTCTCTTCATTCACAAAGAAGGTCCTAGATTCACCCGTGTATTAGTATATGTAGATGATGTTTTTCTTGCTAGCAATGACATAACAACTATCAAACTCTTTAAACATGCTTTTACATAACGAGTTCAGTATCAAGGATTTAGGGGCCATCAAGTATTATCTTGGGATTGAAGTGATAAAATTAGCGGATGGGTTTCATATGAGTCATAGGAAGTATGCGATGGAATTAGTGGAAGCAGCAGGCCTTCTAAATACAAGACTTCTCACTATTCCTTTTGATCCAAATGGGAAACTTATGATCAATGAGGATACTCCTTTGGATAATCCCTCAGAATATAGGCAGTTGGTTGGGAAATTAATCTACTTGACTATAACCAGGTCAGATTTGGCCTTTGCTGCTCAATGTTTGAGCAAATTTGTCCAAAGTCCAAGGAATACACAATTGAAGGTTTTTCATAGAGTATTAAGGTATGTCAAGGCTTCACCAGAACAAGGAATCTATTTTCCCTTTTCTAACCTTCATCTTCAGGCATTCTGTGATAGTGACTGGGCAGGGAATCCTAATGATAGAAAATCCATCACAGGTTTTTGCATGATACTGGGAAAATCAGTTATTTCTTGGCATTCAAAGAGACAGTCAGTGGTGTCTAAGTCATCCAGTGGTGTCTAAGTCATCCACTGAGACTGAGTATAGGGCTTTAGCTACTGCTAGTTGTGAAGTGATATAGCTTAGTAGTCTCCTAAAGGATTTGTAAGCTCAATTTCCCACACCTATCAAAGTATTGTGACAGTCAGCTATAGTAGTGGCCAATAACCCTGTTAACCATGCTAGAACCAAACATATAGAATAGGACTACCATTTATTCGTGGGAAAATTAAGAATGGTATCATCAGTTTACATCACATAACTACCAAGAATCAATTGGCAGATATCTTCACTAAATTCCTAGGGAAGAGTCTACATTGGAATTTCCTTTCCAAGTTTGGAATTGTGAGCATTTACACACCCTCAACTTTGGGGAGGGTATTAACAGTATTCATTCTTGCAGTCATGGATTCAAATAGACAAAAGCTGGTGAGGTTATAAGTAAAGCTAAACATGGAGAGATAAAGTCCAAATTGAAGAAGTTCCTCAATGATATTATTGTTGAAAGTCACAGTACCTGGGTGTAATTTGTGTTAACTCGGAGGACTCTCTTGTAATATGTTGATTGTTTTAGTTATTTTGATAGTCGTTGTCCAAAAGGGTTGTTGCCCTCTTTCTATTTCTCTTTGTATAAATAGTTAGGTCTATCTCTGTATTTTAATTACAAGTTAATACAATTCCTCTAAGCAATTCCTTCAATACTATTTCAATTTATCTTCTCTTTTCAGATATATCAATTACAATAAGATACTTATGATTACTTTCTTCAATTAGATTCAACGTGCAATAAATATGATCAAGAAATGAATATGTGTCTGATTATGATTAATTATTTGTATACTTAATATATATATATATATATATATATATATATATATATATATATATATATTGGACTATGTATAGAAGTCTTATTTGATAAACAACCAACACAAGTTGTTGAATTCAATTTAATTCATTTCAATTTTACTAACTATATTAATTGCTATTGAACAGATTTCTTAAAAGAGTAGTGCTAAATTATTTAAATTGATCAAGATCAAAAGCATTTAATATTTTTAAAACCATTTGAAAAAGACACATACACACACACACACACACACATTTTAGCTCAAATTGATCGTAAAGGACATATAAAAATCCTTTACATATGTGTAATAAATATCTCTCTTACTATAAAAGTCGAGCATGTTTCTTACAATTTAATTGATAGACAAAAATAACCCTTCACCAAATAAACTACCCACCATTTAATTAAGGACAAAACAAGTAAATTTACCATGACAAAAAGTAATGTTTGGACAAAAATAGCCCTAATTATAATAAATCACTCACTATTAATTAAGGTTGAACAAGTAAATTTGTCATAGGCTAATTAATTCCATGAATAATTAAATAATAATTTGATCCCTTGACTTATACATATTTTAAAGTTAGGTCCTACATTATTGAATTCATTCATTTCGTCTTGTATTTTGATTTTGTTATCATTTTCCCCCTCCTACTATTATCGTTACAAATATCATCCAATATATTCTAAAATGACAAAAATACATTTACTCAAGAGACTAAAACTTTATTCGAAACTAAAAAAATATTTGAAACTAAAATAAAGTTTTATTTCTTTATTTCTTAAATATATATGTTAGGGAAAGATATTATTAGATGTATATAGAAAATTGTAACTATAATGATAGATTTGTTAGTGAGTATCAAACTATTAAGCAAATCTGTAGCATGTTTAGTTATTACCCATGAATAAGCTAAGAGAAACGGGTTAAGAAAATGTGCCATAATGTTAAGAAGATGAAGAAAATGAAGAACCAATTGATGAATCTATGCGTTTTATTAGAAAAGAATGCTAAAATCTACTATTTACTTCTTTAAATTTTCAAACTACTACAACAGCTTTTAAAACTATCAATGGTCCCTAACTTATAGATATTATAAACAAAACTAATGTTAGTAATCGCAAATAATTGGATTCAAAATATTTTACTAATTTTCATAACTGGGTTCCAAACCTCTGACCTCTTTTGGTCTTAATTTGCTTGCTCCTCTTCATCGGACTCGAGGTAGTTACATGTGAGAATCTCTATATTCCCTCATCTGGCTATCGACTTTCTTTCTTCTACCGCAACTCTCCTTTTATTGAAATAGGTTGTCACCAACCGACATCCTTTTAAGTAGTTTCATCCTAAAATTAGATTTTCTCCTTACTTAGTAATTTGCACAAAAAAGTGTATTGGAACTAAGAAATGAGAGATTTTTAAAGAAAGAAGTTCGACTAAACGAAAGTTAAAGAGATTTTATGTCTCCTTTTGAGCAAGGCGAGGTGAGTGCGTTTCTTGGTGATGGTGATAACGGTGTTGACGAGTGCAAGGATAGTGGTGTTAGGGGTGGTGATGACGGTGATTGTAGAGATGACAGTGGTGGTTTAGATGAAGTACAACATTGTGAGATTTACAAATCATCAAATTTTCAAAGATCCATATGGGTTTCAGTTTCAATTTGAAAATTTGAAAAATTAAAAAATTGAGTTTGAGTTTGTAAAAAGTGAAATTTAAGGTTGTGGTGGTGGTGTGTCCATAAATGATGGCTTTTGCAAATGAGTTACTTTGAAGGTAGGAGTAAGGAATTATAAAATGAAATAAAATCAAATAAAAAATTAACTTTTGTGTTAATGGTGAAATATGAGGTCGTAGTGGTGGTGAGTCTATGAATAATAAGGTTGATGGAAAAAAGTGAAGGAAGTTATAATAAATTGAATATAATCTAAATTTCATTTTTTTGGAGTAATGCATTTTTTTCGCCTTTGAATTTAAAATAAGACAAAGTATAACTATTGAAATAATTATTTATTATTTTAATTAAAATATATTTTAAATATCAAATGGCAAACTAAATTACGAAAATATAATCAAATCTCACTTTGCGTCACAAGTAAAATATGACCAAAATAATCCTAACATGTATGATTTTCCATTACTGTTTTTAACACCCATGAACGTGAGAGGACAAAGTCGGACAAATATAAAAATTATGTATGAAAGTGAGACATCATAGATTGGGAAAGACATTATTAGAGGTATATGAAAAAATGTAACTATAATAATACATTTGTTGGTGAGATCAAGATATTAGACACTTATGTAGTATGTTTAATAATTACTTGTGAATAATCTAAGAAAATGCGTTAAAGTAAGGTGATATAATGTCAAGAAGATTAAAATAAAATAGACAACTTCGTTGACAAATCTTTGCGTTTTGTTAGAGAAGAACACTAGAATCTATAGAAGATACGTTTGAAGAAAGTAGTTCGATTTAATGGAAGGTAAATATATTTTATTTTTCTATTTTAGCAAAGCAATGTGAACGTATTTCTTGATGGTGGTGATACCGGTGGTGATAGTTGCAGGGACGCTGGTGGTGGTGGTTTTAAGGGTAATGGTTGGGGCGATTGTAACCATGGTAGTGGTGGTTTAATTAGGTGTGGATTACGATATTGTTAGATTTCCAAATCATCAATTTTTCAAATCTTCATATGGGTTTGGGTTTCAATCATCAAATTTAAAAATTCAAAACATTGAATTTACGTTTGTAAATAGTGAAATTTAAGGTTCTAGTGGTGGTGAGTCTATAAATGATGAGTTTTGCATGTATTAATTTGAACGAAGGAGTAAGAAATTAGACAAAGAAATAAAATAAAAATAAAAAAATTGATTTTGGGGTTAATGATGTTATTTGAGGTGGTAGTGGTGGTAATAGTAATGGGTCTATGAGAGATGAGGTTGATGGAAGAAAATGAAGGATAACAAAATAAATTAAATAACTTCTAAATTTCATTTTTTGAGAGTAATGTATTTTTTAACTTTAAATTTAAATATGATACAAATTATAATTACAACATTGCTAGCCTTACAACTAATTTTATAACTTTCCTTACAACTACTAAGTCTTGTAAGGATAGTATTTTCCTTATAAGTATACCAAATTACAATCCCTCCCCCCAAAGTATCCACCAAATCACATAGTGTACCCCAACCTGAGGTTTGTCCCATAATGATATCTGACGTTATATTTTTTCATATTTTCCACCCTAGCCGCGACAACGGTTAGAAAAGTCACGTTAAATAACACGTGGTCTTCTACGATTTTAACTCGAGGGTAATATTAGGAATTTGATGTAAACTTTGGGGTGCTTCAAGTTCAAATGTTAAAATGGAGTGGGGTCCACAATTATATTTTTTTCTATTGAAAGAAAATCTAGAGAAAAGACCAACCAATTTTTCCGATCTTCACTTTCCACAACAAAAATTAACCGATAACCTGATCTTGGTTTTGTCCACTCCCTCCAAATTCTCTTAAATTTCTTTCTTTACCCAGATGATAGATATGCATTTTTCCATTTCATTGTCAATTTTCTTATCTTGATAATGAAAACAAAGCAAACGAAATATATGAAAAAAAAAACTCTTACCCATAGTTACACGTCTCCATCTTCAATTTTATGTATGAAATTCGATCCACGTACCCACCTTCTCTGGTGAAACCCATCCACCACCGAAATCAATCAATTTCTCATCCCCCTTCATCCTCTTACATGACTTTACCTTTACTTTATCTCTCATAATTCTTTAAATAAACCAACTTGACCGCCACGACAGCTTTTATGAGGTCAAAATCATCTAATGTCATAGCTTCTTCAACATCTTCTCAATTTTGATATTTTGTTTTAAACCATATGCATATCGGCCGTATGCCCAATTTTCTCCCGCAAAATTGAAGAGTATTTCAATACAACCCATAACTATTTCTCTTCATTCAAGCCCGTCTCTCTCTCTCTCTTTGATGAACTCGTCAATAAGGCTTATGGGTTTTCTGTCAATTGCATGTTTTTTCAAGGGTTTTTAGTAAGTATACTCTATTGCCTTTGATTTCTACTTTAAGCACGACTTTTGTAGGGGAGAGAATGAGGGACATGGGAGATGGAGTTTGGTTAGAATCGAAGGAGGACAACGCTAGAGTTATGATAGGCGTGACCAGGGTGGGAAGGGTTTGGGCCGGATATGGGAACTTGCACCCAGAGATGGCGGTAGTGGCTATGGTGGGGCTAACTGGAGATTGCGGCTATTACGGTGAGCCCGGAGATGAGAACTTACACTGGTAGAAGAGAGAAGGAGAGGGTGTGAGATTAGGGTTTGTACTTTTAATATATTTACTCCTTAACCAGAAAAGAGAAATGACATTTTCGCCCCGTACATGGAAGACCACATGCTATTTAACGTGAATTTTCTAACGTCCGTCAATGGTAGGGTGGAAAATGGGGGGGGGGAAGTAAAGTCAGATGCCATTATGAGACAAACTTTACATATGGGTAAACTATACGATTTTGTGAATACTTTGGGGGGAAATTGTAATTTGGCCCTATAATTATTTTTGAATTATTAAAATAATTGTTTTTATTTTTATTTAAAAGCATATTCTAAATACTAAATGGTTAATAAAATACTGAATTTATAGCCAATTCCCATTTTGTGCGCCAAGCAAAATGACCAAAATAATCTTTATATGACATGCACATACCATTTTCCGTTACTATTTTTAACGCCTATAGACGGGAGAGGGCAAAGTCGGACAAATAGCTAAATAAGTTATGAAAGTGAGGCACTTCGTAGGTTGGGGTGCAATGTGAGATTAATTTGATGTGTAATTTTGGGAGCTAATCATATTTTGGTCCCATCAAAATTAGTCCAAAATACAAATTACCGCCTAAAGTATCCACCAAATCCACTTTGGCCCACAATGTAATTTTTTAGCATTTCCATATTTCATGTCAAATTTGGTGATGAGAAGTCATGTCTGGTAATCGTAGTGATAAACATGGTGTGACAAATAATGTTTAAAATCGAGAATTTGCTCCAATCAAACCATAAACAATATCAATAGTGTCAATGAGAAATTTGTTGGAGTTGAAGCTATGAACGATGAAAATGGATTGAACTATGGTTTGTCTCATCATTGTCGTATACATATGTGATGGATTCAAATATGAGATTTGAGATTCTTGGTGTATGCTTGTGAATTATGTTGTACGAGGGAGAAAAGGGGAAATTCTTGGTGTATGCTTGTGTGTTATGTTGTACGTCTTTAATTTTTCGGTGGGTTCTTATTCGTGGTGGCCTTGACACCTAAGTGTGATTATCTGATCTTGAGTTCAATATCTCTGACATGATTCCACTCTATTTTTATTTATTTTTCTATATAATAATTTGAATAAAACATTAGTACATTTTTGAGTTTTATCTCACTTAAAATTTACATACGTGGTTATTGCCGGCGAAGATGTAGAGAAAGCGTTGCCAGAGAAAAAGAAACGGAAGTTTCTCTTTGGATAATAAAAGCAAAGAGAGCATTGCAAAAAATGACTAAAATGCCCTACACGTGAAATACCATGTGTAACGACCCGACCCGGACTCCAATGCGAAGTCCCAAGGTCGTGCCGTCAAGACAAACTAGAAGACGGACAAACACCCGCTAAGCATAATGGTGCGAGTCAAAAGATGAGCCATCAAGCTCGAACAGGAAGGTAAAGCCATAACGGCAATACGGAATAATAAAAATCAACACCTGCGGAAGCGAATCATAAGTGGGACCAAAGCCTATAATTAAAAACCAAGGAATACAAGGCTGAGAGATAACTCTCTCTCGAGAATTCTACAACGCGCGTGACGCAACATTGCGCACGGGCAACAAACCATCGGCAAATCTAAAGCCGGCGAATCAACAAAATACCAACCTGATAAACAACCACTCAACGGCTACAACATGCCGGAGGGACAAATCAACTAAACGAATGAGATATTTAAATACTAACAACTAAACCCAAGTCTCTCGACTAACGTCGTCGGAGATGACAATACCAACAATACTAGAATGAGTGAGCTAAAGCATGCTCGAAATAATAAGGGAATAAATATTATCTTTTACTTTCGGATGATTATTCTAATTTTGTGTGGACTTTTCGGATGAATTTCTTTTTTTGAAAGAAGAGATTTTTTTTAAAACAAAATTTTTTTGACAAAATAAATTTTCTTTTTTGAAAGAAAAGAATGTTTCTTTCTTTGAATTTTTTTTGAAATTTTTATTTTTTTTTGAAAGAATAAACCAAAGAATATGTATAAATAATCATATTAACAACCCAAAGAAAAATGATTCGAGCCCTCTTTTGTTTAAAAAAACAACGTCTTCGCAGAGTAGTCACTTTGAAACCCCCGTTTTAAACTCCTTTGCGTGAAATGCGAGCGGTTTCAAAACTTAAGTGCATGGAATACGCTCTACCACGTCATGGACTCTAAAAGTGTATGTACATTGTCGTCACCTCTATTTTAAGGTTAAACAGAAAAAAACCAATAAATACAAAAAATGTGGATTCGGGGGCTAAGTTATGAGTTGAGAAGAGGTTATGCACCCAAATTGCCCTTTCGGTCTCACAATGGGCTTGCCAATATGCTCAATTTATTTTATACACAACAGTTTAGAAAACAACAAAAGAAGATTTACATTTTATTGAACTATATACAACAATAATAATGAAATAAACCATTTATGTGCATCTTTATATTCCTTTACAAGCAAAAATAATACACTTTTAAATGAAAAAGAAATAACAACTATTTAGATTATATAAAAATTAACTAAACAAGAAAACCTTATTTTACATTACAAATACATAAGGGAAGGGAAACCAACTATTAATAATATTTAAAGATCCACATTGTGTATATATGTATATATATATATATATATATATATATATATATATATATATATATATTTACAAACTGGAATAAATAACTAAGGGGACAGAACCTACCTCTTGGAGTGTGAGTGTCAAAACACGGTACGCTCAAGCTTAGGCGATCTGCATGTGCTTCCCCTGTCCTTCTGAGAAATGAAGTCTTTTTGCTTTTGTTGTTGTTGTGGTAAGTGGTACGCTATGCTATGCCCAGAATAGGAAAAAAGCAGTGGGATATGTTTTGGCAAGATTTCGGCAGAGCAACGGTAGTATTTGGTTTTTTGATCGAATTGATTGGGCAAGGATGGAGGCTTGCTTGGAGCAAGGAAGGCTTGCTTGGGCAAGGAGAGGATGCTCACTTGCTCAGGCAAGGGAGGAGAGGCAGTTTCTTTGGCAAAGGCTTGTTCAAGAGAGAAAGAAGAGAATGGTGTGGGATGCCTTGGTGTGTAGAGAGGCGGAAGGCCTCTATTTATTGCCATTTTTGGGGACAAGCAACCGAAGGGACGGGTACTGACAGTAGCAGTCGACACTGAAGATCGAAGCCCGTGTCCAACATGCGTGAGCACTTAAGAGGAAGAAGAAAGGGGAGGGCGCGGCTGCCACGGCTTGTGGGCATGACTCCCTATTTGTTTTCTATAATTTTAGCTTCTGCACTTTCGGCTCTGATTCTTTGGTCATTCCTCCGTTAAGTCCTGGTTGACCTGAAACGTAATGGAAGTAACTTTCGTTAGTCTAATTAATTTGTAAAATTTATTTTTAGGACATCGTAGCACAGGGGTACGAAATTTAGGTGTCTACAGGATGCAAATGGATTTACAAGGTGAAGTACAATTCTAATGGAAGTGTGGAAAGATTCAAAGCCAGATTGGTTGCTAATTAAGGCTACAACCAAACTGAAGGAATATATTTTTCTGAAACGTTTGCTCCAGTAGAGAAGATGATTACTGTAAGAACAATCCTAGCCATAGTTGCAGCACAAAGTTGGGAAGTACACCAACTTGATGTCAAAAATGTATTTTTGCATGGAGATCTAGATGAAGAAGTGTACATGAATTTGCCTCCTGGGTACAAAGGACATGGAACACCTAACAGTGTAATCAGATTGAGGACATCTTTATACGGCCTAAAACAGGTCTCAAGACAATGGTTCTCCACATTAACTGAATTCCTCATTGACCTTGGTTACACTCAGTCTCTAGCAAATTACTTTCTCTTCATTCACAAAGAAGGTCCTAGATTCACTAGTGTATTAGTATATGTAGATGATGTTTTGCTTGCTGGCAATGTGATGTAGCGGAAGGTAATTAAAGTAACCGATAGAAATCAAAACTGTTGAGATCGCGCACGACTACCATCAATGATCTTCTAAATCCTGTTGAGGTTCGCAAACCTACCACGATCTAGGCATCAATTCGCGTTGATTCAATGAATACCGGAATTGGGAGAAAAGTGTATTATTCATAAACGGCAAAAACTGACTCTCAAACAACCCTAAAAGTGTTTAAATATGCCCAAAACCCTAAAAGCAATAAATTGTCGAAATTACAAAAAAACCCTAAATTAATTAAAAAAAACTTCAAAGGCCCGTAACCCTATTTAAATGACGTTTTTTGGCCTTAAAAACAGCTCATAACTGAGCTTTGCACAATCTACTTTGTCTGTCTTTCCGAGAGCTTCGATTTGATATGCTGCGGGCCCCGTAACTCCATCCGAGTCAAAAGTTATGCCCTTTTCCGCGCACCCGGTCCAAACGGTCGAGATAATCAAGTGCGAGACTGCCTGCATCACAATGACATAGCAGCTATCAACTCTTTAAATATGTTCTTACATAACAGGTTCAGTATCAAGGATTTAGGGGCCATCAAGTATTACCTTGGGATTGAAGTGATAAGATCAGTGGATGGGTTTCATATGAGTCAAAGGAAGTATGCAATGGAATTAGTGGAAGCAACAGGCCTTCTAAATACAAAACCTCTCATTATTCCTTTTGACCAAATGGGAAACTTATGATCAATAAGGGTACTCCATTGGATAATCCCTCATCATATAGGCAGTTGGTTGGGAAACTAATCTACTTGACTGTAACCAGGCCAGATTTGGCCTTTGCTGCTCAATGTTTCCGCCAATTTGTCCAAATTCCAAGGAATATTTATTTGAAGGCTTTTCATAAAGTATTAAGGTATGTTAAGGCTTCACCAGAACAAGGAATCTATTTTCCCTCTTCTAATCAACTTCATCTTCAGGCATTCTGTGACAGTGACTGGGCAGGGAATCCTAATGATAGGAAATCCATCACAGGTTTTTGCATGATGATAGGAAAATCACTTGTTTCCTGGCATTCAAAGAGACAGTCAGTGGTGTCTAGGTCATCTTGTGGTTTCTAGGTCATCCACCGAGGCTGAGTATAGGGCTTTAGCAACTACTAGTTGTGAAGTGATATATAGTCTCCTAAAGGATTTGCAAGTTCAATTGCCCACACCTATCAAAATGTATTGTGACAGTTAGCTATAGCAGTGGCCAATAACCCTGTTTACCATCCTAAAACCAAACATATAGAGTTGGATTGCAATTTATTCGTGAGAAAATTAAGAATGGTATCATCAGCTTTCATCACATAACTACCAAGAATCAATTGGCAGACATCTTCACTAAATTCCTAGGGAAGAGTCTACATTGGAATTTCCTTTCCAAGTTTGGGATTGTGAGTATCTACATACCTTCAATTTGTGGGGAGGGCATTAACAGTATTCATTCTTGCAGTCATGGATTCAAATAGACACAAGCTGTTGAGGTTATAAGCAAAGCTAAGCATGGAGAGATAAAGTCCAAATTGAAGAAGTTCCTCAATGCCATTATTGTTGAGATTTACAGTACCTCGATATAATATAATATAATATATATATATATATATATATATATATATATATATATGTGTGTGTGTGTGTGTGTGTGTGTGTGTGTGTATAATGGCAAGAGTATATTTATCCCTCCAAAATCTCATTTTTGAATTATTTACTTTTGAGTTACCATTTCACTCTTCCTCTCTCCTATCTTCTCCCTATTTTCTATAGGGGTTCTGTTTTCTATATTTCTCTCTTTCTCTCTACTGTCTCCTCTATATTTTCTCTCTCATCACCATCATCTCCTTTTTTAAAATTATGGTTAAACATTTTTCTCTCTTTAAACATAAAAATAGTGACTAAAACAAAAATAATAGTTCCGGTGTCAAGAAAACAAAAAGATAAGAGGAGGTTAATAAAATAAAAAATAATTTATGCAACAAGTCACTATAAAAATAAAAGTTACAAAATCAACAAAACATAAATAATTTAATGCGGAGGTTAGTAAAATAAAATAATTTACGGAACAAAGGTTTTAAACAAATTCTTAAGAATATATATGTAAAAAAATAAGTTAGTAAATAAAAATATTTGATGAAACAAAAATAATATTTATGGAGTCAATAAAACAAAAAAACAATTTAAACTAAGGTTACTAAAATTATAAAAATAATTTAAGGAATACAAGTTTAAGATAAATTCTTAAAATAGTTATGTAAAAAAGTTATTCTTTCAGCAACGCCGTTTTGCTGCGGTGTCCTTATAGCAGAGAAGTTGTGACCGATGCCGTGATCATCACAGTACTTTGCTATTCCATTGTTGGTGAACTTCTCGCATCATTGTCCGATCGAACGCCACCGATTTCATCGAAGTTTCGCTTGCGCCTTCGAACAAGGCGAAGCGATCGTATGTGTGATCTTTAGAAGACATTATCTCTGTCCAAGTGTATCTTGTATAATCATCCACTACTACTAGCGTGTATCTGTATCCGCCATAGCTAATAGTAGTGACTGGTCCGAAGAGATCCATGTGTAGCAGTTGAAGAGGTCTTGTCATTGAGAGTCCTGGTTTGCTTTTGAATGACGTTTTTGAGAGCTTTCCCAGTTGACAGGCTTTGCACGTACGATCATGATCAGCAGAGACCTTTGGCAATCCTTTAACTAGACCTTCTTTAGATAGCTTGGCCAGATATTTGAAGTTCAAATGACTGAGTCTTTTATGCCACAACCAGCTTTTGTCTTGAGCAGAGTTTGCCACAAGACATAGATTAGCAGCCTTACCGTAGGCACTCAAATCTATCACATAGACATTCCCTTGTCTATGTCCAGTAACCAAGGTTGAGCAGGTGACTGGATCCTTGATATCACATCTGTTTGAGGAGAATTGACAGATAAGCCCTTTGTCACAGAATTGAGAAATACTCAGGAGATTATGTTTCAAGCCTTCTACTAGAGAGACTTTTCCAATGGAGAGATTTCCTCGAATGATGGATCCATAGCCAATTGTTCTTCCTTTAGCGTTGTCTCCGAAGATGACTGGAGGGCCTTCCGCTTCAGAGATATTAGAGAGAAGACAGGATTCTCCGGTCATGTGTCTTGAGCAGCCGCTGTCTAGATACCATACATCTTTCTTCTCTGAATTTGAGTTAGCCATGAAGCACACCTGAGATGTGAAGGTAAGAAAATCATGGTCCCCTTTTATTTTTCTTATGGGTCCAAATGGTTAGCGTATTTTTGGAACCCATACTTGCCTGATTTTTGGAGTAGGGGATCCAGCAGGCTTCATGATGGATTTCAGCAGACATTCATGGACCAAGTGGCCAAAACACTTACAAAATGTACAGTGATGAAAATTACAGAAGTCTACATGATCATGCTGGGTGTTGTATGTCTTTTGAACATTTTTCATAACAGCAGCTTTTGAACTAGCAGACTTGTTGACAACAAGCTTAGGAGCATCTGTATGAGGCTTCTTGAGTCTGTATACAACAGTCTTTGCTTTAGCAGAAGAATGTTTGTTGGTAGTAGACTTTGATACCTCATGCATTTTGCCTTTAAGCTTGGTATCAACATTCTGTGTAGTAGCAGCACCATCTGTAGTGATGTTGATGAATCTGATAGGTTTGAGCAGACTTTTCGTAGGCCCTGAAACAGCAGCCTTTGCTTTCACAGAAGTGCTGGTGGAGGGCCGTTGTAAGTCTGCTCCACCTTTAGCAGATTTATCTCCAGTAGATGATTGTTTTGCTTTCAAAGCTTCACTGTTTTTGATAATTTGAACCTTAGGGTATTTATAAGGAGTAGCAGAATATCCAATTCCTTCTTTACCCTTGTTAGGTTTATGATATTGTACATGAATATTACTATTCGCTGTAAGATGTTCATTTTCCTGTTCAGAGGTTGCACCAAGAGTATTTTCAGAGAATCCTAGCCCAGATTTATCTGTTGAGGGCTTCTGATCTCCGAGAATTTGATCAAAGACTGCCGTTGAATTATTCCATGAGTTGATGGTCTTTTGCAACTCATCTTTCTCAGCAGATATCTCTTTGGCATGATCAATGAGGCAGACAACCTTTTCATTGAGAAACTTGTTCTCTTCTTTTAACTTGATATTTTCCTGCTGGACTCCATGGAGAGTTTTTAACTCGGTTTCAAAGATGGATTTCTCGCTTCTCATGACTTTTAGCTAACTTAACATAGGCCTTCATAAATTCATTGAATTCCTCTAGCATGTCTTGTGCATCCTTGAGAATTTCTTCTTTTGAAGGCTCTTCAGGAGATTGTTCTATGTTAGCTTGAAAAGGAGAGTATTTAACTTCACTATCTGAGTCATAGGTGGGAGGTGACTCTAGAGCAACCAGGCAAATGTGTGCCCGCTCAGGTGAGTCATCACTATCATCCTCGTCAGAATCAGTTTCAAACCAAGTGGATACATGGTTTTCTTCTAATTCCTCAGCCAGAAGACCTCTATGTTTAGAAAATGATTTAGAAGGACTCCTTTTATAGGCTTCATATTTAGGCTTAGGACATTTAGAAGCAAAGTGACCAGGTTTCCTGCAATTGTAGCAAACTAACTCATTGTTGTGTGAGTTTTCAGCAGTCTTTCTGAAAGTCTGCTGGTTTGCTTCTTTCTTTTTGTTAAATTTTGAGAACTTTTGAAACTTCTTAACGAACATAGCAAATTGCTCGTCAGAGAGAATTTCATTCTCATTTGAAGAAGAAGTAGATGGTTTACTTTCTTGAGCAGGAATTTCCTGAGAGATAGCAGAAAAAGAAGGAAGTTTAAAATGTTTGTCCTGTTCTTGAGCTTGAAGTAATTCTTGCTCATAGACTGTTAGACTCGCATACAAACTTCTGAGGTGCATGGAGTTCAAGTCTTTGGACTCTTTTATTGCAGTGGTTTTTACATGCCACAAACTTCCTAAAGAAGCTAAAAATCTCATATTTACTTCTTTAACACTATATTCCTTTCCTAAAGAGTAACAACTATTTACTACCTCACAAAATCTGTCGTAGGCTTGCCGTAGAGTCTCCTTAGGATCTTTTCTGAATGAATCGAATTGTTGAATATAGTTGTACTTCCTGTTGTCTCTGGTGGGTAGATCTCCTTCAAGATATTCCACCAAGGCTTCCCACATTTCCTTGGCAGTTTTGCATCTGATGATCTGTTGATATGTGCTTGTGTCGACAGAGCTGGATATAATATGAATAGCCTTGCTGTCGAGTTCAACGAGCCTCCTTTCTTCGTCTGTCCATTCGTTCATGGATTTAGGTATCTCAGGAGGACCACTGGCTACTTCAGCAAGTAGGTTGGGTTTCATTGGAATATAAGGACCTGTTAGAACACATTGCCACAACCGATTGTCAATAGAGTTCATATATCTCATAACCTTATCTTTCCATACTTCGAAATGGCCTTCGTCCAATATTGGGATGTGGCTGGTATTTGAAGTAGGCAGCATATAGTGAGCCATAGGATCTATTCTCAAGAGGTTAAGCTTGGAAAAGTGATTTTTTCAAAGAATTAAGCTCTGATACCAATTGTTGGTCCCAAAGTAGGCTTAATCTAGGCTAGAAGGGGGGGGGGTTGAATAGCCTAGATGTGTTTTTAGCAAAACTTTTCTTAAACACTTCTTAAAGATTTTTGAAAGGTTTGAATAGAAGTGTTAAGGCAGCGGAAACAAGATAGAATCTGAACTAAAAAAGTGCTGATAAAATAGTACAGATTCTGAAGCAATTAAGCACCAGCAGTTAATAAGAGTAATAAGAACAGTTCGAACAGCACACAGGAATTTAAAGTGGTTCGTACTGTGAATAGTACTACATCCACTACCAAAGTGGTTAGCTTTGGATTTTAAAAGTGCACTTGTTTATCCACTAGGTTTATGAGTAAGATCACTAATGGATCGTGTACAAAATGAGTTTTTAACCAAGTGTATAAAGGTGAGAGAGCAATCAATGATTAATTGTTCTCTTCACGTGCAGAATTAAAGAACAGTTTAAAGACAAACTAAATGAAGCTGAAACGAATTTAAGATGGTAGATCTGCAGCTTCAGAAAGTTTGGTGAAGTGTTAGTCCTTGTCCTTTGATCTCTTGAATGCTTGAGTGTTGAAGATGAAGCCTAAGAGTTTAATGCGCAAGAGTTGTTTCTTCAGGTCTTCAAAACTTGAATAAATACCAGGAAGAGATTTTTGGACCGTTGGATTGAGACAGAGTGAACTGTGTCCAACGTTCAATTGCATTGAATGCAATTCGGCGCTTTGGAAGATGTAACAGCCCCAGTCGTCAGAGATGCAGTGTGCAGAGAAGACATTCCCAATTCGAGTAAAGTTTCAGATTGCAGGCTTTGCAGCTTGGAAAGTCTTCTTAGCCAAAACGGGTAATGTCTTCAGTCTTCAGAATTCAGAGACAGTCTGGACAGTTGTCATCATGGAGAGTTGACTTCTTGAAAATGAAACTTGATGAAGACATAAAGACTAGATATTTTCGAAAATATCCAAAATAGGTGTCCACGTGTCATAATATCATGAATTGGCTCATCTTGACTTTTCGACATTGAGCAGAATTCAAAGTCTGCTGGTCCTTCAAGGCAGCTGGAGAGGCTATCAAAACCGCGCCTAATACTAACACTTAAACAGTTCTAAACAAATTGATTCTAAGACAGTTGCCACATTAATCGGTACGCAGACCTTTTAGCCACTGTGCAATAGAATCCGGGGATGACTCAACCAAATCTAAAGTTAGGAATCAACACCACCTAATGCCCAACTTTGCTCAAATACTAATCTTGAATTGGCTAAAAACTTTTTATGTTTTGGAAATTTCTTCCAGTATATATATATCCTAGTAATGAGAACACATATATGTTGTCTATTCATTATGGAACTTGCTTTCCTGTCGCCAAGGGTCAGCTCCGAGTTAACATTAACAGTAGGTGCCAGGCAAAACTATTTAAACTCCATATGAACTAGACCCAAATCCTCGTTCAAGCTCCCAAAAACTTACGAAAGACCGTATTACGGGTATTAATTTTCTGTGAGACATATCCCCCAGACTCAACCCATTGTGTAATGGTGGGCTGAGTTGCAGGAGAGTGGAGCTTCATCTTACGATTAAGATCTGTCAAACATCCTTAAAAGAGACTTAATGTTCATGCCAAATCATCTTGCTAAAGTTTAATTAGGCATCGTAATCAAACCCAACCTAGTTCGTTGGCAAGAAATTGAAGTAATATCTCCTATTTTGTCCTGGCGTTTTTTTCTCAAAAAAATCTCTAATTATCTCCATGCATGTGACATGTTGTGGAAAACAAAGATGAAAGAGATAGAGAGGGAGAGAGAGAGGAAGGGGTGGTGAATTTTCTTGGATATATACACACACACACACACAAACACACACACACACACACATGAACACACACACACACATATACTACGACTAGTTCGTAAATAATTTTTAAATATCGTATATATGAGATAATTCATATTTGAGATTATATAGTAGTAATTTGCAAATATTGTTCTATTGCAATAAAATGTTAGTAAATACCTAGAATCATGAGGTGGCTGTAGTTTAGTGGTGAGAATTCCACGTTGTGGCCGTGGAGACCTGGGCTCGAATCCCAGCAGCCACAAACTATTTTATTTTTCCATTCCAAAAATTTTATTTTAAATTCTAAAGACTTATTAGCCACCGTAATCAAATCCAACCTAGCTCATTGGCAAGGAACTAAGATCTCCTAAGTTGTCCTTTTTTTTCTCAAAAGAATCTCTAATTATCTCAATGCATGCGACATGTTGTAGATAATAAAGATAAGAGAGAGAGAGAGAGAGAGAGAGAGAGAGAGAGAGAGATGAAGGGGTGTAGATATTTTGTGGATATATATACACACACAACTAGACACACACATCTACATACACACAAACTACGTCTAGTTTGTAAGTAATTTGCAAATATGGTATTTATGGGATATTTCAATTTTGAGAATATATAGCTATAATTTGAAAAATACAGTACTATTGTAATAAATTGTTTGTAAATATATAGCTTCAAGAGGAGGTTGTAGTTTAGTGGTGAGTATTCTATGTCGTTGCTGTTGAGACTAGTGCTCGAGTCCCAACAACGATATATGCACACACACACACACTACTTGGTTGAACCTTTGGGAACAATTGATACTCCTTCCTAAGGTGGGCCTATTATTAAAGTTCCTTAAAACTCTTTATTTTTCCTTTGTGAGATATGACTTTTCATACCTACTTTACTCTTCAACTAGTTATTTAGCCCGTGCTATGCACGGGTACAATGTGATATATATATATATATATATTTGTAATAATAATATAACTTTTAGATATTATAATTAGATTATTAATCTCTTCCATGGTTATAATTTTTTTTATATTGTTACTAATATTAAACAATTTTTTACCTAAATACTTTTAAAATTAATATAAGTTTCTAGCTAACGTGAGATACATATTTTATATTAATAATAATAGTAATTTTTTTTATCTAAAGACTTTTAAAATTAACATTTAACTTGATAATAATATTAGAAGTCATTTTTTTAAAAACTTTTAAAATCATAATTCATTTTTAAACAATGTGAGATAATTATTTTATATTTCTATTGGTAATGAAAGTTTAAGTCTTTTATCTAAAAACTTTAAAACCAACATCACATTCTAACTATGTGGTATACATATTTTCTATTAGTAATAATAGTAGTAGATAAAAGACTTTTTAACCAACATTCATTTCTAAACAATGTGGATACATATTCTAAAATTAAAATCAACACCACTTTCCAACCAATGTATGATGAATTTCTTCTATTGGTACTTAATAATAGAATTTTTGAAACCAACATCAATTTCTAACTAATGTGGGATACATCACTTCTATTGTGTGAAAAATTAGTGTTTTTAGTGAAAGAAATTGTGCAACTTGAGGCACGAATTTCTTTACGTGTCATTTGTTTGTTGACGAAAGTAATTGTGCAAATGTGTTCTACTCGGTGAGAGCATCAAAATGATATATTTATTTGTCAAAATCGAGTTTTGGATAATAAGATATCAAGACTTAAAGTATAATACTTGTTAACAAAATTAGTGTTTTTAGTGAGAGAAATAATTGTGCAACTTGAAGTACGAATTTCTTTACGTGTCATTTGTTTGTTGGTGAAGGTAATTGCGCAAATGTGTTTTACTCGGTGAGAGCATCAAAATGATATATTTATTTATCCAAATCGAGTTTTGGATGAATAAGATATCAAGAGTTAAAGTATAATATTTATTAAAAAATTAATGTTTTTAGTGAAAGAAATTGTGCAACTTGAGGCACAAATTTCTTTAAGTGTCATTTGTTTGTTGACAAAAATAATTGTGCAAATTTGTTCTACTCGGAAAAAACATCGAAATGATATATTTATTTGTCCAAATCAAGTTTTGGATGAATAAGATATCAAAGCTTAAAGTATGATGTTAAAAGTGAGTCATTAGAAGTAATATCTAACCTTGAAGAGTTTTATCCCACATTGGTTAGAAGTAATGTTAGTTGTAAAAGTTTTTAAATATAAGTCTTCTACTATTGGCAATAGAAGAAGTTATATATATTAATATTAATACCCCTTATCATATTGATAATTATTATGTATTATTATTAGCTAATGGCTAGAAAACTAAAAGTATATATATATTATATTGCTAATAATAGTAAGTCTTTTATATAATCTAAAATAATTAAAAATCAATATCATTTTTTTAATCAATGTGCGATATACATCTTTTATTGGTAATAATTGTAAAAGTCTTTTATCAAAAAACTTTGAAAACCAACAACACTTTAAAACAAATGTATGATACATCTTTTCAATTAGTAATTAGTAATAGTATTTTTAATACAGACATCAATTTATAACCAATGTTTAATACATCTCTTCTATTGGTAATAATAGTAGAATATTTTATAACCATGTGAGATATATCTCTTGTAAAAGTGAAAGTTTTTAGTCTAAAGACTTTAAAATTTAACATTTTCTTTTTAAACAATGTGTTATACATCTCTTTTATTGGTAATAATATAAAATAATTTAAACTCAACATCATTTTCTTGCCAATGTGAGATATACATCTTCTATTGGTAATCATGTTAAAAATATTTTATCATATATATATATATATATATATAAAGTTGGTGAGGAGCACTATGGTTATGTCATATCACCACCTTTGAATAAATCTTCATTCTAAAGTATCCATGTGGAAACTTTAAAAACTTTTGGTTTTCTAGTGATTTTGAAAATCAACATCACTTTCCAACCAATGTATGATGCATTTCTTCTATTGGTACTTAATAATAGAATTTTTAAAACCAACATCAATTTCTAACCAATGTGGGATACATATCTTCTATTGTTGAAAAATTAGTGTTTTTAGTGAAAGAAATTGTGCAACTTGAGGCACAAATTTCTTTACGTGTCATTTGTTTGTTGACGAAGGTAATTGCGCAAATGCGTTCTACTCAGTGTGAACATCAAAATTATATATTTATTTGTCCAAATCGAGTTTTGGATGAATAAGATATCAAGAATTAAAGTATAATACTTATTAAAAAATTAATGTTTTTAGTGAAAGAAATTGTGCAACTTGAGGCACAAATTTCTTTACGTGTCATTTGTTTGTTGACAAAAGTAATTGTGCAAATTTGTTCTACTCGAAAAAAAACATCGAAATGATATATTTATTTGTCCAAATCAAGTTTTGGATGAATAAGATATCAAAGCTTAAAGTATGATGTTAAAAGTGAGTCATTAGAAGTAATATCTAACCTTAAAGAGTTTTATCCCACATTGATTAGGAGTAATGTTAGTTGTAAAAGTTTTTAAATATAAGTTTTCTACTATTGACAATAGAAGAAATTATATACTAATACTAATACCCCTTATCATATTGATTATTATTATGTATTATTATTAGCTAATGGCTAGAAAATCAAAAAAATATATATATCTTCTATTGCTAATAATAATAAGTCTTTTATATAATATAAAATAATTAAAAATTAATATCATTTTTTAACCAATGTGAGATATACATCTTCTATCAGTAATAATTGTAGAAGTCTTTTATCAAAAAAACTTTGAAAACCAACATCACTTTATAACAAATGTATGATACATCTTTTTAATTAGTAATTAAATAATAGTATTTTTAATACAGACATCAATTTATAATCCATGTTTAATACATCTCTTCTATTGTAAAAGTGAAAGTCTTTAGTCTAAAAACTTTAAAATCTAACATTTTCTTTTTAAACAATGTGTTATACATATATTTTATTGGTAATAATATAAAATAATTTAAACTCAACATCATTTTCTAGCCAATGTGAGATATACATCTTCTATTGTTAATAATGGTAAAAATATTTTACTATATATATATATATATATATATATTATAAAGTTGGTGAGGAGCACTATGGTTGTGCCACCTCACCACTTTTGAATAAATCTTCATTTTAAAGCATCCATGTGGAAGATTTAAAAACTTTTGATTTTCTAGTGACTTTGAAAATCAACATCACTTTCCAACCAATGTATGTTGCATTTCTTCTATTGGTACTTAATAATAGAATTTTTTAAACCAACATCAATTTCTAACCAATGTGGGATACATCTCTTCTATTGTTGAAAAATTAGTGTTTTTAGTGAAAGAAATTGTGCAATTTGAGGCACGAATTTCTTTATGTGTCATTTGTTTGTTGACGAAGGTAATTGCGCAAATGCGTTCTACTCAGTGAGATCATCAAAATGATATATTTATTTGTCTAAATCGAGTTTTGGATAATACAATATCAAGATTTAAAGTATAATATTTGTTAAAAAAATTAGTGTTTTAGTGAGAGAAATTGTGTAACTTGAGGCACGAATTTCTTTATGTGTCATTTGTTTGTTGGCGAAGGTAATTGCGAAAATGTGTTCTACTCGGTGAGAGCATCGAATTGATATATTTATTTGTCAAAATCGAGTTTTGGATGAATAAAATATCAAGAGTTAAAGTATAATACTTATTAAAAAATTAGTGTTTTAGTGAAAGAAATTGTGCAACTTGAGGCACAAATTTCTTTACATGTCATTTGTTTGTTGATAAAAGTAATTGTGCAAATGTGTTCTACTCGGCAAGAACATCGAAATGATATATTTATTTGTCAAAATCAAGTTTTTGATGAATAAGATATCAAATGTTAAAGTATGGTGTTAAAAGTGAGTCATTAGAAGTAATATCTCACCTTGAAGAGGTTTATCCCACATTGGTTAGAAGTAAAGTTAGTTGTAATTTTTTTAAAATATAAGCCTTCTACTATTGACAATAGAAGAAGTTATATCTACTGTTATATATAGCTATATGATAATACCCCTTATCATATTGAATATTAATAGGTATTATTAATAGTTAATGGTTGGAAGATAAAAAGTTTTACATAGATGCCTAAGAATCAATATTTATCTAAAGTGAGTGAGGTGGCACAACCATAGTGCTCCTCACCAACTTTAAATATATATATATATATAGATTTACAAAGTTAAGTTATCTACTTTGAGCATTAATATCTCATTCACACGTTATAGGTTTTGAGATAATAAATATATCAACTTAATCTACTCAAAACATAAATTTCATATTTGCAACATAGTTTCATTTTTTAGTATATGAAACCCAATTGGAAACTTGGTCAATCATTGGTCAACACCATTGTTACAATAACCAATTTACAACAATAACTAGGGATTTACTTTTGTTTTTTGTTAGTTTTTCAATAAGAGCTATGGATGATTAAGTTCGAATGGTCGAGCCACCTAATGCCCAACTTTGCTCAAATACTAATGTTGAATTGGCTAAAAACTATTTAAGTTTTGGAAATTTCTTCCAGTATAAATATATCCTAGTAATGAGAACACATATATGTTGTCTATTCATTATGGAACTTGCTTTCCTGTCGCCAAGGGTCAGCTTCGAGTTAACATTAACAGTAGGTGCCAGGCAAAACTATTTAAACTCCATATGAACTAGACCCAAATCCTCGTTCAAGCTCCCAAAAACTTACGAAAGACCGTATTACGGGTATTAATTTTCTGTGAGACATATCCCCGGACTCAACCCATTGTGTAATGGTGGGTGAGTTGCGGAGAGTGGAGCTTCATCTTACGATTAAGATCTGTCAAACAGCCTTAAAAGATACTTAATGTTCATGCCAAATCATCTTGCTAAAGTTTAATTAGGCATCGTAATCAAACCCAACCTAGTTCGTTGGCAAGGAATTGAAGTAATATCTCCTATTTTGTCCTGGCATTTTTTTCTCAAAAAAATCTCTAATTATCTCCATGCATGTGACATGTTGTGGAAAACAAAGATGAAAGAGATAGGAGAGGAGAGAGAGAGGAAGGGGTGGTGAATTTTCTTGGATATATACACATACACACAACACACACACACACATGAACACACACACACACATATACTACGACTAGTTCGTAAATAATTTTTAAATATCGTATATATGAGATAATTCATATTTGAGATTATATAGTAGTAATTTGCAAATACTGTTCTATTGCAATAAAATGTTAGTAAATACCTAAAATCATGAGGTGACTGTAGTTTAGTGGTGAGAATTCCACGTTGTGGCCGTGGAGACACAGGCTCGAATCCCAGCTGACCACAAACTATTTTATTTTTCCATTCGAAAATTTTATTTTAAATTCTAAAGACTTATTAGCCACCGTAATCAAATCCAACCTAGCTCATTGGCAAGGAACTAAGATCTCCTAAGTTGTCCTTTTTTCTCAAAAGAATCTCTAATTATCTCAATGCATGCGACATGTTGTAGATAATAAAGAAGAGAGAGAGAGAGAGAGAGAGAGAGAGAGAGAGAGAGATGAAGGGGTGTAGATATTTTGTGGATATATATACACACACAACTAGACAAACACATCTACATACACACAAACTACGTCTAGTTTGTAAGTAATTTGCAAATATGGTATTTATGGGATATTTCAATTTTGAGAATATATAGCTATAATTTGAAAAATACAGTACTATTGTAATAAATTGTTTGTAAATATATAGCTTCAAGAGGAGGTTGTAGTTTAGTGGTGAGTATTCTATGTCGTTGCTGTTGAGACTAGTGCTCGAGTCCCAGCAACGATATATCCACACACACACACACACTACTTGGTTTAACCTTTGGGAACAATTGATACTCCTTCCTAAGGTGGGCCTATTATTAAAGTTCCTTAAAACTCTTTATTTTTCCTTTGTGAGATATGACTTTTCATACCTACTTTACTCTTCAATTTACAAAGTTAAGTTATCTACTTTGAGCATTAATATCTCATTCACACGTTATAGGTTTTGAGATAATAAATATATCAACTTAATCTACTCGAAACATAAATTTCATATTTGCAACTTAGTTTCATTTTTTAGTATATGAAACCCAATTGGAAACTTGGTCAATCATTGGTCAACACCATTGTTACAATAAACAATTTACAACAATAACTAGGGATTTACTTTTGTTTTTTGTTAGTTTTTGAATAAGAGCTATAGATGATTAAGTTCGAATGGTCGAGCCACCTAATGCCCAACTTTGCTCAAATACTAATCTTGAATTGGCTAAAAACTTTTTAAGTTTTGGAAATTTCTCCCAGTATATATATATCCTAGTAATGAGAACACATATATGTTGTCTATTCATTATGGAACTTGCTTTCCTGTCGCCAAGGGTCAGCTCCGAGTTAACATTAACCGTAGGTGCCAGGAAAAACTATTTAAACTCCATATGAACTAGACCCAAATCCTCATTCAAGCTCCCAAAAACTTACGAAAGACCGTATTAAGGGTATTAATTTTCTGTGAGACATATCCCCCAGACTCAACCCATTGTGTAATGGTGGGCTGAGTTGCAGGAGAGTGGAGCTTCATCTTACGATTAAGATCTGTCAAACAGCCTTAAAAGAGACTTAATGTTCATGCCAAATCATCTTGCTAAAGTTTAATTAGGCATCATAATCAAACCCAACCTAGTTCGTTGGCAAGGAATTGAAGTAATATCTCCTATTTTGTCCTGGAGTTTTTTTCTCAAAAAAATCTCCAATTATCTCCATGCATGTGACATGTTGTGGAAAACAAAGATGAAAGAGATAGAGAGGGAGTGAGAGAGGAAGGGGTGGTGAATTTTCTTGGATATATACACACACACACACAAACACACACACACACATGAACACACACACACACATATACTACAACTAGTTCGTAAATAAATTTTAAATATCGTATATATGAGATAATTCATATTTGAGATTATATAGTAGTAATTTGCAAATACTGTTCTATTGCAATAAAATGTTTGTAAATACCTAGAATCATGAGGTGGCTGTAGTTTAGTGGTGAGAATTCCACGTTGTGGCCGTGGAGACCTGGGCTCGAATCCCAGCAGCCACAAACTATTTTATTTTTCCATTCCAAAAATTTTATTTTAAATTCTAAAGACTTATTAGCCACCGTAATCAAATCCAACCTAGCTCATTGGCAAGGAACTAAGATCTCCTAAGTTGTCCTTTTTTTTCTCAAAAGAATCTCTAATTATCTCAATGCATGCGACATGTTGTAGATAATAAAGATAAGAGAGAGAGAGAGAGAGAGAGAGAGAGATGAAGGGGTGTAGATATTTTGTGGATATATATACACACACAACTAGACACACACATCTACATACACACAAACTACGTCTAGTTTGTAAGTAATTTGCAAATATGGTATTTATGGGATATTTCAATTTTGAGAATATATAGCTATAATTTGAAAAATACAGTACTATTGTAATAAATTGTTTGTAAATATATAGCCTCAAGAGGAGGTTGTAGTTTAGTGGTGAGTATTCTATGTCGTTGCTGTTGAGACTAGTGCTCGAGTCCCAACAACGATATATGCACACACACACACACTACTTGTGAGAACCCAAACCCTACTTGTGTAACATGACTTCTATACTTGATTAATATGTTCATTATGTGCCTTAACATGTTTTAGAGTCCATATTGTTCATACCATGCTCGCATTAGGTCAACCATGATCGTAGCTGCTTGTATAACTTCTATACATTGCATGCTTTGTTATAACGCTTGTATCATCTTAGTACTTAACTAAGTCCTACTAGAGCCTTAGTACATTTATAACATGCCTAATGTATGTCTTAACATGTTAGAGACTTCATTTTGTTCATGTCATGCTTGCATTAGAGTTGTTACGTTCATAGTCGCTTGAATGTCTTCTATGCGTTCTATACCTTGCCGTTTGTGCTTTGAGTGTTCACCTTAGCATGTTAGAACTTAACCAAGTCTTGTTGGAGTGCTATTACCTTGCATAAATGACTTATAACATTCATCTTGATCATAGTAGGCTTGGTTGAGAGTTTAGAAGCATTGTTGCTTCGTTTGAGTCTTAGGGTTTCTCGGGATTGCCTTTCTAGACCAAGTGTACTAGTATTTATCATTTTTGCACATCATTTTTCATAGACTTGTTGCTTTTGGTTATAAGATGACCAATTTATTCCTTCACAGACCAGTCATGTTTTTGTGCAAACTTCGGGAAAATTCAGGTACTAATCCACTGAATAGAATTTTCTAAAAATTTATTATGTTTTACCTTCATACGTTAGGATACTCTCTGAAAAATTTAGTAATTTTCCAAGGTGTCTAAGTACCTCAATTAGGTCTTGACTTACGGCTGTGCCAGAATTCAGTTTTCAGGAAAACAACTTATGTACTTGAACTTGTAGTAATCATATCTTGATGAATATAAGTCCAAATGGAGTAATTTAAAATTCTAAAATATATTTTAATGAGTCTAGTTTCAGAAAAATCAATAATCACCTCATTTGGAGCTGTGAGCGATTTATGGTCGATTTTACAAGATTGACTGTCCAGTAACTTTTGAAAAAATGGTCATGAGCTGGAAATAGGTCCAGGCGTTCGCCTAGCCATATGTGAGGCGCCCGCCTCAAGATCTGGTTGCACCTACAGAATTTTTCTCTTGCAATCTGATTTGTGACCTATTAGACCCTTAACCCCCCATCCTAATTGACCCTAAACCTCCCTATTAGACCCTAATTAAGTGGGATTAACACTAACCTCAAATCCCCCTCCCTCAAATCCCCCTCCACTTGACAAGTGGATTTTCAAGCTCCCTCCTTGTGACATGTGGACTTCCACCCACAAATTGCATGCCATATAAAATCCTCCCACTTTGTGATCAACATTAAACCCTCCATTTCAGATCATTCCTCCTCTCTTCTTCCCCAAGCTTTTGTGTGTGTTGGTGAGGTGAGATTGGTGTGTGTTTCTCCCATTACTTGAGCTCCCGACCTCCGATTGCCAAACCGAGACCACCGAAGTGAAGCTATCGACGAGGAGCACGATTTCATCCGATTAGTTTGTGCTCATCCCATCTTTTTCTTGGGTGTAAGGTAAGCTATTGATTCCCCTTAGGATGTATGCTAGAATTGCCATGTCCCCCTCTTCTTATGATTCCCATGCTTCTACCATGTCTAAGCCATGTTTGATGATGAGTTGATCTTATGAGATTTTTGAATGACATGTTCATCTTGTTGATTTAGTCCTATGCCTAGAATTAAATGTGTTATATGCCTCCTTAGGAACAACTATTGTTCTTGGACTAATGAATTTTGACAACTCTTAGAGATTGTGATTTCTAGGTTTCATAAGCTATGAATTGTTCATCTTGTTAATTTAGTCCTATGCCTATAATTAAATGTGTTCTATGCCTCCTTAGGAACAACTATTGTTCTTGGACTAATGACTTTTGACAACTCTTAGAGATTGTGATTTTAGGATCCCATAAGCTATGAATTGTTCATCCTATTGATTTGGTCCTATGCTTAGAATTAAAAGTGTTCTATGTCTCCCCATGAATAACTAATGTTCTTGGACCATTGACTTTTAATAACTTTTAGAAATAATGATTCTAAGGTTCCCATGAATTTGAATTAATGATAATTCTTGACTATGGTTGTTAAGTGGATTAATGGCCTAGTCTATCCTATACGAGAACTTAGAAAAGGGTTTAAGATGCATTTAGCATTTAAACTCTATTGGATAAAATTTTAGAGACGACTCAACGGAGTCAAATTTAGTGAGCCATTGAACAATACCGGCTCAATGATCAATCCCTACGACGTTCTAAACACGTTTCACTAAGAATAATAATTCTAGACTCTTGAATTTGGATTGATTACCATGCTTGATTTTAGATGTCATATAATAGAATACCTATTTGACATGTTGAGTTCGCTCTTGTCGAACTCAATCCTACTTGATTATTGATGAGAATAATTACTTGTCATGAACGAGATCGCTCTTGCCGACCTCGTTCACTACTTGAGAATTTGTTAAGTAAATACTACTTGGCATTTGCATGAGTCCAGCTGGCATACCCGTCTTTGTTCACACACGCCTCCACTGTGGCCACAGTGGGGAAGTAGCCACCTTGCTGTAACCATTAGAGCATCATTGGTGTGTCTATCCCGGGCATCTCCTCGGAAGGTCGATGTACTTACACACATCCGACACCTCACATTCCAGATAACGCTTGTATGCAGGAACTACGTAGCGGCCCGGCTCTCCATATATCCTTATCCTATGTGATTTAATTACGAGCACCTATGTGAAACAATGTGCATCTTGGATATATGATCTCTATGCTTATGTGATGATATCTTGCCTTGTATGTTGCATATTGCCATGACATGCATGATTGATAGCTTACAAGTCTTTATGACTTACCCATTCCCCTTTACTGCTTTAGATCTTAGCAAAACAGGTCCTTCTCGCTGAGGCTTGCGGTGTTCGTGTCTCCTCTATTCCTCTTTTGGTCCGACGTTGTAGTTGAAGAGGTGGTTTAGATGTCCTCTTCCTCCCTTTTATATTTTGCAAGGACGATGGGTTAAAGCAAGTCAATTAGACTATGCTTGGGTATTTGTATAAGAACTTGAACTTGTTACTTTTATTAGCTACTAGTAGTTTTAACACTTATAGTACTTGTAACCCCTTTAATGCCGGCATTGTGTAAGCCGAGCTTTGGTTATCATGTTTAGTAGTTCACTACGTATAAGTCTTCCGCTGAGCATCCTATTAGCTCTTATTTAATTCTTGTCCATAAACTGTTAGCTTGGGTTCCGGCATGTAGTGTCGCCGATGACTTGGATTAATTGCTTAACTGTTATATCAGGTTTGAAAAGTTTTAAAAATTCCGGCCTTTTGGTGCCGAGGCGTGTTACGTCTCCAATGTTGCGTCACGTCGATTTCTTAAAATGAGTCCTTGCATGTTTATGTGTTTACTTGTTTCCCCCTATTTGGGCGGTCCGACCCTCGGTTCCACCTCGGGCCCAGGTCGGGTCGCCACAGTTGGTATCAGAGCTTGTTTATAGGTTAGCTATCGGCCAGGATAGGTTCCATGGCCTAGTTGGGTTAGTTCTTGTGTGAATCATGACGTTGAGTGTTCTCTTTCGTGCCTTATTGGCAGATTCTTCGTTAATGAATAGGACTTAGAATCCTAAGTTCATTGTAATCTAGATTCTCGTGAGTACAGTGTTCGTGTCAAGGAATATTACATTTCTTCCGTTTTACTTTCAAGGCGCAGTTATACCAAGAGTAGGTGTTACGCTACTATAGATCCATTGTTTCCTTGCTCCGTTACTTGAAATCATAGAAATCAGTTTGTCGGTCCCAAGAGTGATCGCCATGGAATTCACTACAGCCAAGATTCGTTGTACGCGTTTTGAGAGCGGAATGGCTTAGCCTCCCGTAGTACTTTAATATTTCATTATTGCTATATGAATACTTGTACCCATTGTAGTTCATGATCATGTGTTCATGTCTTGCTTGCTTGGAGGAAACTTGAGTACTTGCTTCCCGATATTAATTTTAGTTAAGGAGATTATCCCAAATAATGAAATATTTTCATTCATGGTCTGTTAAAATTTGTGATAAGCCAAGAGTTAATCACATGCCACATGCTCGAAATTGTTTTCAACCTATATGTGTTTTCATGTGAAAGGATTAGTAGTGTATTTGTGGGTAAACATATTCTACCTACTGATTTTGAAATTTTGTTCTTGCCTCTTTGTTAACCTAATATATCGGGAAAGTATTAGCTTTGGGTATTATGTTGTGCCTACCATTGACTAGCTTGATTGTCGACCGTATACGGGTTGACTTATAATGATTAAGAATATACTAGTAAGTAATCTTATGCTATATGTTAATGTCTCTGATTTTCTTCATGCTTAACATCATAATGTTCCATGCCTACCATTGATAAGTGGTTAATTGTGTGATTAATAACATACTTGAATTTTCTTGAACTTGGATATCGAAAACTACTTCGTAGATTCCTTGAAAATGAGCTAAATAATATTAGACCACCTTACCTTGCATGAATGTGTATATGTATGATAATAACACGATTATTCCATACTTGTTATACTTGCATAGTAGAGTTAAAATACTATGTTACATGGCGTTTGTACCCTATATATATGTATACATACTTTTTTTGAGACCGAATTGGAGGATGCTTGTATTTGAATCACAAACACCCTGCATCTTTTACGACGAAAGCTTTTGAAGTCATTTAAGAGGATCTTTGACTTGGTTATCAAGAGGTCTTCGTCGGAGTACTAGAATGGCATAAGTTAGGATTGAATTGACTGAACCCGTTACCAAAATGGAATAGAACAAGAAATGGTGCATTGTTATACTTGTACAAATATGTGCATTTTGTATATAAAATTTTTGTAAGTGTAATTATGAGATTTCCATAATAAGATAGTTACATCTGACATGCCCGGTATACCGGAGTTCGTGTTTATTAGTGATCATACCATGAATAATATACATGTTATTGCTACTTTGCTGGCTAGAAAACTTTTAACGCAAGGTTGTACTTGTTATCTCACTTGTGTACTTGAGACTAGCATGCCTACTTCTATATTATAAGAAGTTCTAGTTTTTCATAAAGTTCTGGTAATTAATGAATTCTGGATGTTTTTTTTCGACTGAGTATGCATTATCTCCCGACCGAGAGTTAGAGTTTTGCATTGAGATATTTCCAGGAAACTTTGCCTATTTCTAGAGCACCTTATAGAATGGCTCCAACTGAGTTGAGAGAGTTGCAGGAACTTCTTGATAAGGAGTTTATTAGACCGAGTGTATCTTCGTGGATGCACCAGTGTTATCTGTAAATAAGAAAAATGATACTTTACAGTTATGCATTGCTTGCCGCCAGTTAAACCAAGTGATTATAAAGAATAATTATCCTTACCGCATATTGATGATATCTTTGATCAACTTCATGGACCAGTTGTATATTTCAAGCTTGACGTGCATAGTGGTTACCATCAGTTATGAGTTCGATAGGAAGATATTCCAAAGACAACTTTTCCTTCATGACATGACCTTTATAAGTTCGTTGTGATGCCGTTTGAGTTGGCAAACACGCCTACAGTTTTCATGGATTTAAAGAATCAAGTATCCCATAATTATTTGGAGTGATTTGTCGTAGTTTTCAATGAGGATATTCTTGTGTACTCAAAGTCATGAGAAGAACATGCAGATCGTTTGAAATTGGTTCTTTCTGTTTTGCGTGAGAAGCAACTTTTTGCTAAATGTAGCAAGTATGCGTTTTTGCTCGAAAAAGTTTATTTTCATGGGCACGTAGTTTCTAGTACTGGTATTTACATGGATCCATCGAGATTGGAAGCAGTTGCTAAGTGGAAGATTCCTAATTTGTTTATCGAAGTCAGTAAATTCATTGAGAGATTTTTTTAAAGATTTCTACTTCTTTGACCAATTTAAATAGAAGAAGTCTACTTTTATTTGGAGTGGCAAATGTGAAAACAGTTTTCAAGAATAGAATATCTAGCATTGCCTAGTGATTGTGAGAATAAGACTCCTGCGTTTTCTTTGAACAATGATAGTATCTTGACCGAGACAGAATTTGCATTCCTTCTATCGATAGAGTATTACGACTAGTTCTTATTATAGATGAATTTACTAAATCGTCACTTTTCATACCTATTTCGATAACCTATAGTTTGAGCCAGTTAGCATTTTATCGGATAAAGATCCTAAATTTACTTCGAGATTTTGACATTCATTACATGAGGCTATGTGTACGAGACTTAATGTGACGACCCGACCCGGACCCCGAGGTGGAATCACAAGTCAAGTCGTCCAAATAGGACAACAATACATGCAAAGACTCAATTATAGAAAACGACGTGACGCAACATTTCAGATGAAGCGCGACTCGGCACCAAAAGGCCGGAAATTTTTAAAACTTTTTAAACCTGATATAGCAATTAAAGACAAGTATATCAATTCATCGGCGACTTTACTACCGGAACCCAACACTACACAGTTCATGCAAATATACCTCGACGGCTATAACATGCCGGAGAACAACATAAATAAATAAGAGCTAAAGTAATGCCCAGCGGAAGTTTTAAAACATGTGAACCATACTACATCTATACAAGGCTCGGCGTACATGCGCCGACGCTCAAAATAAGATACAAGTATAGACATAAAACAAATAAACAAAGTTCCCAAGCAAAGTCTAAATGACTTGCTAAACCCAACGTCCTTACAAAAGAGAACAAAATAAGGACATCTAATAACCACAACCTCGTCGCGTGCGATCACGGACAAGCGCAAATCCTGCAACACCTCAACGAGCGGTACCTGAACGGCTCGGATCTAAAGCAGTAAAAGGGAGGGGGTAAGTCATAAAGACTTTGTGAGTTAACAATTATGCATGTCATGGAATTATGCAACATACATAGCAAGATATCATTTTTAATATCAAGTCACTCAAAGCATTCATTTAATAAACACTTAAATCACATATCCATGGTAGCACATTGTTTCACATAAGTGCTATAAAGTAAATCACATATAAGGAGGATATGTTATGGAACCGGTGCCGCTACGTAGCTCCTGCAATACACAGCGTTAACATTCGTGCCAATGATACCCGTGATGAGTGTATCAAAGTGCCGAGCTCTCTACTCGGGTACCGAGCTCTCTACTCGGTTACCAAGCTCTCTACTTGGTAATTAGACTTGCCAATGTGCTCTCTTGGTTACAGCAAAGGGGCTACTTCCCCACTGTGGCCAACAGTGGAGGCGTGTGTGATAAAAACCCGGTATAACAACCCATCACTATCACGAGTCCCATAACTCGTGACGGCGATGCATTGTCACACCAATGACTCAACCAAATATGCCAGCTGGACTCATGCAATGCCAAGTAGATGTTTACTCGTCATGAAATCTCAAATAAGGAATAAGTTCGACAAGAGCGAACTTATTCAACAAGTAGTTGTTTACTCATTTAAGGAATCACACAAGAATTCGACAAGAGCGAATTCAACATGTCAAATAGATACATTATTCTACAACATGCTCTCAATCATGCATTTAATTCACACGATCACATAAACCGCATAAGAACTCAATCGAGTCTTAAAAGCACACAAACCTCAAGGCATAAGCAACAATCCATCTCAAAGTATCGTAAGCTAATTCATTAGTCTAACGAACTACATTCGTCGTAAGGATTGATTTTGGAGTCGGTATTGTTCATAACTCCCTAATTTCAACTCCGGTGAGTTTTACTAAAATTCAACCAAGAAGAGTATTGATACTATATGTATCACATTGCCCTTTCCTAAGTTCTCCGATCATTTAGAACTTGATAACTAAGCCGTTCATGTTCTTAAACTAGCCTGAAACACAATCTCAAGTTTCAAACCCTAGTTTCGGCGATTTTGTTAAACCTTGAATTGAACCGAATTCTTTCACAAGAGTTATTCCCAAGCTTAATACAAACAACATTCATGCTTTAATAAATGTCAAAATCATAACTTCATAGAGATTTCATAAAATCATACACATATTTTATATGTTGAATTGAAGGTTTTGTCTTCACAAAAGATGTTCACAATCACTAATAGAACAACTATAATGAAGGGGTCATGCTATTTTATTTAACATGGAAATCTCAGGAAATTGTCACTCACCTTAGTCCTATGATTAATGGAGGAAAGGTTGATTAAAGAGAGGATTGTAGTAGAGAAGATCGAGAGCTTCGATTTGGCTGTCTCGGTTCGACGATCGGACCACCGGATCTCTCAGGAAATGGTCTCTCAAATTTGTGTGACCTCCATGGACGAATTTTGAGCTCAAGACTCTGAAGTTCAGCTTGTTTGATGATCAACAATGGCTGAAGGCTGAATAAATGACTTATATACTTCCCAAGATGACCCTAATCCAAGTGAAGGTTGATATATGGCTTCTCATTGGCCAAGGAATGTGAGCCATAGATAAGCAATGATCCAAGGGTCTTCAAGGGTCCTAGAAGAGTCAACAAAGGTGGCTGAGACTCACTTAGGTCGGCCAAGGGGCAAGGGGTTCAAGGGTCATTAGCCAAATCCACTCAAAATTGCACAAACCAGATTTTAGGAAAACAGACAGTCAATCTTGTAAAATCGACCAAAAATAGCTCACACCTCCAAATGAGGTGATTATTGATTTTTATGAAACTAGACTCTTTAAAATATAGTTTAGCCTTTTAAATTACTCAATTTGGACTTATATTCATCAAAATATGGCTACTACAAGTTCAAGTACAGAAGCTGATTTCCTGAAAACAGAATTCTGGCACAGCCGTAAGTCAAGACCTAAATGAGGTACTTATACACCTTGGAAAAATACCATATTTTACAGGGAGTATCCTAACATATGTAGGTAAAACATACTAAATTTTTAGAAAATTCTCTTTAGTAGATTGGTACCAGAATGTTCCCGAAGTTTACCCAAAACCGGACTGAATCTGTGAAGTAATATGTTGGTCATCTTATTTCCAAATGAAAGAAGTCTATGAACAATGATGCAAGCATGTGAAATACTAGTACACTCGGTTTAGAACTCCAATGAACTTCTCGCAAGTTGAAAACACAAACAATACAAGCAACGAAGGCAATCCCGAGAAACCCTAAGGCTCAAACGAAGCAACTAAGCTTCTAAACTCCCAACCAAGCATGAAACAACTAAGATGAACATTGTCAATCTTATATGCAAGGTATTAAGACTCTCATGAGAATTATTAAGGTGCTAACACGTTAATACGAACACCCGAAACAACAATAACAAGGCATGCACGCATGGAAGACCATTACTATCTTATGGCCTTAAACAATTCAATGCAAGCAAGATATGAATGAAATGAAGTCTCAAATATGTCAAGACATATTATAAACATGTTATAATGATATATGACAAACATGAAATAGGTTCGGGTTCTCACACTTAATTTCATTGTTGCCTTTCATCCTCAGTCACATGGTCAGTCCGAGAGATTAATTCAGGTATTAGAGGATTTATTGTGTGCTTGTGCTATGGATTTCAAAGGTAGTTGGGATTCTCATTTACCACTAATCGAATTTGCGTATAACAACAGTTACCAGTCCAGTATTGAGATGGCGCCATATGAGGCTTTAAATGGGTGTAAGTGTCGTTCACTGATTTGTTGGGATGAAGTTGGTGAAGCAAAGCTATGGGGTTCAGAAATGGTACAACAGTCAGTTGAGAGTCTGAAACTTATCAGAGATAGATTGCTTACAGCTCATAGTAGACAGAATAGCTACGCAGACAATCGGAGACGTGACTTAGAGTTTCAGGTTGGTGACTTTGTGATCTTGAAAGTATCGCCCCGGCGCGGTACTAAGCAATTTGGGAAGAAAGGTAAGCTTTCACCTAGATTTATTGGACCATTCGAGATCCTAGAGAGGATTGGAGCTTTGGCATATCGGTTAGCATTGCCACCTTCTATATCGGATGTTCATGATGTCTTTCATGTCTCGATGCTACACAAGTACTTGAAGGATGAATCACATGTCCTTTCTTATGATGAGATTTCTATTGAACCTGACCTTTCTTATGATGAGAAGCCGGTGAGGATTCTTGATACGAAGGAACAAGTCTTGAGAACCATAACATTGAGGAAGCTACTTAGGAAACCGAGCTTGATATGAGAGAGAGATACCCTTCCCAATTCGATGATTACGGTATGAATTTAGGGACTAAATTCCTTTTAGTGGGGGAGGATGTGAGAACCCAAACCCTACTTGTGTAACATGACTTCTATACTTGATTAATATGTTCATTATGTGCCTTAACATGTTTTAGAGTCCATATTGTTCATACCATGCTCGCATTAGGTCAACCATGATCGTAGTTGCTTGTATAACTTCTATACATTGCATGCTTTGTTATAATTGCTTCGTGTATCATCTTAGTACTTAACTAAGTCCTACTAGAGCCTTAGTACATTTATAACATGCCTAATGTATGTCTTAACATGTTAGAGACTTCATTTTGTTCATGTCATGCTTGCATTAGAGTTGTTACGTTCATAGTCGCTTGAATGTCTTCTATGCGTTGCATACCTTGCCGTTTGTGCTTTGAGTGTTCACCTTAGCATGTTAGAACTTAACCAAGTCTTGTTGGAGTGCTATTACCTTGCATAAATGACTTACAACATTCATCTTGATCATAGTAGGCTTGGTTGAGAGTTTAGAAGCATTGTTGCTTCGTTTGAGTCTTAGGGTTTCTCGGGATTGCCTTTGTTGCTCGTATTGTTTGTGTTTTAAACTTGCGAGAAGTTCATTTGAGTTCTAGACCAAGTGTACTAGTATTTATCATTTTTGCACATCATTGTTCATAGACTTGTTGCTTTTGGTTATAAGATGACCAATTTATTCCTTCACAGACCAGTCATGTTTTTGGGCAAACTTCGGGAAAATTCAGGTACTAATCCACTGAATAGAATTTTCTAAAAATTTAGTATGTTTTACCTACATATGTTAGGATACTCTCTGTAAAATTTAGTAATTTTCCAAGGTGTCTAAGTATCTCAATTAGGTCTTGACTTACGGCTGTGCCAGAATTCAGTTTTCAGGAAAACAACTTCTGTACTTGAACTTGTAGTAACCATATCTTGATGAATATAAGTCCAAATGGAGTAATTTAAAATTCTAAAATATAGTTTAATGAGTCTAGTTTCAGAAAAATCAATAATCACCTCATTTGGAGTTGTGAGCGATTTATGGTCGATTTTACAATATTGACTGTCCAGTAACTTTTGAAAAAATGGTCATGAGCTGGAAATAGGTCCAGGCGCTCGCCTAGCCATATGTGAGGCACCCGCCTCAAGATCTGGTTGCACCTACGAAATTTTTCTCTTGCAATCTGATTTGTGACCTATTAGACCCTTAACCCCCCATCCTAATTGACCCTAAACCTCCCTATTAGACCCTAATTAAGTGGGATTAACACTAACCTCAAATCCCCCTCCACTTGACAAGTGGATTTTCAAGCTCCCTCCTTGTGACATGTGGACTTCCACCCACAAATTGCATGCCATATAAAATCCTCCCACTTTGTGATCAACATTAAGCCCTCCATTTCAGATCATTCCTCCTCTCTCTTCCCCCAAGCTTTTGTGTGTGTTGGTGAGGTGAGATTGGTGTGTGTTTCTCCCATTACTTGAGCTCCCGACCTCCGATTGCCAAACCAAGACCACCGAAGTGAAGCTATCGACGAGGAGCACGATTCCATCCGATGAGTTTGTGCTCATCCCATCTTTTTCTTGGGTGTAAGGTAAGCTATTGATTCCCCTTAGGATGTATGCTAGAATTGCCATGTCCCCCTCTTCTTATGATTCCCATGCTTCTACCATGTCTAAGCCATGTTTGATGATGAGTTGATCTTATGAGATTTTTGAATGACATGTTCATCTTATTGATTTAGTCCTATGCCTAGAATTAAATGTGTTCTATGCCTCCTTAGGAACAACTATTGTTCTTGGACTAATGAATTTTGACAACTCTTAGAGATTGTGATTTCTAGGTTTCATAAGCTATGAATTGTTCATCTTGTTAATTTAGTCCTATGCCTAGAATTAAATGTGTTCTATGCCTCCTTAGGAACAACTATTGTTCTTGGACTAATGACTTTTGACAACTCTTAGAGATTGTGATTTTAGGATCCCATAAGCTATGAATTGTTCATCCTATTGATTTGGTCCTATGCTTAGAATTAAAAGTGTTCTATGTCTCCCCAGGAATAACTAATGTTCTTGGACCATTGACTTTTAATAACTTTTAGAAATAATGATTCTAAGGTTCCCATGAATTTGAATTAATGATAATTCTTGACTATGGTTGTTAAGTGGATTAGTTGTTAAGTGGATTAATGGCCTAGTCTATCCTATACGAGAACTTAGTAAAGGGTTTAAGATGCATTTAGCATTTAAACTCTATTGGATAAAATTTTAGAGACGACTCAACAGAGTCAAATTTAGTGAGCCATTGAACAATACCGGCTCAATGATCAATCCCTACGACGTTCTAAACACGTTTCACTAAGAATAATAATTCTAGACTCTTGAATTTGGATTGATTACCATGCTTGATTTTAGATGTCATATAATAGAATACCTATTTGACATGTTGAGTTCGCTCTTGTCGAACTCAATCCTACTTGATTATTGATGAGAATAATTACTTGTCATGAACGAGATCGCTCTTGCCGACCTCGTTCACTACTTGAGAATTTGTTAAGTAAACACTACTTGGCATTTGCATGAGTCCAACTGGCATACCCGTCTTTGTTCACACACGCCTCCACTGTGGCCACAGTGGG
The DNA here is from genome assembly GCA_013146195.2 of Codonopsis lanceolata. Classification (NCBI taxonomy): domain Eukaryota; kingdom Viridiplantae; phylum Streptophyta; class Magnoliopsida; order Asterales; family Campanulaceae; genus Codonopsis; species Codonopsis lanceolata. Next base: position 53,811,213 of record CM028381.1, read on the forward strand.
GAAGTAGCCACCTTGCTGTAACCATTAGAGCATCATTGGTGTGTCTATCCCGGGCATCTCCTCGGAAGGTCGATGTACTTACACACATCTGACACCTCACATTCCAGATAACGCTTGTATGCAGGAACTACGTAGCGGCCCGGCTCTCCATATATCCTTATCCTATGTGATTTAATTACGAGCACCTATGTGAAACAATGTGCATCTTGGATATATGATCTCTATGCTTATGTGATGATATCTTGCCTTGTATGTTGCATATTGCCATGACATGCATGATTGATAGCTTACAAGTCTTTATGACTTACCCATTCCTTTTTACTGCTTTAGATCTTAGCAAAACAGGTCCTTCTCGCTGAGGCTTGCGGTGTTCGTGTCTCCTCTATTCCTCTTTTGGTCCGACGTTGTAGTTGAAGAGGTGGTTTAGATGTCCTCTTCCTCCCTTTTATATTTTGCAAGGACGATGGGTTAAAGCAAGTCAATTAGACTATGCTTGGGTATTTGTATAAGAACTTGAACTTGTTACTTTTATTACCTACTAGTAGTTTTAACACTTATAGTACTTGTAACCCCTTTAATGCCGGCATTGTGTAAGCCGAGCTTTGGTTATCATGTTTAGTAGTTTACTACGTATAAGTCTTCCGCTGAGCATCCTATTAGCTCTTATTTAATTCTTGTCCATAAACTGTTAGCTTGGGTTCCGACATGTAGTATCGCCGATGACTTGGATTAATTGTTTAACTGTTATATCAGGTTTGAAAAGTTTTAAAAATTCCGGCCTTTTGGTGCCGAGGCGTGTTACGTCTCCAATGTTGCGTCACGTCGATTTCTTAAAATGAGTCCTTGCATGTTTATGTGTTTACTTGTTTCCCCCTATTTGGGCGGTCCGACCCTCGGTTCCACCTCGGGCCCGGGTCGGGTCGCCACAATACTTGGTTGAACCTTTGGGAACAATTGATACTCCTTCCTAAGGTGGGCCTATTATTAAAGTTCCTTAAAACTCTTTATTTTTCCTTTGTGAGATATGACTTTTCATACCTACTTTACTCTTCAATTTACAAAGTTAAGTTATCTACTTTGAGCATTAATATCTCATTCACACGTTATAGGTTTTGAGATAATAAACTATATCAACTTAATCTACTGGAAACATAAATTTCATATTTACAACTTAGTTTCATTTTTTAATTAGTATATGAAACCCAATTGGAAACTTGGTCAATCATTGGTCAACACCATTGTTACAATAACCAATTTACAACAATAACTAGGGATTTACTTTTGTTTTTTGTTAGTTTTTGAATAAGAGCTATGGATGATTAAGTGCGAATAGTCGAGCCACCTAATGCCCAACTTTGCTCAAATACTAATCTTGAATTGGCTAAAAACTTTTTAAGTTTTGGAAATTTCTTCTAGTATATATATATCCTAGTAATGAGAACACATATATGTTGTCTATTCATTATGGAACATGTTTTCCTGTCGCCAAGGGTCAGCTCCGAGTTAACATTAACAATAGGTGCCAGGCAAAACTATTTAAACTCCATATGAACTAGACCCAAATCCTCGTTCAAGCTCCCAAAAACTTACGAAAGACCGTATTACGGGTATTAATTTTCTGTGAGACATATCCCCCAGACTCAACCCATTGTGTAATGGTGGGCTGAGTTGCAGGAGAGTGGAGCTTCATCTTACAATTAAGATCTGTCAAACAGCCTTAAAAGAGACTTAATGTTCATGCCAAATATTCTAGCTAAAGTTTAATTAGGCATCGTAATCAAACCCAACCTTGTTCGTTGGCAAGGAATTGAAGTAATATCTCCTATTTTGTCCTGGCGTTTTTTTCTCAAAAAAATCTCTAATTATCTCCATGCATGTGACATGTTGTGGAAAACAAAGATGAAAGAGATAGAGAGGGAGAGAGAGAGGAAGGGGTGGTGAATTTTCTTGGATATATACACACACACACACACACAAACACACACACACACATGAACACACACACACACACATATACTACGACTAGTTCGTAAATAATTTTTAATTATCGTATATATGAGATAATTCATATTTGAGATTATATAGTAGTAATTTGCAAATACCGTTCTATTGCAATAAAATGTTAGTAAATACCTAGAATCATGAGGTGGCTGTAGTTTAGTGGTGAGAATTCCATGTTGTGGCCGTGGAGACCTGGGCTCGAATCCCAACAGCCACAAACTATTTTATTTTTCCATTCCGAAAATTTTAATTTAAATTCTAAAGACTTATTAGCCACCGTAATCAAATCCAACCTAGCTCATTGGCAAGGAACTAAGATCTCCTAAGTTGTCCTTTTTTTTTCTCAAAAGAATTTCTAATTATCTCAATGCATGCGACATGTTGTAGATAATAAAGATAAGAGAGAGAGAGAGAGAGATGAAGGGGTGTAGATATTTTGTGGATATATATACCAGGGCCGGCCCTAAGCATAGGCTCACTAGGCAGCCGCCTAGGGCCCCTGATTTTTTACACCAAAAAAGGGCCCCCTAATCTCACTTTCTACTTAATAAATAAATAATAATTTGATATGGATGATTATCTTGTTAATTAATCAATAGTTTAAGTTTTTAGATTTTGTTTACTCTCCCTGTTCCAAAATTATTATCATGTTTTCCTTTTTTGAATGTCCCAATTTTTTGTCTAGTTTAAAAGTTTTTTTTAGGAAAACACTTTTATCGTTCGATTTTTAATTGTTCCTCCTACTTTAATTATGAGTCACATGAATATGGATTTTAAAGAAAACTACACATCATATCAATATTAATAATGAAGTCAATTGTTTTTCATTAATCCATGTGTCGGATCAAACAAAACAATTTTGAGACGGGGGGGGGAGTATTTTTTATTGTGAATAATTTTGTGTTTAAATATTTATTAGTTAGTGTGTCTATGAAAGTGTATTTTTTATTGATTTCTTTTTTTAAAATGCTTAACGTTTTGTTAGCTTTTAAAATAAATTAAAAACATGGATATGAAAAAAAAACAAAATAAAAAACAATTGATATGATTTCGAACCAAAGCTTTTAATATTTTAACATGTGTATGATTGGGGCCCCATTTATTGAATTTGCCTAGGACCATCAAAATCTCAGGGTCGGCACTGATATATACACACACAACTAGACACACACATCTACATACACACAAACTACATCTAGTTTGTAAGTAATTTGCAAATATGGTATTTATGGGATATTTCAATTTTGAGAATATATAGCTATAATTTGAAAAATACAGTACTATTGTAATAAATTGTTTGTAAATATATAGCTTCAAGAGGAGGTTGTAGTTTAGTGGTGAGTATTCTATGTCGTTGCTATTGAGACTAGTGCTCGAGTCCCAGCAACGATATATGCACACACACACACACTACTTGGTTGAACCTTTGGGAACAATTGATACTCCTTCCTAAGGTGGGCCTATTATTAAAGTTCCTTAAAACTCTTTATTTTTCCTTTGTGAGATATGACTTTTCATACCTACTTTACTCTTCAATTTACAAAGTTAAGTTATCTACTTTGAGCATTAATATCTCATTCACACGTTATAGGTTTTGAGATAATAAATATATCAACTTAATCTACTCGAAACATAAATTTCATATTTGCAACTTAGTTTCATTTTTTAATTAGTATATGAAACCCAGTTGGAAACTTGGTCAAACATTGGTCAACACCATTGTTACAATAACCAATTTACAACAATAACTAGGGATTTACTTTTGTTTTTTGTTAGTTTTTGAATAAGAGCTATGGATGATTAAGTTCGAATGGTCGAGCCACCTAATGCCCAACTTTGCTCAAATACTAATCTTGAATTGGCTAAAAACTTTTTAAGTTTTGGAAATTTCTTCCAGTATATATATATCCTAGTAATGAGAACACATATATGTTGTCTATTCATTATGGAACATGCTTTCCTGTCGCCAAGGGTCAGCTCCGAGTTAACATTAACAGTAGGTGCCAGGCAAAACTATTTAAACTCCATATGAACTAGACCCAAATCCTCGTTCAAGCTCCCAAAAACTTACGAAAGACCGTATTTCGGGTATTAATTTTCTGTGAGACATATCCCCCAGAGTCAACCCATTGTGTAATGGTGGGCTAAGTTGCAGGAGAGAGGAGCTTCATCTTACGATTAAGATCTGTCAAACAGCCTTCAAAGAGACTTAATGTTCATGCCAAATCATCTTGCTAAAGTTTAATTAGGCATCGTAATCAAACCCAACCTAGCTCGTTGGCAAGGAATTGAAGTAATATCTCCTATTTTGTCCTGGCGTTATTTTCTCAAAAAAATCTCTAATTATCTCCATGCATGTGACATGTTGTGGAAAACAAAGATGGAAGAGATAGAGAGGGAGAGAGAGAGGAAGGGGTGGTGAATTTTCTTTGATATATACACACACACACACACACACACACACACACACACACATGAACACACACACACATATACTACGACTAGTTCGTAAATAATTTTTAAATATCGTATATATGAGAGAATTCATATTTGAAATTATATAGTAGTAATTTGCAAATAATGTTCTATTGCAATAAAATTTTAGTAAATACCTAGAATCATGAGGTGGCTGTAGTTTAGTGGTGAGAATTCCACGTTGTGGCCGTGGAGACCCGGGCTCGAATCCCAGCAGCCACAAACTATTTTATTTTTCCATTCCGAAAATTTTATTTTAAATTCTAAAGACTTATTAGCCACCGTAATCAAATCCAACCTAGCTCATTGGCAAGGAAGTAAGATCTCCTAAGTTGTCCTTTTTTTTCTCAAAAGAATCTCTAATTATCTCAATGCATGCGACATGTTGTAGATAATAAAGATGAGAGAGAGAGAGAGAGAGAGAGAGAGAGAGATGAAGGGGTGTAGATATTTTGTGGATATATATACACACACAACTAGACACACACATCTACATACACACAAACTACGTCTAGTTTGTAAGTAATTTGCAAATATGGTATTTATGGGATATTTCAATTTTGAGAATATATAGCTATAATTTGAAAAATACAGTACTATTGTAATAAATTGTTTGTAAATATATAGCTTCAAGAGGAGGTTGTAGTTTAGTGGTGAGTATTCTATGTTGTTGCTGTTGAGACTAGTGCTCGAGTCCCAGCAACGATATATGCACACCCACAGACTACTTGGTTGAACCTTTGGGAACAATTGATACTCCTTCCTAAGGTGGGCCTATTATTAAAGTTCCTAAAAACTCTTTATTTTTCCTTTGTGAGATATGACTTTTCATACCTACTTTACTCTTCAATTTACAAAGTTAAGTTATCTACTTTGAGCATTAATATCTCATTCACACGTTATAGGTTTTGAGATAATAAATATATCAACTTAATCTACTCGAAACATAAATTTCATATTTGCAACTTAGTTTCATTTTTTAGTATATGAAACCCAATTGGAAACTTGGTCAAACATTGGTCAACACCATTGTTACAATAACCAATTTACAACAATAACTAGGGATTTACTTTTGTTTTTTGTTAGTTTTTGAATAAGAGCTATGGATGATTAAGTTCGAATGGTCGAGCCACCTAATGCCCAACTTTGCTCAAATACTAATCTTGAATTGGCTAAAAACTATTTAAGTTTTGGAAATTTCTTCCAGTATATATATATCCTAGTAATGAGAACACATATATGTTGTCTATTCATTATGGAACATGCTTTCCTGTCGCCAAGGGTCAGCTCCGAGTTAACATTAACAGTAGGTGCCAGGCAAAACAATTTAAACTCCATATGAACTAGACCCAAATCCTCGTTCAAGCTCCCAAAAACTTACGGAAGACCGTATTACGGGTATTAATTTTTTGTGAGACATATCCTCCAGACTCAATCCATTGTGTAATGTTGGGCTGAGCTGGAAGAGAGTGGAGCTTCGTCTTGCGGATTAAGATCTGTAAAAAAACATTTAAAGAGACTTAATGTTCATGCAAAATCATCTTGCTAAAGTTTAATTAGGCATCGTAATCAAACCCAACCTAGCTCGTTGGCAAGGAATTGAAGTAATATCTCCTACTTTATCCTGGTGTTTTTTTCTCAACAAAATCTCTAATTATCTCCATGCATGTGACATGTTGTGGAAAACAAAGATGGAAGAAATAGAGAGGGAGAGAGAGAGAGGAAGGGGTGGTGAATTTTCTTGGATATATATATATATATATATATATACACACACACACACACACACACACACATGAAAACACACAAACACATACACACACACACACACACACACACACACATGAAAACACACAAACACATATACTACGACTAGTTCGTAAATAATTTTTAAATATCGTATATATGAGATAATTCATATTTGAGCTTATATAGTAGTAATTTGCAAATACTGTTCTATTTCAATAAAATGTTAGTAAATACCTAGAATCATGAGGTGGTTGTAGTTTAGTGGTGAGATTTCCACGTTGTGGCCGTGGAGACCTGGGCTCGAATCCTAGAAGCCACAAACTGTTTTATTTTTCCATTCCGAAAATTTTATTTTAAATTCTAAAGACTTATTAGCCACCGTAATCAAATCCAACCTAGCTCATTGTCAAGGAAGTAAGATCTCCTAAGTTGTCCTTTTTTATCTCAAAAGAATCTCTAATTATCTCAATGCATGCGACATGTTGTAGATAATAAAGATGAAAGAGAGAGAGAGATGAAGGGGTGTAGATATTTTGTGGATATATACACACACACAACTACACACACACATCTACAAACACACAAACTACGTCTAGTTTGTAAGTAATTTGCACGTCTAATTTGTAAGTAATTTGCAAATATGGTATTTACGGGATATTTCAATTTAGAGAATATATAACTATAATTTGAAAAATACAGTACTATTGTAATAAATTGTTTGTAAATATATAGCTTCAAGAGGAGGTTTTAGTTTAGTGGTGATTATTCTATGTTGTTGCTGTTGAGATTAGTGATCGAGTCCCAGCAACGATATATGCACACACACACACACACTACTTGGTTGAACCTTTGTGAACAATTGATACTCCTTCCTAAGGTGGGCCTATTACTAAAGTTCCTTAAAACTCTTTATTTTTCCTTTGTGAGATATGACTTTTCATACCTACTTTACTCTTCAATTTACAAAGTTAAGTTATCTACTTTGAGCATTAATATCTCATTCAGACGTTATTGGTTTTGAGATAATAAATATATAACCTTAATCTACTCGAAAAATAAATTTCATATTTGCAACTTACGAAAGACCGTATTACGGATATTAATTTTTATGTGAGACATATCGCCCAAACACAACCCATAGTGTAATGGTGGGCTGAGCTGCAAGAGAGTGGAGCTTCGTCTTCCGAATTAAGATCTGTAAAACAGCCTTTAAAGTCACTTAATGTTCATGCCAAATCATCTTGCTAAAGTTTAATTAGGCATCGTAATCAAACCCAACCTAGCTCGTTGGCAAGGAATTGAAGTAATATCTCCTATTTTGTCCTTGCGTTTTTTTCTCAAAAAAATCTCTAATTATCTCCATGCATGTGACATGTTGTGGAAAACAAAGATGAAAGAGATAGAGAGGGAGAGAGAGAGGATGGGGTGGTGAATTTTCTTGGATACACACACACACACACACACACATGAACACACAAACACATGAACACACACACACATATACTACGACTAGTTCGTAAATAATTTTTAAATATCGTATATATGAGATAATTCATATTTGAGATTTTATAGTAGTAATTTGCAAATACTGTTCTATTGCAATAAAATGTTAGTAAATACCTAGAATCATGAGGCGGCTGTAGTTTAGTGGTGAGAATTCCACGTTGTGGCCGTGGAGACATGGGCTCGAATCCCAGCAGCCAAAAACTATTTTATTTTTCCATTCCAAAAATTTTATTTTAAATTCTAAAGACTTATTAGCCAGCGTAATCAAATCCAACCTAGGTCATTGGCAAGGAAGTAAGATCTCCTAAGTTGTCCTTTTTTTTTCTCAAAAGAATCTCTAATTATCTCAATGCATGCGACATGTTGTAGATAATAAAGATGAGAGAGAGAGAGAGAGAGAGATGAAGGGGTGTAGATATTTTGTGGATATATATACACACACAACTAGACACACACATCTACATACACACAAACTACATCTAGTTTGTAAGTAATTTGCAAATATGGTATTTATGGGATATTTCAATTTTGAGAATATATACCTGTAATTTGAAAAATACAGTACTATTGTAATAAATTGTTTGTAAACACATAGCTTCAAGAGGATGTTGTCGTTTAGTGGTTAGTATTCTATGTTGTTGTTGTTAAGACTTGTGCTCGAATCCCAGCATCGACAAAAAAATTCATTTTTCCTTTCCAAAAACTATATGCTAAAAGTAAAGATGAGAGAGAGAGAGAGAGAGAGAGAAAGAAAATGGATACACACACACACACACACACACTACTTGGTTGAACATTGGGGACCACTTGATATTCCTTCCTAAGGTGGGCCTATTATTAAAGTACCTTAAAGCTCTTTATTTTCCCTTTGTGAGATATGACTTTCAATATCCATTTTACTCTTCAATTTACAAAGTTAAGTTATCTACTTTGAGCATTAATATCTCATTCACACGTTATTGGTTTTGAGATAATAAATATGTCAACTTAATCTACTCGAAACATAAATTTCATATTTGTAACTTAGTTTCATTTTTTAATATATGAAACCCAATTAGAAACCTAGTCAAATATTGGTCAACACCATTGTTACAATAACCAAATTACTACAATAACTAGTGATTTACTTTTGCTTTTTGTTAGTTTTTGAATTTGAGCTATGGATGATTAAGTTCGAATGGTCGAGCCACCTAATGCCTAACTTTGCTCAAATGCTACACTTGAACTAGCTAAAAACTTTTTCATTTGTTGGAAATTTCTTCCAGTAAATATATATCCTAGTAGCGAGAACAAATATATGTAGTCTATTCATTATGGAACAAGCTTTCTTATCGCCAAGGGTCAGCTCTAAGTTAACATTAACAGTAGGTGCAAGGCAAAGCAATTTAAACTCCACATGAACTAGACCCAAATTCTCGTTCTTGCTCGCAAAAACTTACAAAAGACCATATTACGGTTATTAATTTTCTGTGAGACAGATCCCCTAGACTCAACCCATTGTGTAATGGTGTGACGACCTGACCCAGATTCCGGAACGGAATCCCAAGACCGTGATGCTAGGACAAGGAAAGAAGAGGACAAGCACTTATAAATTAGTAGTGCGAGTTGGACAGTCGAGCTAACAAGCTCGAACATAAATATAAGACCGTACTAAAATACGGGTTTACAAAATTCAAATCTGCGGAAGCGATAAGGAAAATAAGTCCCGAGCTGTGAAGCTCGAAACCATGGCCAAAGAGACCAAGAGAGACATAAATCTCACGAAGGGGAAAAACAAAACTCGTGTGTCGCAACATTGCAGACACTGAACAAACCATCGACACTCCAGGCCGGCGTTTCAACAAGGAACCAACTTGATATAACAATTACCCACGGCTAAAGCATACCGGGGTTAACCAACAATGATAATAACTAGAATAAAGAAAAGCCCCAAAGCTACTGCGTTCCCGGGAGATAACTGGATATAAAAACTAAGACTAAGAACAACAGCACGACACAACACGTCGGCCCAAAGAAGATCCAAAACAAAACCCAAGTGTTCTACCCAATTGTAAAGTCTAAATAACTTTACAATACAACGAGCTCACAAGAATAGTAAAGTACAATATTGATCTATGTCTTATTTTAATTATCTTCCTTGCAAGTGGACAAGACTATTGGAGAATAGTTTTGGGAAGCAAGGATCGAACCACAGAGACAAGAAGATCACAGATAGTACGATTTATTGATAGCAAATTATTAATCTAAGGGGGGTTTTTATCTTTATTCTATTCTAAACTAATTATTGTTATTTAGGCTTAACTAATTAGCAGCAATTACAGGTTATGAAGATCTTATGGTGGAAGGCAATCTAGGATTAGGGTTTCACTTATATCTCCTATATGTTTAATTTTAATAAAGAATCATTCAATCTCTTGGGTTTGTTCATAAAATATAAATATAGCTTGTTGAATTACCGTTCAGTCTCCATCTTCAAATAATCCATCCATTCTATATCCTAAGCACAAGAACATATAATCTAACTGTCACTTAGATCATATATGGAACCTGGCCATAACTTATCACTCTCGTGCATCGATAGGTCCAATTTATTGTGATGGTGAGCCAGTGTACGACATATGTATATTGATCATGCAGTTACCCGCACCTCTAGGCCTTTATTATTCATGATTACATTCATTTGTTCAAAGTGAAATAATATAGGGATTGATAAACACCACAATCCACAAGAATTGAATGAACATAAATATAAATTAAAGCATAGATTCGATACAAGTTACCTCCCACCTCCTAGATTAATGAAGATTTAGTTCATCCTTGAAGATGAACAAAACATGGAGATGAATGAGTTCATGAATCGATCTTTAATACTTGTAATTACAACAACTAATTATGTTATACAACCTAAAATCTATTCTAACGATATAGAAAACTACTTTCTAGCCGTCTCCAGCCGTCCTATGCTTTGGCTACTGACCTCTATTTATACCATGGAGTTGTATTACAATTAGATCTCTTGTGAAAACGCAAAACACTGAGCATTCTGACTACCTTGCGGTCGCAAGGTATAAGGCACCTTGCGTCTGCAAGGTCCTTCAATAATCCGGGGTTGAGTTTCTTCAGTTTCTGCCTACCTTGCGGAGGCAAGGTCTACTACACCTTGCGACCGCAAGGTTCCCAGCTTGGCTTTTCTTCTTTTCTTCTTCACTTTTACACTCTGACCCCTTCTTGGAATTTTCACCTAAAAGCGTTATAGTTTGCATATTTTCACTTAAAACCCTGAAACTCACAAAATCACTGAAAAATGCACATCAGTAGCCAAAAGACTCGTGAAATAGCCCAATTTAAGTCATAGAAGTATAGGAAATCGACGTAAAATACATCGATCAAATACCTCGAAACATAAACTTTGCTCGTCCACGAGTAAACAGTACTTATAAATACAAAAGAAATTAATTAACAAAAATAAAAATCTTTTTGGAGGGTGACACTATTTACACTCCTCTAGAAACCCACAAACTCAAGGAGACTCTTTCGAGTGACTCGACTATGCAGATAAATACAAAAACTGATAAATACAAAAGCAGATGAAAATTATACTAAAGCAAAACAAACATCTTTTTGGCTTCAACCTCAAGTTATAATAGCATGGCATAACAAAGCAGTCTCAGTCTGATGCTCACCACATACGTGCAAACTAAATCACATAGAACCAACTGACTTTTTCTTAAAACTGCTACTACTCTTAATTTCTCCGTGTGTGTGTGATCACCAGTCTTAGAGAATATCTTAATTAAAACAGTTTTATTAAGCTAAGCACCACATTCATATGAAAATCAGACTTTAATTAAAACTCATGCATTGTGAAGTATGAGATCTACCATCCAAACCCGGTCTATTACAGAAAGAGAGGTCACCAAGGATTTCAAAAACTTATACATCCATCCCATGCACTTCTATGTATGACATACACTGCTCTCCTATCCCAATTACTTTTAATTGCTAAGATTATGCTAACATGGTGAGCTCTTGGCGAATAATATGAACATGAAGTGTTTGATCAATTCTATATGATTCACTTTGCAGAGAAAGCATGCACAAGCATTAGCAAGAAGAACATTAGGTCTTTATTAGCTTGTAATGTAAGGCCAAGGTGATGGGGGATTTGATGGAAAGGGATTGGAATTCAAAGTGAGAGAGTAAGACTACCCTTTATCCCTCATACTTCCAAGCAAAAGGAAGTTTTCCCTATTTAGGCTAGGACAAAGACTACAACTTCTTTCCCCCAAACTTGTTTTGGGAAATACATAATCTAAAAATATCTCATCATTTTTCTCAGCAATATTTTTCTAACATATTTTTCCGTTACATTTTTCGTCGATCTATATATTTTTTCTTTTCTTTTTCTATTATTATTTTTTTTCGACAACGGAAAGAAGAAGTCTTTAGAAAAATTGCCTAACTGAAAAATGGTCCTCTATAATCAATTTCCCACCCACATCCTACTCTCTCAAAGGGCAGGCTAAAAGTGTATAGGTTTTTAGGGTTAAGTTAATGTGGGTAATAGAAACGATGTCGAATGGGGGTTTTATGTGTGCTTAGAACACTCCATTCTTTTTAATTAGGCTCAAAAGGGGACACTAGGGATATTTTTAGTAAAGGTCAGGGAATATTTAGGCTCTAATGATCCAAAGATGGCCTAAGTCATTTCTTAATGCCAAATGCTCATGTAGTTTTTAAAGCAAGTAAGACACACAAAACATCATATCAACTATGAGAATTGTGGGGTTGAATGTTTAGCATCACCGGATTTCACATAAGCATTCGCTAAGACAGATGGTAGGGACAATCGAGTGTAACATGCAGACACGGTTCGAAAGTGTGCTTGAGATATATTAGTAAGAAAACTCCAAGGGATCTAACTATCATGCAATTGACCCGAAGTTACAATTTAATGCAACGATTATGTTCGAATGGCTATGCATCATATTCCTGTGCATATCCTGTTGAAATGAAGTAGGTGCTATAAACTTTATAAAACTATTCTAATTAATCCATAATTATGACTGGTGTGGGTGCATGAAGAATTTGGAGAAAAGTAAAAGTTTCGCAAAATCAAGTAAATTCCAGAGGGATCTACGGACTAGCTATGCGGTTCATTGCATTAACTCTTCATCGACTAGTATTACCACACCAAAACTGAGGATGAAATATTTTTTTTATATTTTTTATTTTAAGATTTTTTTATAAAAAAAATTGGAGATGATGATGACACAATTGATGATGGATCCCCATAGCAGGAATCCACGAGCATCCAAAATTATAGTATTCTGGTCAAGGCAACATCTCCGAAAACAAGAAAAATTCAAAAGCAAGAAAGGCGGGTGAGGAGGAGACACGATAGAGGGAAAAGAAAATTTTCCCCACCCTAAAAACGTAGCCCAACTCCACTCCTCCTTAGGCTAGGACCTGCTAAGACTCTGGGCTTAGAATCCCCCCCCCCCCAAACTTATTTTCTATTTTGTCCCCAAAATTGAGGAACATATGAGAGGCTTGATGGGGAAGGGCAAATATCAAAAGGACATAGCAGGCCCACCTTAAGGCTTCACCAGAACAAGGAATCTATTTTTCCTCTTCTAATCAACTTCAGCATTCTACCATCCTAATGATAGGAAATCCATCACGCATGATGCTAGGAAAATCACTTGTTTCTTGGCATTCAAAGAGAAGGTCATCTTGTGGTTTCTAGGTCATCCACTGAGGCTGAGTATAGGGCTTTAGCAACTACTAGTTGTGAAGTGATATATAGTCTCCTAAAGGATTTGCAAGTTCAATTGCCCACACCTATCAAAATGTATTGTGATAGTCAGCTATAGCAGTGGTCAATAACCCTGTTTACCATCCTAAAACCAAACATATAGAGTTGGACTGCAATTTATTCGTGAGAAAATTAAGAATGATATCATCAGCTTTCATCACATAACTATCAAGAATCAATTGGCAGACATCTTCACTAAATTCCTAGGGAAAAGTCTACATTGGAATTTCCTTTCCAAGTTTGGGATTGTGAGTAACTACATACCTTCAATTTGTGGGGAGGGTATTAACAGTATTCATTCTTGCAGTCATGGATTCAAATAGACACAAGCTGTTGAGGTTATAAGCAAAGCTAAGCATGGATAGATAAAGTCCAAATTGAAGAAGTTCCTCAATGCCATTATTGTTGAAATTTACAGTACCTAGCTATATATATATATATATATATATATATATATATATATATATATATATATATATATATATATGTGTGTGTGTGTGTGTGTAATGGCAAGAGTATATTTATCCCTCCAAAATCTCAATTTTGAATTATTGACTTTTGAGTTACCATTTCACTCTTTTTCTCTCCTATCTTCTCCCTATTTTCTATATTTCTCTCTTTCTCTTTCTCTCTACTGTCTCCTCTATATTTTCTCTCTTATCACCATCATCTCCTTTTTTAAAATTATGTTTAAATATTTTTCTCTCTTTAAACATAAAAATAGTGACTAAAGCAAAAATAATAGTTCCGGTGTCAAGAAAACAGAAAGATAAGAGGAGGTTAATAAAATAAAAAATAATTTATGGAACAAGTCACTATAAAAATAAAAGTTACAAAATCGCCAAAACAAAAATAATTTAATATGGAGGTTAGTAAAATAAAATAATTTACGAAAGAAAGGTTTAAAACAAATTCTTAAGAATATATATGTAAAAAAATAAGTTAGTAAAGTAAAAATATTTGATGAAATAAAAATAATAGTTACGGAGTCAATAAAACAAAAAAAAACAATTTAAACTAAGGTTACTAAAATTATATAAATAATTTAAGGAATACAAGTTTAAGACAAATTCATAAAATAGTTATGTAAAACAAAAATACATTAGTAAAATAAAATTATTTCATAGAACAAAAATACTTAATAGTTACGGAGTGAATAAAAAAAATTAAACTAAGTAAAATGATAAAAATAATTTACAGAACAAAATTTTAAAACAAGTTATTAAAAATAGTTATATAAAAGAAAAATACGTTAGTAAAATAAAAATACTTGATGGAACAAAAATAATAGTTACAAAGTCAATAAAACAAAAACAATTTAAACTGAGGTTAGTAAAATAATAAAAAAATAGTTACGAAGTCAATAAAACAAAAAATATAATGGAAGTTAGTAAAATTAAAATAATTTATGGAACAAAAATAATAGTTAACAGTAAAAATAATTTCGTTATTTTGATTTCAGTTTATTTTCTTATCAGAAATTCTTTTATTCGTAAAATAAAAATACAATTTAATAAAAGTAATCATTCAAAATGAAGAACTTATTTGAGTTTAGATTCTATTTGCCGGGCGGAAAAAATCCGAGTTTGTTCAAAGACATCATTCCACAAAGTTTTTGAATAGTATAAAATGTTTGAGGTTGTCAGGTCATGGATTGCCATTTAAAATTGGTGTTAATGTAATGCTACTGAGAAATATTGACCATGCTGCAAAGTTGTGCAATAGAATACGACTAATCATCATAAATCTTGGGGATCACATTGTTGAAACATAATTTTTGAAAGGAAGCAATGTTGAAGAAAATGTTTTTATCTCAAGATTATCATTAACTCCATTCGATGTAGACCTTAAGGGATGGTCTAGTGGTAGAGTTGTGCTTTACAAAATGTGAGGTTTCAGGTTCGATTACTTCCCATGCCTCCTTAGGGGAAAGGTTTACAAAATAAAAAAAAAAACTGTAAAAAAAAATCTATCTGATGTAAGACTTACTTTCAAGTTCCAAAGAAGACAAATTTTATTGATGGTAGCATATGCAATGACAATTAACAAGTGTCAAAATCAATAATTGCACATCAATAGGTCTCTTCTTAAAGAAAATAATATTTAGCTATGTGCAGTTATATGTCACAGCTTCTAGAGTAACAAGGTGTTTTGATTTAAAGATATTGATATGAGGTGAGGATGAAAACCAACTAATAAAACAACAAATGTTGTGTATAAGAAAATTTTTTAGAATTTATAATGATTAGTGATATACTGATGTATATTTGATAATAAACCGATTCTTCTTATTTTATCATTTAAGTTATTTTTATCCTCTTTATTTTGTTTATGTTTGATTTAATTGAAAAATAATAATAACGTGCGTTTAACTCACGGGTTAAAAAAATTAGTTTGTGTTAACTGGGAGGGCCCTCTTTCAATTTCTCTTTGTATAAATAGTTAGGGCTATCTCTGTATTTGATTACAAGTTAATACAATTCCAATAAGCAATTCCTTCAATACTATTTCAATTTGTCTTCTCTTTTCAGATATATCAATTACAATAAGATACTCATAATTACTTTCTTCAATTAGATTCGACGTGCAATAAATATTATCAAGAAAAGAATAATTAATTATTTGTATACTTAATTTATATACTGGACTATGTATAGAAGTCTTATTTGGTAAACAGCCAACACGAGTTGTTGAATTCATTTTTATTCATTTAAATTTTACTAACTATATTAATTTCTATTGAACAGATTTCTTAAAAGAGTAGTGCTAAATTACTTAAATTGATAAGGATCAAAAGCATTTAATCTTTTTAAAACCATTTGAAAAAAAAAACACACACACACACACATATATATATATACCGGACTATGTATAAAAATCTTATTCAAAAGATAAAGAGTCAACACGAGTTGTTAAATTTATTTTCATTCATTTAACTTTTACTAACTATATTAATTGCTAATGAACAAATTTCTTAAAAGAGTAGTGCTAATGACTCAAATTGATCCAGAACAAAAGAATTTAATGCTCTTTAAACCATTTGAAAAATACATACAGACACACAAGTATGTGTGTGTGTCATTTACATATTTTTGTTCAAATTGATTGAATCCATTTTTTATTAGTAACCTTCCGTTTTTTTCATTAATGGAAAATGGTACTTTAAATAAAGCATTTCTATATTGGTTTGAATATTTTAAAACTGCCCCTATTAAGCTAGATAAAATTGATTCGTTAGGATTTATTGTTCTTAGAAATAGTTACCAAATAATCAACCAATTCATGTTCGCATTTGCATAAATGTATGTCTCTATCTGAACATTTCTTACTAAATCTCTCTCTCTCTCTCTCTCTTAAATGTTTGTCTATATCTTAATATTTCTGACCAAATAGACACTATAAATACATGTTGATCTCTCTTTCTCTCTCTAAGGGCATACACTTGTAAAATGGATATTCAGGTGAAAGAGCACTTGAAGTAGACAACCATGGAGTAGAGAAGTGAAGGAAAGAAAAGGAACACGATGATCATATCTGAAGCTATGCAAGAAAACAAAGACGTAGGCGAGAATGAGATGATGGTTGAAGCTGACAGAATAAGCCTTCTACCGGAACCTATCCTTCATAATATCATGTCGATGCTTCCAACAAGGTATGCCGCTAGAACTTCAGTCCTATCGCAGAAATGGAACTTTCTCTGGTCCACTTTTCCGGTGATTAATCTTAGTGAGCAATATTTTGTAGAGTATCCTGGTAGAAAGATGATGAATCGAGAGGCTTTGCGTGAGTGTAGAGAAAGGTTTATACACTATATGCAACTAACTCTTTCACGTCGTTGCATGATAAACCTTGACCATTTTAAGATCCGCACGTTTATCCATGGTAACAATGAAATGTTTCTGGTAGTTGATAGATTGATTGAAGCTGTTATGAAGGGTAAATTAAAGGAGCTTGATCTTAAGTTTGACATTTGTGATTACTTTATCATTGATGAAGAGATAGAACGTGAAGGGGGTTATGAGTTACCAGAGGTTATATTTTCATTTGGGCAATCCTTGTTATCTTTAAGGGTTGAAGGGTGTAACTTTTTGGATTCTAGTAAAAATCTTGAAGTGAATTTTCATTTGTTGAAAACTCTTTTTATTGTAAACGCACATATAGATGGAGCTTTTCTTGAAAGTGTGATTCATGGCTGTCCTGCTATTGAATCATTGTTCTTAGAGAGATGCGAAGGGTTGAAAAGATTTACAATATCTCATAGTAGAATGAGGCAGTTTGTATTGAAGAACTGCCGACAATTGGAAGAATTTAAGATAGATGCATCAAACCTCCAATCATTTAAATACAAAGGATATGTATTTTTGAATGAAAACGGGGTTATCGATATGTCAGGATTCAACCCGTCAAGTAATACTTTAAGGTTTTCTAACCTTAATAAGTTAACCCTATCGTGGGTAAGCTTGAAAGCGGATATATTTGACCGCATAATCTCAAGCTTCCCATATTTGAAGTTCCTGAAAATGATTAAGTGTAATGTTTCTGAAAGATCACATGTTTTCAGCAATAACCTCACCAATTTGGTGATGGAACACTGTTTCTTTGACGAGAAACTGGATCTTAGAGCTGAGAACCTTGAGGCTCTTACCTTCGAGAATAGCTACAACTGCGTTAATGTGATCAGTACCAACAGTTTCAAATATCTATCAAGTCTATCGTTTATAAGCATCTGTGAATTGACAGGGGATGACCTTAGATTTGCAGTTAGCAGTTGTGTTCATCTTAGGTCTTTGTTCCTAAAATCCTGCTGCAACTTGGAAGATATTAAGATTTTGAGTGGAACACTTGAGTATTTGGTCATTAGTTATTGTGTGAATGTAAAGGAGGTGAGGATTTTGGCACATAAACTGATGTATCTCGAGTACATGGGCCCTATTCTCAAGTTTTCGAGACTACTTTCCTCTAATAAACTCATGGCTAAGCTTCACTTGAACTGTTATCATCCAAACATCGAAGATCAGGAGCAATTTCAAATTAGAGAATTTCTTCAAATGTTTTCTCGCAGCGTGGAATCCATGACACTCCTTTCTCACTGTGATGAGGTACGTTGGTATTAGGTAATCTTTTCTTTTTTTAAGTCTGAACATATTTTCTTTTTCTTCTGATGGCCATAATCTTGCTGGAATTTCTCAAGACCGTAAAATTAGACACAATACGGACATTTTCTTGAAATAATCCTTTCCTGAACTTATAGGAAGCAGTTCAAATTTATTTAACTTGTTGTCCTGTTATTTATATTTTCCCCTTTCTTTCTTTCTAATTTCCCTATATCAGTGTATGAAGAAGCTGAAAACTTCAAGTGAGCCTCCACCGCTGAGTTATCTCAATGTTCTCAAAATAAAGACAAACTTAATAGGAGAAATGAACCTCGTCGATCTCTTACAAAGCATGTTGAGAATTTCAGTTTGTCGTCAAAGTA
Source organism: Codonopsis lanceolata (assembly GCA_013146195.2). NCBI lineage: Eukaryota > Viridiplantae > Streptophyta > Magnoliopsida > Asterales > Campanulaceae > Codonopsis > Codonopsis lanceolata. The sequence goes on from CM028381.1 coordinate 53,830,238, forward strand.
TGTGCATAGATCTTGAAAACTCGAGTAGCACTGAGTTGGAGGTAAATGTTAATATTCTATCGATTGCAATTTTTCTAAATCCTTAATATTTTCTTGAATTTAAAGGTGTAATGATTGTAATTACTTATTTTTGTAGTTCCAGGGCTTTAGTCGAGCAGAAATGTTGGACCAACATAATTCCGTTACCATACATAATTGTGTTAAAGACCACCTCATAGAGGTGAGGGTGACAAACTTCACAGGGGATTTGGAGGAATTGATGTTGATGAAATTTTTGGTTTGTAGAGCAGCACACTTGAGAAGAATTTGGATCTCTTTAAAAGAGAATTCAGGTTTGGCAACTGAGACTCGGTTCCGTTCAGAAGTATTTGCAAAGATTAATAGTCTTCCAAAGGCTTCTCCAAATGCCGAAATTGTCTTCTCGCAAAATTCAAGCTAAGGCAGCATGAAAGTTGTTATTCTTTTAAGAAATACCCAAATGAGCTATGGGTTGTTTTCTGGATTACTAGTAATATGCATGTGCATGTGTGTTTCGAAAATTTTATGGAGTAAAACTTTAGAAATATAAGTGCCTCCTCTCTCTCTCTCTCTCGCTGAAAACAAATACAAGGACATCAGTATTCCAAATGACATGAAATATAATCTATTTTTGCTGATCGAAAAAAGTGGTTTTGAATAGTAGGTAAGAATATGTATATAAATACAAGATCCACCGCTAAGTGTTTTTGGCTTGTAAAATAAGAATTTACCTAAAATGAGATTCGTTTATGAAAAGTAGTATTTCTCCAACAACCAACACTTCTGCAATGAAAGGCTCTGTTCACCCAAGTCCACATAAATAACTGGTGATTCAGTTTTGCTTTTCGTATGTTCTTCAATGACATGTATAACATTGAAGAGTTATGGTTGATAAGCTAAAGCCATAAGATGTACAACTATGCTCAAATAGTAATCTTCAACCAGCTTAAACCTTTTTGAATTGAAGGAAGTTCCAAAATTTCACCTTTTTAAGGTAATGCTGCCTACACTTTATGGCTAATAAGGAGGACTAATTAAGAATTAATAAACATCATAAGAATTAACATTAATGTTTTCATGACTGTCTGCCGCAATGTTATCATCCCCGTCGTAAAGAGAAGCCTGTTGCAACAGTCGATAAGTATAACAAACAAACAGTCGATAAGTATAACAAACAAACCAGTTGACTCATTTTTCTTAATATCAATAATCCAAAAATAATCTTCTATAAATTATTTATCCGAAAAAAACAGGAGTGAACTTTAAATTTACTTTACGTAAATAAGAAATCACAGCAACCTTGGATTCCTCGCAGTAAAAGGGTTTACCTTACGCAGTCTTACCCGGCCCCTAGGCAGCGAGCTAGTTTATATGTGCAGTTGCAGTCCTCGTCTTCCATTATATTTGAGTTTGAGTTCTCGCGTTCTAAATTATTATGCATATGTGCACCTGCTACATGAATCATGATTATGCATTTGGATTGTTTAGGATGAATTGGAGACTTTTAAACAGACATGCTTGAGAAGTTCATGATTGCCATTTAGCCAACTGTAGACATTCCAAATTTGTACACCTATTTTGTAATGTTCTATAAAATATTATTAAAAATTAAAAATGGACTAAAAATTATTTCTAAAACGTTTCAGGGGGAAAAAATATAAAAAAAAACTCTTAAGAGCTCGAAAGGACGAAAAAATGACAAAAGTGAGGAAAGTGTATAATTTGAAAAAGGAAAAAGCCAAGCAAGGCGTCGTGCCCCCAGCCCTCTGCAGCCGCGCCCAGCTTCACTAAATGCCACCCCGTCAGTTTCTTTTGGTCTCCAGTTTCCTTTATTGTGTACGCTACACGCTCCACTCCTTTTTCGCATAGTACAAGCCTTCTTCTCCAGCCTTTGCCAGTCGCTTTGCTCTCTCTCAACCTATAAGTAGAGGCCCTCAGCTCCCTCATTCTTCACACCAAGGCACTCCAAGCCTCTCTTCTTCTCTCCCGCGAAGTCTCTGCCGAAGTCCTCTCCTCCCTTGCCCGAGTAATCGAGTCTCCTCTCCTCTCCTTGCCCAACTAGCCTTCCTTGCTCCAAGCAAGCCTCCTCTCCTCGCCCAAGCGAGCCTTCCTTGCTCCGAGCAAGCATCTTCTCCTCGCCCAAACATGCCTTCCTTGCTCACTGCTAGCCTCCATCCTTCCCCAGCAAGACGATCAAAAAATCAAATACTACCATTGCTCTGCTAAAATTCTGCCAAAACATATCCTATCGCCTATGCCTATTCTGGGCATAGCGTAGCATACCACCTACCACAACAACAACAACAACAACGAAAGTAAAAAGACTTCCTTTTTCGGAAGAACAGGGGAAGCACACATAAGTGTACCGGGTTCAGATATACACGCTCTAAGAAGTAGGTTCTGTCCCGGTAGTTAGTTATTTTAGTTTGTAAATAAAATGTACATCATTGCAACAACCAAAGATACCTTGAAAATTACACGAAAATAAAACGACAAGGACATCTTTGGACATCTTTGAATAAAACCAAAAAGTCTCTCTCTTCTTTTTCCCCATTTCTTTTCCTTCACTGAGTTCTTTCCCAACCCTTTCCTCCATCCATGGCCACATCACCTATTTAGTTTTTTGGGCAAAATGTACCATTGGTCCCTGTACTTTGGGTTTGTCCACTGTTGGTCCCTGAACTACAAAACGTCTCACCATTGACCAAAGTTTGTGTTTTCTGTCCACCGTTGGTCCTTTGCTCAAACGCCGCGAATTGTTTCACCGTTAAATGGTCATGTGCAATACGCGTGACCAATGAAGGACCAAAAACAATGTGAAAGCAAGCAAACAAAAGTAGAAAAGCCAGAAGCCAAAAAAGTCAAAACCAAAGAAAAGAAAAAAGTCAACTTAAAAAATAGTTTACCATGCAAATCCAAGCACTCAGCCTCCGTCCGATCAACAAACTCGACGGCATAATTCAGATCATCAATCGACCTCAACATATACTGCTTCTTCCCACCGGAAGATGACGATGAAGATTTGTTGTTCGGCACGATACACGCTACTAGTTCAGCCAACTTGCTCGTCGTCGACAATCCGCGTCGGACACGGACACATATCGAGGTCTCCTTGGACTTGAAGGAATTGTGGAGAATCTTCTGGATACCAGCTCTCCCGTTCATAAAAGGCGATTGCATGTGAAGGAGCCAAGATGGAGCCCCGTCTTCCCTACCAATTATTTCCACCACCACCACCTCCTCCTCAGCCACCACGTTTGTTTCTTCCCACTTGTGTTAACAATTTTTACACCCTCCCGCCGTCGGAGAACCTCCCTTTGTACTACTACCAAACTACTGTAGCCGATGGTAAATATGTTTACATCGACCACCGGTTTGTGCCACTTGATCCTCAGCACTTATGGTTATTTCAGTTTAAGTAATTTTCATAACACTCCCATTTCTTACTAATACCACCCTTTACAACATCCATTCATACCCAAACACCCAAATGCAGTCCAAGGAATGGATGGTGCTTCTGATGAAGGAGATGTTGAGGCCTCCTCTCTTGGAGGAAAGGTGATACCAGAAAAATAACGATAGCAAGATGGCGGACTCTGACCTTGTTGCCGTCAAGGGTAATGCACGTGACGGTGGCTGCGGTGATACTAGCAGGATGAATGCCATGATACAGAAGAAGGAGTTTGTGGCAACAGTACCACCAAGGTTTTTAAGAAATGGAAGATCAGTTAAAAACGGCTGGTACAGAACCACTAACGCTGCTAATACAAGGAAGTCTAGTCTGTAACGGGTATATTAATCGTTATCTCTTCAACTATGTCTCCCGTGTGTAACATGTCGTCGGTCCATTCGTCGGCTTTAGAGCTGCCTTTCAAGCACTCAACCAATTGTCGTCGACGCCGTGCTTCTACTGGATGAATTTGAACGATCCATGGGCATTTTTAGAGAGAGAGAGAGAGAGGAATTGTGGAAATTAAGACTACAGTACAGGAGGTGGAATTAATATTTCAACAAACAAATTGAGATCGAGAGGACTCCAAGTCAACCCAATGTCTGCAGTCGAATCTATTAATTTCTCTATCAAAATTCCGTTGATTCTTCCTCTGTAGATACTGTCCACGAGTTTGAGAGAGGTAAGGTAGTTGAGGTTTGTTAACATGAAATTTATAAACCTTCCCGTTTGGTCCTTCATTTTGGTCACGCGTATCGCACATGACCATTTAACAGTGAATCAATTCACGGTGATTGAGCAAGGGACCAACGATGGACAGAAAACGCAAACTTTGGTTAATGGTAAGACGTTTTGAAGTTCAGGGACTAACGGTGGACAAACCCAAAGTACAGGGACCAATGGTGCATTTCGACCTAGTTTTTTTGTTTTGAACTGTCTTGTTTTTTATTTTTCTCTTCTCTTTATCTCTATCTATCTATCTATCTATCTATCTATCTATCTATCTATCTATCTATCTATCTATCTATCTATCTATCTATCTATCTATCTATCTATCTATCTATCTATATTATTATTATTATTATTATTATTATTATTATTATTATTACTACATATAAAAGTCAAGGTTGTTTCTTACAAATTAATAGATAGACAAAAATAACCATTCGCCAAATAAACTACCCACCATTTAATTAAAGACAAAATAAGTAAATTTACCATGACAAAAAGTAATGTTTGGACAAAAATTGTCCTAACTATAATAAATCACTCACTATTAATTAAGGTTAAACAAGTAAATTTGTCATATACTAATTAACTCTTTGAATAATTAAATAATAATTTGATCACTTGACTTGTACCTATTTTAAAGTTAGGTCCTACATTATTGAATTATATTAATTTTGTCTTGTATTTTGATTTTGTTATCATTTTCCCCCTCCTACCATTATCGTTACACATATCGTCCAATATATTCTAAAATGACAAAAATACATTTACTCAAGAGACTAAAACTTTGAAGCTAAAAAAATATTTGAACCCAAAAAATAATATAGTTTTATTTCTTAAGTATATATGTTCGGGAAAGATATTGTTAGATATATATAGAAAAATGCAACTATAATAATAGATTTGTTAGTGAGTATCAAAATATTAAGCAAATATGTACCGTGTTTAGTTAATACCCATGAATAAGCTAAGAAAAATAAGTTAAGAAAATATTTAATAATGACAATAAGATGAAGAAAATGAAGAACCAATTGATAAATCTATGCGTTTTGTTAGAAAAGAAAGTTAAAATCTACTGTTTACTTCTTTCAATTTTCAGACTACTACAAACAGCCTTTAAAATTATCACTAGTCCCTAACTTATAGATATTATAAACAAAACAAATGTTAGTAATCACAAATAACTGCGTTCAAAATATTTTTACTCTTTTCCATAGCTAGGTTCCAAACCTCTAACCTCTTTTGGTCTTGACTTGTCTTCTCCTCTTCATCGGACTCGAGGTAGTTACATGTGAGAATCTCTCTATTCCCTCCTCTGGCTATCGACTTTCGTTCTTCTACCGCAACTCTCCTTTTATTGAAAGAGGTTGTCACCAACCGACATCCTTTTAAGTAGTCTTATCCTAAAATTATATTTTCTCCTTACTTAGTAATTTGCACTAAAAGTGGATTGGAACTAAGAAATGAGATTTGTTCAAAGAAAGAAGTTCGACTAAACGAAAGCTAAAGAGATTCTATGTTTCCATTTGAGGAAGGCAACGTGAGTTCGTTTCTTGGTGATGGTGATAACATTTCTGACGAGTGCAAGGATAGTGGTGTTAGAGGCGGTGCCGACTGCAATTGTAAGGATGACAGTGGTGGTTTAGATGAAATATGACATTTTGAGATTTTCAAATCCTCAAATTTTCAAAGATCCATATGGGTTTTAGTTTCAATTTGAAATTTTGAAAAATTAAAAAATTGAATTTGGGTTTGTAAAAAGTGAAATTTAAGGATGTGGTGGTGGTGTGCCCTAGGGGGCAAACTAGAAAATAATGATAAAATGAGATATGAAAATGACACAAAACTTAGGTTGGGTGGCAAAGTGGGATTTTATAGATACTTTGAGGGAATTTCGTATTTTTACCGTAAGTATATACTTTGAGGTTGAAAGTTTGATTTCTTTAACACAATATATTATTTTCTAAAAGGAGTCATAAATTCCATAAACGACTAGAAGGATGGTGGTGTTAGGGGCGGTGATGATGGCGATTGCAGGGATGACAGTAGTGGTTTAGATGAAATACAACATTGTAAGATTTCCAAATCATCAAATTTGCAAAAATCCATATGGGTTTCAGTTTCCATTTGAAAATTTGAAAAAATAAAATTTTGAATTTGAGTTTGTAAAAAGTGAAATTTGAGGATGTGGTGGTGGTGTGTCCATAAATGATGGCTTTTGCAAATTGATTACTTTGAAGGTAGGAGTACGGAATTAGAAAAAGAAATAAAATCAAATAAAAAATTAACTTCTGTGCTAATGGTGAAATTTGAGATGGTAGTGGTGGTGAGTATATGAATGATGAGGTTGACCGAAGAAAGTGAAGAATAAAATAATAAATAAAATAAAATCTAATTTTAATTTTGTTTTTGAGTAATACATTTTTTTCGCCTTAAAGTCTAACTACTGAAATAATTATTTATTGTTTTAATAAAAAAATATTTTAAATATCAAATGACAAACTAAATGATGAAAATATAATCAAATCTCACTTTTCGTCACAAGTAAAATATGACCAAGATAATCCTAACGTGTATTATTTTCCATTACTGCTTTTAACACTCATGAACGGGAGAGGATAAAGTCAAACAAATATAAAAATTATTTATGAAAGTAAGACATCATAGGTTGGGAAAGACATTATTAGAGGTATATGAAAAAATGTAACTATAATAATACATTTGTTGGTGAGTATCAAGATATTAGGCACTTATGTAGCATGTTTATTAACTACTTGTGAATAATCTAAGAAAATGTGTTAAGGCAAGGTGATATAATGTCAAGAAGATTTTAAAAATGAAGAAATTTGTTCACAAATCTTTGCGTTTTGTTAGAGAAGAACGCTAGAATCTATAAGAGATGCGTTTAAAGAAAGTAGTTTATATTAATGGAAGCTAAAAATATTTTATTTTTTCATTTTGGCAACGCAATGTGAACATGTTTCATGGTGGTGGTGATACCGGTGATGGAAATTGTAGGTATGCTGGTGGTGGTGGTGGGGCGATTGTAACCATGACAATGGTGGTTTGGGTGGAATACAATATTGTTAGATTTCCAAATCATCAATTATTCAAATCTTTATATGGGTTTGGATTTCAATCATCAAATTTGAAAATTCAAAAAATTGAATTCAGACTTGTAAATATTGAAATTTAAGGTTCTGGTGGTGGTAGGTCTATAAATGATAAGTTTTGCATATATGTTAATTTGAACGAAGGAGTGAGAAATTAGACAAAGAAATATAATTACAAAAAAAATTGATTTTTGGGTAATTATGTTTTTTGAGGTGATAGTGGTGGTGATGGAGGTGGTAGTGGTGGTAATGGTGGTGGGTCTATGAGCGATGAGGTTGATGGAAGAAAGTGAGGGATAATAAAATAAATTAAATAACTTCTAAATTTCATTTTTTGAGAATAATGCATTTTTTAACTTTAAATTTAAATATTAGACAATTTATAATTACAACATTGCTAGTTTTACAACTAATTTTATAACTTTCCTTACAACTAAGCCTTGTAACGATAATATTTTCGTTATAACTATGTCAAATTACAATCCCTCCCCCCAAAGTATCCACCAAATTACATAGTGCACTACAACCTAAGGTTTGTCCCATAATGGTATATCTAACGTTATATTTTTTCATATTTTCCACCCTAGCCGCGACAACGGTTTGAAAAGTCACGTTAAATAACATGTGGTCTTCCACGACGTTAACTCGAGGGAAATTATATGAATTCGATGTAAACTTTAGGGTGCTTAAAGTTCAAATTATAAAATGGAGTGGGGTCCTCCATGCATTCAATTTTTTCCTTCTGAAAGAAAATCTAGAGAAAAGACCAACCATTTTTTCCGATATTTACTTCCCACTACAAAAATTAATCCATAACCCGATCTAGGTTTTGTCCACTCCCTCCAAATTTTCTCTTAAATTTCCGTCTCTTAACCCAGATAATAGATATATATTTTTCCATTTCATTGTCAATTTTCTTATCTTGATAATGAAAACAAAGAAAATGAAAGATATGAAAAAAACTCTTACCCATAGTTACACATCTCCATCTCCATCTCCAATTTCATGTATGAAATAGGATCCACACGTATCCACCTTTTTGGTGAAACCCATCCACCACCGAAATCAATCAATTTCTCATCCCCGTCATCCTCTTACATGAATTTAAATTTACTTTTACTCTCCTAATTCTTTAAATAAACCAACCCGACCGCCATGGCAGCTTCTATGAGGTCAAAATCATTTAAAGTCATAGCTTCTTCAACATCTTCTCAATTTTGATACTTTGTTTTAAACCATGTGCATGTCGGTCGTATGCCCAATTTTCTCCCACAAAATTGAAGAGTATTTCAATAAAACCCTTAACTATTTCTCTTCATTCAAGCCCATCTCTCTCTTTGACGATTTCGTTGATAAGGTTTATGGGTTTTCTGTTAATTGCATGTTTTTTCAAGGGTTTTACTTTAAGCACTACTTTTGTAGGGAAGAGAATGAGGGAGATCAGAGATGGAGCTTGGCTAGAATCGAAGGGGGATGACGCTAGAGCTATGATAAACGTGACCAGAGTAGGAAGGGCTTGGGCCAGATATGTGAACTTGCACCCAGAGATGGCGGTGGCTATGGTGGGGCTAGCTGGAGATTGTGGCTATTATGGTGGACCCGAAGATGGGAACTTACACCGGGAGAAGAGAGAAGAAGAGGGTGTGGGATTAGAGTTTTTACTTTTAATACATTTACTACTTAACCGGATAAGAGAAATGACATTTTCGCCCCGTACATGGAAGGACACTTGCTATTTAACATGAATTTTCTAACATTCGTCAGTGATAGGGTGGAAAATGGGGGAAAAAAAGTAACGTCGGATACCATTATGAGACAAACTTTACATTGGGGTAAACTATGCGATTTTGTGGATACTTTGGGGGAAATTGTAATTTGGCCCTATAATTATTTTTGGATTATTAAAATAATTATTCATTATTTTTATTTAAAAACATATTCTAAATACTAAATAGTTAACTAAATACCGAAGTTATAGCCAAATCCCATTTTGTGCACCAAGCAAAATGACTAAAATAATCTTCATGTGACATGAGCATACCATTTTCCGTTACTATTTTTAATATCCACAGATGGGAGGGGAAAAAGTTGGACAACTAGCAAAATAAGGTATGAAAGTGAGACATTTCGTAGGTTGGGGTGGAATGTGAGATTTGGTGTGTAATTTTGGGAGTCAATCATATTTTGGCCCCATTGAAATTTGTCCAAAACACAAATTTCCCCCTAAAGTATCCACCAAATCTACTTTGGCCCACAACGTAATTTTTTAGCATTTCCATATTCTATGTAAAATTTGGTGATGAGATGTCATGTCTGGTAATCGTAGTGATAAACATGGTGTGACGAATAATGTTTAACTTAGAGAATATGCTCCAATAAAACCATAAACAATATCAACGGTTCCGATGAGAAATTGGTTGGAGTTGAAGCTATGGGCGATGAAGACGGATTGAACCGCTCATCAATGTCGTATACGTATGTGATGGATTCAAATAAGGTATTTGAAATTCATGTTGTATGCTTGTGTATTATGTTGTACGAGGGAGAAAGGGGAAAATGAATTGTGGAGTTTGGTGATCATTCAACATCGGAGGGTTATGACGTCTTTAATTTTTTGGTGGGTTCTTATTCGTGGCGGACCTGACACCTAAGTGCGATTATATGATCTTAAGTACAATATCTCTGTTATGATTCCGCTCTATTTTTATTTATTTTTCTATATAATAATTTGAATAAAACATTCATATACTCTTGAATTTTATCTTACTTAAAATTTACATACGAGGTCATTGCCGGAGAAGATGCAGAAAAAGCGTTGCCGGAGAAGAATAAAAGAAAGTTTCTCTTTGGGTAATAAAAGTAGATAAAATGTTTCCAAAAAATTACTAAAATGCCTTACACGTAAAATACCATGTGCACATTAATGTCAGATTGGTAACCTTCGTCGTGGCTAGGAGGCAAACTAGAAAAGAATTATAAAATGAGATATGAAAATGACATAAAACTTAGGTTGGGTGGCAATGTGAGACTTTATAGATACTTTGAAGGAATTTTGTAGTTTTAGTGTTAGTATATACTTTGGGGTTGAAAGTTTGATTTCTGTAACACAATATATTATTTTCTGAAAGGAGTCATAAATTCTATAAACGACATAAACAAAGTTTTCAACAACAATGTGTTTATCTTAGATAGTAAGTTTGAATTATTTTCTATTTACACACTCATAAAAGTAAATGAATTCATATTTGGTAAGAAAAAAGAGAATGAAAATAATCAACAAAAAAGATAAATTTGTAGGATAAGTTGTTGTACAATGACTAAAAGTATACATTATAAATGACCGGAAAACAAAGTATCAATAAAGCTAAAAGCACAACAACATAATTTATAAGTTTCAAAAATTTTAATGATTAAAACACAAAAACAACCAATAATCTCTCTACATATAAAATTCAAGGTTGTTTCTTACAAATTAATAGATAGACAAAAATAACCCTTCACTACATAAACTACCCACCATTTAATTAAGGACAAAACAAGTAAATATACCATGACAAAAAGTATTTTTTGGACAAAAATAGCCCTAACTATAATAAATCACTCATTATTAATTAAGGTTAAACAAGTAAATTTGACATATGCTAATTAATTCTATGAATAATTAAATAATAATTTGATCTCTTGACTTATACCTATTTTAAAGTTAGGTCATACATTATTGAAATCTATTAATTTCGTCTTGCATTTTGATTTTGTTATCATTTTCTCCCTCCTACCTTTATCATTACAAATATCGTCCAATATATTTTAAAATGACAAAAATGCATTTACTAAAGAGAGTAAAACTTTATTCGAAACTAAAAAATATTTGAAACTAAAAAATAATATAGTTTTATTTCTTAAGTATATATGTTCGGGAAAAACATTATTAGATGTATATAGAAAATTATAACTATAATAATAGATTTGTTAGTGAGTATCAAAATATTAAGCAAATTTGTAGCGTGTTTAGTTATTACCTATGAATAAGCTAAGAGAAATGAATTAAAAAAATATGTCATAATGTCAATAAGATGAAGAAAATGAATAACTAATTTATGAATCTATGTGTTTTATTAGAAAAGAAAGTTCAAATCTACTGTTCACTTCTTTGAATTTTCAGACTACTACAGATTGTTTTTAAAACTATCACTGGTCCCTAACTTATAGATATTACAAACAAAACAAATGTTAGTAATCACAAATAACTGTATTCAAAATATTTTACTCGTTTCCATAACTGGGTTTCAAACCTCTAATCTCTTTTGCTCTTAACTTGCTTACTCCTCTTCATCAAACTTGAGGTAGTTACATGTGAGAATCTTTTCATTCCCTCCTCTGGCTATCGACTTTCTTTCTTCTACGACAGCTCTCCTTTTATTGAAAGATGTTGTCACCAACCGACATCCTTTTAAGTAGTCCCATCCTAAAATTAGATTTTCTCCTTACTTAGTAATTTACACCAAAAGTGGATTGGAACTAAGAAATGAGAGATGTTCAAAGAAAGAAGTTCGATTAAATGAAAGCTAAAGAGATTCTATGTCCATTTGAGCAAGGCGAGGTGAGTGCGTTTCTTGGTGATGGTGATAATGTTTCTGATGATTGCAAGGATGGTGGTGTTAGGCGCGGCGACGACTACGATCATAGGGATGACAGTGGTGGTTTAGATGAAATACAACATTTAGAGATTTCCAAATCATCAAATTTTCAAAGATCCATATGGGTTCAGTTTCAATTTGAAAATTTGAAATTTTGAATTTGGGTTTGTAAAAAGTGAAATTTAAGGATGTGGTGGTGGTATGTCGTAGGGGGCAAACTAGAAAAAAATTATAAAATGAGATATGAAAATGACACAAAACTTAGGTTGGGTGGCAAAAATTATAAAATTATTTTTAGTGTAAGTATATACTTTGGGGTTGAAAGTTTGATCTCTCTAACACAATATATTATTTTCTAAAGGGAGTCATAAATTCCAAAAACCATTGCAAGAATGGTGGTGTAAGGGGCAGTGATAACGGCGATTGTAGGGATGACAGTTGTGGTTTAGATGAAATTCAACATTGTGGATGTCCAAATCATCAAATTTTCAAAGATCCATATGAGTTTCAGTTTTAATTTGAAAATTTGAAAAATTAAAATTTTGAATTTGGATTTGTAAAAAGTGAAATTTAAGGATGTGGTGGTGATGTGTTCCTAAATAATGGCTTTTTGAAATTGGTTACTTTGAAGGTGGGAGTAAGGAATTAGAAAAGGAAATAAAATCAAATAAAAAATTAACTTTTGTGCTAATGGTGAAATTTGCAGTGATAGTGGTGGTGAGTGTATGAATGATGAGGTTGATCGAAGAAAGTGAAAGATAAAATAATAAATTAAATAAAATCTAAATTTAGTTTTTTTAGTAATGCATTTTTTCGCCTTAAAGTTTAACAATTGAAATAACTATTTATTTTTTAAATAAAAAATATTTTAAATATCAAATGACAAACTAAATGATTAAAATATAATCAAATCTCACTTTGCGTCACAACTAACATATGACCAAGATAATCCTAAAATGTATGATTTTTCGTTACTGTTTTTAACACCTATGAACGGGAGAGGACAAAATCGGACAAATATAAAAATTGTGTATGAAAGTGAAACATCATAAGTTGGGAAAGATATTATTAGAGGTATATGAAAAAATGTAACTATAATAATACATTTGTTGGTAAGTATCAAGATATTAGACACTTATGTAGCATGTTTAGTAACTACTTGTGAATAATCTAAGAAAATGCGTTAAGGCAAGGTGATATAATGTCAAGAAGATTAAGAAAAATGGAGAACTTTGTTGACAAATCTTTGCATTTTGCTAGAGAAGAACGCTAGAATCTATATGATATGTGTTTGAAGAAAGTAGTCTGATTTAATGGAAGCTAAATATATTTTATTTTTTCGTTTTAGCATGGCAAGGTGAACGTGTTTCTTGGTGGTGATGATACCGGTGGTGAAAATTACAGGGATACTGGTGGTGGTGGTGGGGGCGATTGTAACCATGACAGTGGTGGTTTAGGTGGAATACGATATTATTAGATTTCCGAATCATTAATTTTTCAAATCTTCATATAGGTTTGCGTTTCAATCATCAAATTTGATAATTCAAAAAATTAAATTTAGGCTTGTTAATAGTGAAATTTAGGTTCTGATGGCGGTGAGTCTATAAATGATGAGTTTTGCATATATGTTAATTTGAATGAAGGAGTGAAAAATTAGACAAAGAAATAAAATTTAAAAAATAATAATTTTTGGGTTAATGATGTTATTTGAGGTGGTAGTGGTGGTGATGGAGGTGGTAATGGTGGTAATTGTGGTGGGTCTATGAGTGATGAGGTTGATGGAAGAAAGTGAAGGATAACAAAATAAATTAAATAACTTCTCAATTTCATTTTTTTAGAGTAATGCATTTTTTAACTTTAAATTTAAATAAGAGACAATTTATAATTACAACATTTCTAGCCTTACAACTAATTTTATAACTTTCTTTACAACTAAGCCTTATAAGAATAATATTTTCCTTATAACTATTCCAAATTACAATCCCTCTCCCCAAAGTGTCCACCAAATCACATAGAATATCCCAACCGAAGGTTTATCACTGATCGATGTATTTTATACGTCGATTTCGGGTACTTTTATGACTTAAATTTAGCGATTCCACGAGGCTTTTGGCTACTGATGTGTGTTTTCATTTGTTTTATGAGTTTCAGGGTTTTAGGTGAAATTATATGAATTATAAGGCTTTTTGGTGAATATTACAAGAAGGGGCCAAAGTGTAAATTTAAGAAGAAACGGAAAAAAAGAAGTCTGGAGACCTTGCAGCCGCAAGGTAGGCAGTGAGTCCAGACATTAATCCCCGTATATTGAAGACCCTTGCGGACGCAAGGGGGTAATGACCTTGTGGCCGCTAGGTAGGCAGAACCGACTTTCGGAGGTTTTCAAGCCAGACTAAAATTCCTAAACCCCCTACAACTCATTGGTATAAATAAAGGACGGTAGCCAGAGCTCAAGGACGTCCAAGAAGTAGTTTTTGATAGTTCTAGCGTAGGATTTAGAGTGTATAACATAATTTAGTTAATGTAATTATAGTTTTGAAGATCAATCCATGTATTCAATCATCTTCATGTGCTGTTCATTTTCGATGATGAACTAAACATCCATTAATCTAGGAGTTGGGAGGTAACTTGTATCGAATCTATACTTTAATCTATTTTTATTCATTCAATTCTTGTTGATTGTGGTGATTCTCAATCCCTCTATTATTTCACTTTGAACAAATGAATGTTATTGTGAATAATAAAGGCCTAGAGGTGCGGATAACTGCATGATCAATGTGCATATGTCGTACACTGGCTCACCACCATGATAAATTGAACCTATCGATGCAAGAGAGTGATAAGTTAGGGTCATGTTCCATATATGACCTAAGTGACAGTTAGGATCATATGTTCTTGTGCCTAGGATATAGAATGGACGAATTATTTGGAGATGGAGACTGAACGGTAATTCGATAGGCTATATCTATATTTTTGAATGAACCCAAGTAATTGAATGATACTTTATCAAAATAAGCTATAGAGGAGATACAAGTGAAACCCTAATCCTAGATTTCCCTCCACCATAAGATTTTCATAATCTGTAATTGCTGCTAAATTAGGTAACCCTAGAATAATAATTAGTTAGATTAAAATTAATATAAAAACCCCCTTTAGTTTAATAATTTGCTACCGATAATCGTGCTATTTGTGATCTTCTTGTCTCTGTGGTTCGACCCTTGCTTCCCAAAACTATTCTACAATAGTCTTGTCCACTTGCAAGGAAATAATTAAAATAAGACATCGATCAATCACATAATGGTATCTGACGTTATATTTTTTTCATATTATCCACCCTAGCTGTGACAATGGTTAGAAAAGTCACGTTAAATAACACGTGGTTCTTCCACGACATTAACTCGAAGGAATTGAAATATTAGGAATTCAATGTAAACTTTGGAGTGCTTATATTTTAAATATTAAAATGGAGTGGGGTCCACCATGCATTCAATTTTTCCTACTTAAAGAAAATCTAGAGAAAAGACCAACCATTTTTTTCGATATTTACTTCCCACTATAAAAATTAAGCCATAACCCGATCTGGGTTTTGTCCACTGACCCCTCCAAATTTTCTCTTAAATTTCTCTCTTTTAACCCAGATAAAATATATGTATTTTTAAATTTCATTGTCAATTTTTTTATCTTGATAATGAAAACAAAGAAAACGAAATATATGAAAAAAAAAACTCTTACCAGTAGTTATACATCTCCATCTCCAATTTCATGTATGAAATAGGATCCATGTACCCACCTTCTCTGGTGAAACCCATCCACCACTGAAATCAATCAATTTCTCATCCCCCTTCATCCTCTTACATGACATTAAATTTACTTTCTCTCTCATAATTCTTTAAATAAACAAACCCGACTGCCATGGCAGCTTCTATGAGGTCAAAATAATCTAAAGTCATAGCTTCTTCAACACCTTCTCAATTTTGATACTTTGTTTTAAACCATGTGCATGTCAGCCGTATGCCCAATTTTCTCCCACAAAATTGAAGAGTATTTCAATAAAACCCCTATGTAACATCCCGGATTCTTGCATGTGCATTGTGTGCTTGCCTTCATGTATTCTTGATGTTCATGAGCATGTTTACTTAGTCTATATATGATTTAGAAACATTCATAAGTCATTCATGAAGCCCTTAGCATGTTTAGAATCATGTTTGCATGCTTGTTTAATCGCCGGTTGAATTGCTTGTTAGTTCTTCTTCTTTCCCTCCTTCGTTTAGATCGTTCGGGTGTTGTTTGAGGGTGCTTGTGATGAGCTTTAAACTCATTTTTGTTGGGGTTTGAAACCCCCTTGATTTGGTTCTGCCGGGCTTGCCCTCGAAAGGTGGAATGACCTTGCCCCCGCAAGGTAGACAGAAAATGAAGTGTTGAGCGGTCACAAGGGTAGGGGGACCATGCGACCGCAAGGTCCCCCGAGACTGGTCTGCCCTGTTTCGATGTTTCTTGAATTCTACCCTTAAACCCCTATCCAAAACCTTTTCTAAACCCCACCTAAACCTCCCTAACCCTCCTTACTTATGTCCTAACATCTCTAACAAGTTTTAAGAGTGGATTAAGAGGGCTTTAGTGATCAATTAAACCACAAAAATCAGATTTAAAGAGACCACAATGTCATGACACTTGTCCCACTCAGTTTTTGAACCAATATACACCACATTTGCAGATTTTGACTCTCATTTCTCTCCCTCACTCTCCAAAAACGGGATTCCTCTTCTCCAAGACTCTCCCATGGCTTCTTGAAGCTCTCATCTTGGTCGTCCTTCATCCCTTCTCCATTTGCTCAAGCCACCACCATAGAAGAGTAGAGCTTGAAGAGTAGCTCATTTCCAACCGATCAATCTTTCCATTTTCTTTCTTGGGTGTAGAATACAAGTAAGTTACTTCCTTTCATCTTTGTTTTAGTTCTCATTGACCCTAAGGAAACAAAGCTTTTGATGTATGAGGTCAATGAGGACACATATATGCTTCCTATGCCTTCTTCTTGTATTTTGAAAGTATGAACTTGCTAGGAGCATGTATAGGAGGATTTTATGCTTAGTAAAGTTTATAATACTCTTTCATCTTGTCTATTTAAGGTTTTGAACATGTTAGAAACATGTATTATATATATTGATGGAAATGATGCTATATGAGAATGCCCTAGTTTAAGCCTATTTGACAAGTTGTTATGTTGTTATGTGTTCTATCCTATAAATTGAACTCTATGATGTATATGAATCACATTACAATGCCTTGATGAATTTATAACCTTGTTGAACTTAGAAATGGCCTAGGTTGGGTTATGAAGCACATAGCTTCAACTTCTCCAAAATTGGGAATTTATAGTAAAGACTCAACGGAGTCGACTCTAGGGAAGATTTGAACATGTTGAACCCTAAATTCAATCCCTACGAAGTTTGGACACCGTTTGATTGAGTTTACTCAAATATGAGCTTAGCTTAATTGTTTGCAACAAGTTGTTATGTATGAGTGGTTTTGAGCATTTAATTGCCTTGACATGATTTATGGTAGAGATTAATACCCTACTTGGTCGGATGAGTTCGCTCTTGTCGAATTCGATCCTTAATTGGTTTATGTCGAGTAAATATCTACTTGTGCATCACATTGAGTCCAGCTGACATTATTTGGTTTGTTTATTATGTCAGGGTGGGACGATGCATTGCCTTCACGAATTGTGAGATTCGTGCTCGCTATGGATCGCCGCACCTGGGACCTCACACACACCTCCATTGTTGGCCGCAATGGGGAAGTAGCCCCCTTTGCCGTATCAATACGTGCGCCATTGGCTGCTATCTAAATCGAGTAGGTTCTCGATAATAGTCGATGAAATCACAGAGCATCGATGTGGCACGATCCAGTATAACAAAGTTTATTGCAGGAGCTACGAAGCGGCCGTGACTATATCATATCCTACTCGTATGATTTATTTTCTCGCACTTACGTGAATAATGTGCTATGTGCTATATGATGAACATGTACCATAATTGTGATAAATGCCATGCTATGACATGAACATGCATTTTTAGTAACTTACTAAGTCTTTCGACTTACCCTATTTGTTTGTTTTGTTTTCCTTAGATTCGAGCCGAGGAGACGGTTCACGTTAGATTCGCCATACCCCCGTTTGTTTGCTTGTGAGCTCAAGGTTGCTCTTTTGGGACTTTTGGTAGCTAGACTTTTATTTTGGCAAGGACGTTGGGAAGCAAGTCACCTAGACTTGACTTTGGGGTTTTTGTTGTTGTAATATAACTTAATGACTTGATACTTATAATCTTTTGTATGCCGACTTATATGTCGAGCTTGTTTATATGTTAATGGTTCACTACAGTTTCTTCCGCTAAAGCTCTTTTAAAATATTATTGTTGTTGTTGTCTCCGGCATGTTGTGGCCGTTGAGGATATTATATGCATGTGTTAAAATTGTAGGAGTAGTTGTTGGGTTCCGGCTGTAACGTCGCCGATGACTTGTTTATTTTTAAGTTATTTTTCGGCCAAGTGTAGCCGAGTTGATGTTTGTATGCGATGTTGCGCCACATGAATTTTATTATCCTACTTGCGCATGCTTGTATCTTGCCTATTTGGACGGTCCGGCTCAGGATCTTGCATTGGGGTCCGGGTCGGGCTGTCACACTTGGTATCAGAGCTATAGGTTAGCTGTCGGCCAGGATAGGTTCCATGGCCTAGGTGGGTTGGTTATTTATGTGTTGATTCTAACGTCGAGTGAATTCTTATAGGGGTTCGATGGAGAATCCTAGGGATGGCAATGGCCGTGGTAGAGGTAGGCCCAGGAGAGGTCCGGCCGAGCCTGAGGCTGAGGTACCGCCGCCACAGAATCCGGTGGGTCTGGATATGGTAGAGTTACACCGTAGGTTGATGGCTTTTCTGGCAGGGGCAGGCCAGGGAGGTCAAGCTGAGGGAGCACCACCGCCACCTCGACAGGAGGAAGTTGTACCACCACCGAGACAGAGGAATGACACCACTCTTTTAGAGAGATTCCTTAAGCTGAAGCCTAGTACATTTCTTGGGGAGCCGAAACCTAAGGAGGCCGAGTTATGGATAGAGGAGATGATCAAAGTACTATCTATGTTAGGGTGTACCGATGAGGAGAGAGTCATGCTAGCGACGTTTAAGTTTAAGGGAGCCGCCGAGCATTGGTGGAATGTGTTGAAGGAGAGCTGGGAGATTCAGCAAGTTCCTATTACTTGGGCTAATTTTCAAAGGGAGTTTAAGAATGAGTATGTGCCGGATGTAGTTCGCAACAAAAGGGAGAAAGAATTTTATGATCTTGAGCAGGGTAGCATGACTGTAGCGGAGTATTCCGCGAAGTTCACTGAATTGAGCCGTTATTGTACATATCTGATTCCTACTGAAGCACGGAGGACACATAAGTTTGTTAAGGGGTTGAGAACTGAATTTAGGAAGCAAATTCTAGCACTTAAGCTCACTGATTATCGGAGTGCAGTTGATAGAGCTTATGAGGTGGAGCAGGATATTGAGGAGCACCGGGTCAAGAATAATTCGGGTAATGCACGACAGACTACTCAGAGCACTAATCAAAGGAATAATTCAGGTAACAGAAGGGGATACCAAGGAAACCGTGATAGGAGGGGTGGAGGCCAAGGTAGGCCACAGTCTGGGAAGCAGGGCAATAATACTTCTTTTACTCAGGGGCAGCAAGGATCGCGTAACAAGACTATGATTTGTTCATTATGTCAGAGGTCTGGACACACAGTTGATAGGTGTTGGGGAAAGACTGGGAAATGTTATTATTGTGGAGACGGGACTCACATGAAGAAAGATTGTCCAAAGTTTAAGGCCAATCAGTCGGGTAGCGCCGGTCAGCAATCTGGGGCTAAGAGAGATGGGGACGGTAAACCTAAGGTGCAGGGCCATGTGTTTGCGCTCGATCAACGCGAGGTTCAGGGATCTACGGCCGTGATAGGAGGTACTCTTTCTATATTCGATCATAAGGCTCGAGTTCTCATAGATCCAGGGTCTTCACATTCTTATGTTGCTTCGCACTTTGTTGAGAATCTAGGTGTACTGCCTCAACCTTTGCCATATTTGCTTGAAGTTTCTACCCTGCTCGGGGAATATATGCTCGCATCTGAAGTGTTTAAATCTTGTGATGTATTGGTGGGTGACCACACTTTGCATGCAGACTTGGTAGTTCTACCTATACGTGATTTTGATGTGATTCTTGGCATGAACTGGTTATGTTCTTATCATGCTATAGTTGACTGCCTTAAAAAGCGGGTTACTTTTTCTATGCCGGGTGTGCCTGAATTTACATTTGTGGGTGGTCATGCATCGAGTGGCTTGCATTTTATTTCTGCTCTGAGGGCTAGAAAATTATTGTCTCAAGGGTGTACGGGTTATCTTGCATGCGTTGTTGATAAGAGGAAATCTTCACCAAACTTAGAAGAGGTTCCGGTAGTATGTGAGTTTCCCGATGTATTTTCTACCGACCATGCTATGCCACCAGATAGAGAGATAGAATTTTGTATTGAGCTTATTCCGGGGACTTCACCGATTTCTAAGGCACCGTATAAGATGGCGCCCGCGGAGCTAAAGGAGTTGAAAATTCAGTTGCAAGAACTTTTAGAGATTGACTTTATTAAACCGAGTGTGTCGCCTTGGGGCGCACCGGTCTTATTTGTGAAGAAGAAAGATGGGAGTTTGCGGTTATGCATAGATAATCGGGAATTGAATAAGGTGACTATTAAGAATAAATATCCATTACCCCATATTGATGATCTTTTTGACCAATTGCAAGGGTCTATTGTGTATTCTAAGCTTGATTTGAGATGTGGTTACTATCAATTGAAGGTTAGAGAGGAAGACATTCCAAAGACGACTTTTCGCACTAGATATGGACACTTTGAATTTGTAGTGATGCCGTTTGGGTTGACGAATGCACCAGCGGTGTTTATGGACTTGATGAACCGTGTCTTTCATAGCTATCTTGATTGTTTCGTGGTAGTCTGATCGATGTTTTAATTAATCTTTTTCCTTGCAAGTGAACAAGACTATTATAGAATAGTATTGGAAGCAAGGGTCGAACCCACAGAGACAAGTGATCACGAACAGTGCAATTATTGATAGCAAATTATTAACCTAAGGGGGGTTTTTATGTTTAATTCTACTCTAAACTACTATTTATAGATGTTTAACAAATTAGACAGTAATAACAGATATGAAGATCGTATGGTGGGTGGAAATCTAGGATTCTGGGTTTCACTTATATCTCCTTTATGTTCAATTCATAATAATGTCATTCAATGTCTTGGGTTCGTTCACTAAAAATAGATATAGTCTGTTGAACAATTGGTTCAGCCTCCATCCCATAAAATTCATCCATTCTATATCCTAAGCACAGAACCTGTTAATCTAGTGTCACCTAGATTTATGATCTATCTGTCACCTAGATCATGTAAGAACACTGGTCCTAACTTATCACTCTCGTGCATCGATAGGTCCAATTTATTGTGTTGGTGAGCCGATTGTGCGACATATGCACTTGGTCATGCAGTTATCCGCACCTCTAAGCCTTTATTATTTGCGATTACATTCATTTGTTCAAAGCAAAATAATATAGGGGTTGATAAACAACACAATCAACAAGCATTGAATAGACATATATATATAAGAATCAAAACATAAATTCTATACAAGTTACCTCCCACCTCCTAGATTATGGATGATTTAGTTCATCATAGACAATGAACAACACATGGAGATGATCGGATACATGATTTGATCTTCAATACTTGGAAATTACAAAATCTAACTATGTTATACAATCTAAAACTACCTAAAATCTATGAAAAGAGAGCTTCCAGCCGTCCTCCCTTATGCTTTGGCTCGACATCTAGCTTCTATATATACTCGGGAGTTGTGATTGAATCGAATGACTGTGTGAAAATCCGAATGGGTCGCATTCTGCCTACCTTGCGGTCGCAAGGTGCTGGATACCTTGCGTCCGCAAGGTCTCCAGTGTGGGCGGCTTTTGATTTCTTTGATTGCTGGCTTCGAGGACCCGTACTGCCTACCTTGCGGTCGCAAGGTCTGAGGCACCTTGCGTCCGCAAGGTGTCCAGATTGTGCAGTTTCCTTGTTTCTTCAATTTTCCTTTTTGGCCCTTCTTGAAATTTGCACTTAAAACCCTCGAGTTTAACGTATTTTCACGAATAATCCTGAAACTTACAAAACTCACCGAAAACATATATTAGTACTCAAAAGACTCGTGAAATAGCATAATTTAAGTCATAGAAGTATATAAAATCGACGTATAAAATACATCGATCAAATACCCCCAAACTTGAACTTTGCTCGTCCACGAGTAAACAAATAAACTTATAAATACAAAAGCAAATGAATAACAAAAATAAAAAATCTTTTTGTGAGGGTGACACTATTTACACTCCTCTATAAACCCACAAACTCAAGGAGACTCTTTCGAGTGACTCGACTATGCAGATAAATACAAAAACAAATAAATACAAAAATGAATAAAATTACACACAAAATAAAACATAAAATCTTTTTGGCTTCATCTCAAGTTATAAGTATATGGCATGCATGTAATCTCAGTTTGGTGCTCACCACATATATGCAGGCTTAGTCATATAAAATCAACTAGTCTTTTCTTAAGACTGCTACTACTTTTAATTTCTCCGTGTGTGTGTGATCACCAGTCCTAAAGAATATCTTAACTAAAACAGTTTTATTAAGCTAAACACCACATTCATATGAAAATCAAAGTTTAATAGAAAATCATGCATTAAGAAGTATGAGATCTACCATCCAAACCCGGTCAATTACAGACAGAAAGGTCCCAAGGATTTAAAAGACTTATACATCCATCCCATGCACTTCTATGTATGACATACAATGCTCTCTTATCCCAATGACTTGTAATAGCTAAGATTATGCTAACACAGTGAGCTTTAGGGTGAATAATAGTGATTATGAAGTGTGTGATCAATTTCATGTTACTCACTTGACAGTAAAAACAACATAAGCATTGGCAAGAAGATCATTAGGTCTTTATAAGCTTGTAATGTAAGGCCAAGGTGTTGGGGGATTTGATGGAAAGGGATTGGAGTTCAAAGTGAGAGAGTAAGACTACCCTTTATCCCTCATACTTCCAAGCAAAAGGAAGTTTTCCCTATTTAGGCTAGGACCTGCAAAGACCACAAGTGGAGGGGTGCTTTTTGTTACTTTTCAGTTTTCTTCTTTCCCCCAAACTTGTTTTGGGCAATATATTCTTCTAAAAATATCACATCATTCCAATCAGCAGAATTTTTCTAACATATTTTCTCTTGAAAGCTATGCTTCCATTTGAATCTTTGTTTACACTCTTCTTCTTCCGTTTCATTTTTCGTCGACACATGATGTTTTTTTTTTTTTTTTCGACAACGGAAAGAAGAAGTCTTCTGAAAAATGGCCTAACTGAAAAGAAGTGGTCCTCATAGAATCAATTTCCCACCCACATCCTACTCTCTCAAAGGGTAGGCTAAAAGTGTATAGGCTTTTAGGGTTAAGTTAATGTGGGTAATAGAAATGATGGCGAATGGGGGTTTCAATAGTGTGCTTAGCACACTCCATTCTTTTTCATTAGGCTCAAAGGGGACACTAGGGATATATTTAGTATAGGTCAGGGAATATTTAGGCTCTAACGATCCAAAGATGGCCTAAGTCATTTCTTAATGCCAAATGCTCACATAGTATTTAAAGCAAGTAAGACAACACAAAATATCATATCAACTATGGGAATTGGGGTTGAATGTTTAGCATCACTGGATTTCACATAAGCATTCGCTAAGACAGATGGTAGGGACAATTGAGACTAACATGCAGACACGGTTCGAAAGTGTGCTTGAGATATATAAATGAGAAAAATCCAAGGGATCTAACTATCATGCAATTGACCCTAAGTTACAATTTAATGCAACAATTATGTTCGAATGGCTATGCATCATATTCTTGTGCATATCTTGTTGAAGTGAAATAGGTGTTATAAACTTTATAAAACTATTCTAATCAATCCATAAGTTATGGTGGTGTGAGTGCATGAAGAATTTGGAGAAAAGTAAAAGTTTCGCAAAATTAAGTAAATTCGGAGGGATCTGAGACTAACTATGCGGTTCATTGCACTAACTCCTCATTGATCACGACTAGCACTACCACATTTAAACTCGAGGATGAATATTTTGAATATATATATATATATATATATATATTTTTTAATATATATATTTTTAAGAAATTGGGAAATTTGGAGGTGAGGACAATGACACAATTGATGATGGGTCCCCATAAGAGGAACCCACGAGTATCCAAAATGAGTGTATTCTGGTCAAGGCAACACCTCCGAAAATAAGAAAAAATAAAAACAGGAAAAATAGGGTGAAGAGTTAAATGGTCATCGAGAAAAGAAATTTTCTTTCACCCTAAAAACATAGCCCAACTCCATTCCTCGTTAGGCTAGGACCACGCTAAGACAAAAGTTTTAAATCCCCCCAAACTTAATTTCTATTTTGTCCTCAAAATAGAGGAACATATGAGAGGATTGATGGGGTAGGACAAATATCAAAAGGACGTAGCGGGTCCACCTAACGAACGAAGATGGAACTTGGGCCTCGACTCACGGTGAGTCGGGCGGAAATAACGAACGAGGACGAAACTTCGGGGATCGTGCCGGGAGGAGTCCATACAGATTGGACATTACGTCCCACGGTGTTGGCCCAACCGAAAAATTGATGCAGTCAAGACGCATTTGGGCCAACTGCTGACTCATCATATCACTTAAGAGGACAGTTTCCTCCAGCCTGTTGGAGATCTCCACGAGTGGGTCCTCCTCTTCCTCTTCGGGTTCCTCCTCTTGAGGAACCCTCACTCTCGGCTGCTGGTGATGTTCAAACAAAATGGCCCTAGTAATGACCGGACCAGCCTTGCCTCTCGCGTGTTTGGGCATTCTCACGCCCCCCTACACAAATCGGTAATCAAATGCGGGACGCGAACCCCGCATTCGCATTCGTCCTACCTCTAATAAGGGTCTTGATTTGGCCGTTGATCAAACGGCCAACATCAATGGACCCACCAATCATAATGGTGTAGGTCAAGACAGCCCTCTCCCAATTCACCGTGTTTTGGTGACTTGAGGGCATGAGACGTCCGCAAACAAATTTATACACGGGCTTGGCCGTGTCTTGGAGGAAGGACTCTCTCATGGTGCGTGGTCCATGTGGTGGGTTACGGCTATAGGACCACTCCACACCAGGGGGAGCAATGGCAGCATTGACTACCTCGACAGGGATACGGGGGTGGAGGTGTGTGCTATAGTTATCGGCACCAGCCGCAAAGTTGGAGGTGCCGAAATATGTGTTAATGCTTTGGGCCGAAAAATCAACTACAGTGCCCCTAACATAAACAGTGTCTTGCACACCCCCATCCATGCTAATGTCACCATTAGCATAGAATTCTCGGACAATAGGGACTACGGCGTCCCTAGGCGGAGAATCTAATAAAAGCCCCCATCTACGAGCCATCAGATTGGGACGGATACCAAAGTCTTCAGCCTTGAATCCCCTTTCGGGCACCAAGGACTTGGAGAGCTTGTTCGTGTACCTCTCTGATGCCTCGTAGGACACGAATCGGGTTATGTCAAAATTATGCTCTTCCTCCTGAGCGGGGCCGGAGGATGAAGCACCGGAATTTCTACGCCTACGGAACATTTTTTGTTTGATTTTATAAAATTTTTAAAAACTAAAAAGTTTAACAATTAAAATTGTTTTAAAATTTTAAAATTAAAATTTATTCTAAAGCATGCAAAAATTATATCTACGTTAAAAATTTTCTAACACCCTAGCATGCAAATATTTTACGTATGAAATTAAAGAGGGTGTTAGGATTACTTGTTTGCAGCCTTAATTGAGTGAATGCAGCCGGAGTGGAGTCTGATCTTCAACGGCAATAATGGTGGTTCCTTCTCCTTCTCCTTCAAAAGCTTCACTTGATGAAGTGCAATGGCGGATGGGGGAGGTGGAGGATGAAGAGTTTGAGGAGGGAGGAGAGAGATCTTGAAGATAGTGCTGGAATTATGGAAGATCTTGCCGGAATTTGAAGAGGTTGGGCTGCTGCTGCTACTGCTTGAGAGAGAAGAGAAGTTTCTGTGTGAAATCTAGAAGGAAACCCGGCACAGTTTATAAAGAGGGACCTTGCGGTCGCAAGGTCTGCCACACCTTGCGTCCGCAAGGTTGGCAGTCAAACCGGTTCTGTTTCTGTGCATTCCCCATGACTGACAGTACGTGGATTCATGAGATTCGCATTTACTGGGGACCTTGCGGTCGCAAGGTCCTCCACACCTTGCGTCCGCAAGGTGGACAGAGTCTTCCATCTTGTTTTCTTTCCTATCTTTTCAGCAGTTTGCAGTTTAGCCCTTCCGTTAACTTCCGTTATGTCTTGGATATTTCCTGTATAAAAACTAAACAAAAATTCTAAACTAACAATTATTAGCAACATATAAATACAACACTAAGATGTTTTTCTCCCCCAAACTTGAATTTTGGCATATTTAATTTAAAAATAAAATTTAACGGAGAAAAGCATATTTAAACTAACTAATATAACAAATAATATTTAAAATAGTGGGTTGCCTCCCACTTAGCGCCTTTGTTTAATGTCTTTGGCTCGACCAAAGCGCAAGCCTAATCTCTTGGTGGTTCATTGTCAGCCAAACGGATTAACTCAATTGTTCGTTCAACTGACATTGGCTCAAAATATGGCTTGAGTCGGTGTCCATTCACTTTAAACACTTCATTATTTTTGGGGTTTTGTATATCAACAGCCCCATGAGGATAAATTCGTACTATTCTAAAGGGTCCAGACCATTTGGATTTTAACTTTCCTGGGAATAGCCTCAATCTTGAATTAAAAAGCAATACTTTCATACCTGGATGAAGCATTTTGTTGGCTAATCCCATGTCATGATACTTTTTGGTCTTTTCTTTATAAGTTTTCGCATTCTCATACGAATTTAGTCTATGTTCTTCTAACTCATTTAACTGAAACAATCTTTCTTCACCGGCCAATGTTAAGTCTAAATTCAATTCTTTAATTGCCCAATAGGCTTTGTGCTCAATTTCAACTGGTAAATGGCAGGCTTTGCCATAAACCATTCTATATGGACTCATTCCTATGGGTGTCTTAAAAGCAGTTCGGTATGCCCATAAAGCATCCTTGAGTTTAGATTCCCAATCTTTACGATTAGGCCTAACAGTCTTTTCTAATACTGCTTTTATCTGCCTATTGCTTACTTCTACTTGTCCGGATGTTTGTGGATGATACGGTGTAGCTAACTTGTGAGTTACACCATGCTTTCTAAGAACATTGTTTAACAACTTATTGGTAAAATGAGTTCCCTGGTCACTTATTATGGCCTTAGGGACTCCATATCTAGCAAATAAATCTTCTACAAACTTGACTACTGTTTTTCCATCATTTGTCTTGGTCGCTTCTGCTTCTATCCATTTAGAGACATAATCCACTGCTACTAGAATATACTCACAATTATTGGACACAGGGAAGGGACCCATAAAATCAATACCCCAAACATCAAAAATTTCAACTACTAAATTAACATGTAAGGGCATCTCGTTTCTCTTTCCTATACCACCTGTTCTTTGGCATTTGTCACATGTTACGTAAAAGCAGTTCACAATCTCTAAAAGCAAGTAGGCCAATACGACTGATTGCAAAATTTTACGAGCGGTTTTATTACCACTAAAATGACCTCCACAAGAATATCCATGGCGAAATTCCATGATACCTTGTTGGTCTTTTTCGGAATACATCTTCTTATTAAAGAATCAGAACAAATTTTGTATAAATGAGGAGCTTCCCAAAAATAATTTTTAGTTTC
This sequence comes from Codonopsis lanceolata, assembly GCA_013146195.2. NCBI lineage: Eukaryota > Viridiplantae > Streptophyta > Magnoliopsida > Asterales > Campanulaceae > Codonopsis > Codonopsis lanceolata. The sequence continues at coordinate 53,858,157 of CM028381.1, forward strand.
CGCCAAAAATTTCTTCTTTTCGTAATGATCAAAATCCGGATTAATGATATCAGACACATAGTAGTTGACAAAATCAGCATACCAAGGGTCAGAATCTTTAATGGCTAAGAGCTGTTCATCAGGAAAATTGTCATTTATGGGGATAGGATCATCAAGAAATTGACGTTCAAGCAAGGGTGAGAATTCTAACCTAGACAAATGGTCAGCAACAACATTCTCGGTTCCCTTTTTATCTTTGATAGTAATGTCAAATTCTTGTAGCAATAACATCCATCTAATTAATCTTGGTTTAGCATCCTTCTTACTTAACAGATATTTTAATGCAGAATGATCAGAAAAGATTATCACCTTTGATCCTAGCAGATATGATCTAAATTTTTCTAAAGCATATACTACTGCTAAAAATTCCTTTTCAGTAGTGGTATAATTCAATTGAGCATCATTTAGAGTTCTACTAGCATAATGGATCACATGAGGCTTTCTATCTACCCTTTGTCCTAACACGGCTCCAATCGCAAAATCTGATGCATCACACATGATTTCAAAAGGAAGTGACCAATCAGGGCCGGATAAAATTGGGGCAGTAGTTAACTTTTCTTTTAATAAATTAAAAGCTTCTAAACATTCTTTATCAAAAATAAATTATGTATCTTTTGCTAGCAAATTACATAGAGGTTTACAGATTTTGGAAAAATCTTTTATGAATCTTCGATAAAAACCGGCATGGCCTAGAAAACTTCGAACTCCTTTAACTGAAGTGGGAGGGGGTAGTTGTGAAATAACTTCGATTTTAGCTTTGTCAACTTCAATGCCTTTATTTGAAACAACATGCCCTAAGACAATTCCATGTTTTACCATGAAGTGACTTTTCTCCCAACTTAAAGTTAAATTAGTTTCGCAACATCTTTTTAGGACAGATGTAAGGTTTTCTAAACAATGATCAAAAGAATTTCCAAAAACTGAAAAATCGTCCATGAAAACTTCTACGCATCTTTCAACAACTAAATCGAAAATATAGATATCATGCATCTTTGAAAAGTAGGCGGTGCATTACACAACCCAAAAGGCATTCTCCTAAAAGCAAAAGTACCAAAGGGACATGTAAAGGTTGTTTTCTCTTGGTCTTCAGGTGCAACAGGGATCTGATTATACCCAGAAAAACCATCAAGAAAGCAATAATATTCATGACCGGCTAGTCTTTCAAGAATTTGGTCAATAAATGGCAAAGGAAAGTGGTCTTTCCTAGTTGCCGCATTTAATTTCCGCAAATCGATACACATTCTATAACCAGTTATAGTCCTCGTAGGGACTAATTCATCTTTCTCATTTTTAACAACAGTAATTCCTGACTTCTTAGGAACTACTTGGACAGGACTAACCCATTTACTATCTGATATAGGGTAAATTATACCCGCATCTAAAAGCTTAAGAACTTCTTTCCTAACAGCTTCTTCCATGTGTGGGTTAAGTCTTCTTTGTCTTTCTCTTGAAGGTTTACTACCTTCTTCTAAATGTATTTTATGCATGCACATAGAGGGACTAATTCCTTTTAAGTCAGCTAAGGACCATCCTAAAGCTTCTCTATGTGTCCATAAAACTTTTAACAAACTTGCTTCTTGTTTTTCCGTTAATTTGCTATAATAACAGGCAAAGTGTTACCTTCCCCTAAAAATGCATATTTTAAATGGGATGGTAATGGCTTTAATTCTTCGACTTTGGGAGAATTAATGGAAGGCATAAATTCAGAATTTTCTACTTTAATAGTTTCTTTTATTTTAGCCTCATTATTCTCTTCTTGCTTTTCTTCTTTAATATCTTCTATCTCAATTTCTTCGAAGAGAGATTTCAGAATCTCTACTTCATCATCTTTGATTTCATAACTTTCTTCTACTACTTTCTCAAACTCATCAGAATTATTTTCTGATTCTATTTTTATTTCTTTACCTTCTTCATTTTTCTTTTTACTAGCTTCTAACTTTTCTTTCTCTAATCTTTCCTCTTCTTCTATCTTTCCTCTTCTTTCAATTTCTCTTTCAATTTCCTCAATGTCAATTTTTATGGGAGGGATAGGGACTATCATCATAGACAATAAATCTATCTCTCTCATAATCTTCCTCTTCTTCAAAAGTTTCGGTTGATAATTTCTCAATCTCATCTATTGAAAAACCAGCCACTTATGTCACTAGGTCTATTCATAGCATCGAACACAGAAATTTCAACTGTTTCACCTAGGACTGACATTGTGAGTTTACCATTTTTCACATTAATCATTGTATTGGCAGTTGCCATAAATGGTCTGCCTAACAATATTGGGACTTCATTATTGGTGCATATCTTCCTTTCCATCTCTAGAACCACAAAGTCAAGCGGTATGATTAATTTATCAACTTTGAACTAGGATATCTTCCACTATACCCAAAGGATATTTAACTGAGCGATCAGCTAATTGCAATTGCATAGTAGTGGGTTTTAGTTCTCCTAAACCTAATTGTTTATAGACCGCGAAAGGCATCAAATTAATACTTGCTCCTAAATCTAGCATTGCTTTCATCTTTTTAGAGCTTCCCAATGAGACTTGGATATTAAAGCTACAGGTCTTTCAACTTAGGTGGTAATTCGGGTTGTAAAACACGTTTTCAGAAACAACAATCTTTTCGTTGTTTTCAAACTTGTGCTTTTTAGAGTGAAGATCTTTGAAAAACTTTGCATAAGCTGGAATATTTTTAATAACATTAAGCAAAGGTAAATTAACATTTACTTTGGATAACATATTATAAATTTCCGAAAACTGTTTGTCCATTCGGTTTTTCATAAGTCTTCTTGGAAACGGAATTGGAGGAACATAGGGTGGTGGAGCCACATAAGGTTCCTCTTCTTCTTGATCCAACTCTTTTTCAACTTCAATTGTATTATCTTTATTTTGAATTTCTTCCTCTTTTTCTTGTTCCTTATTTGGAAAATCTACTTCTACTTCTTTTTCTTTTTCTACCTCTTGATTACTTAAGTCATTAATCTTTTTATTACTATCACTATCTTTTTCGGTTTCTTTTTCAATTACTTTCTCAGAATTTTCTACTGTAGCAGGCATATTAGAAGGAGGATCAGATTACTTACCTCTTCACCTATCACCTTACCGCTTCGCAAGACGGTGATTGACTTAGCTTGCTCAGTTTGACTAGGGAACTTCCCTTCTTCTCTTTTATCTGCTCCAGAACTTTCAATGTGTTTCTTTAAATTTTCGATTTCTTCAAGCATGTACTTCATCAAAGCTGCTTGTCCTTTACTAGCTACTTCTTGCTTGGGAACTTCTTCAATTCTCAACTGATTTTGATTTGGCAACTGTGGAGGTTGTGGTGGTTGAGGTTGGAATTGTTGAGGTTGCAAAGGCTTATTTCCTCCCCAAGAAAAGTTAGGATGATTCCTCCAACCAGGATTATATGTGTTTGAATAAGGATCATTCCTTGGCCTTTGAGGGTACATATTCATAGCATTAGCCTGTTCAGAATACATAGCACTTGACGGACAAAAATTAGTAGCATGAGAATATAATCCACATAAGGCACATGCTTCTTGAATTTGCCAATTTTCAAATTGAGCTTGTGTATTTGAATTATCTTGCAATTGATATAGGCTCCTATTTTTACCTCTAGCACTTTTCTATTGGGAATTAATACTTAGCATCTCAAATAATTCTTCTAGTGCTTCTGGTGTCATTCTATTAATAGAACCACCAGCTGCACTATCAACCATAGTTTGTAAGCCTGGCGAAAGACCATGATAAAATTGAAGCACTAACACATGTTGAGCCAGATTATGATGAGGACACATAATAAGCAGATTTTTAAATCTATCCCATGACTCATGGAATGTTTCACCTGGTTCATTTTGGAATGACATGATTTGTTTTCTATACTCCGTAAGAGATGCATGTTTGTAAAATTTGCTCATAAACAAATCATATAATTGTGCCCAAGTATAAACACTATTTGGTGTTAGGTTCATAAACCATCTCTTTGCCAATTCTTTTAATGCACTGGGAAAATATTTCATTTTGATTTGATCTTCAGTCAACCCTCCTAAAGGAAAAGTACTCATCATGTATTCATATTCTCTTAAGAAACTGACAGGATCTTCATGGGGCATCCCATGAAAAGATGGTATGGCATTAAAATAATGTCCTTTTAACTCAAAATTCCTAACAGCATCTGGCAAGACTAGACATGATGTCACAACATTTAATGAAGGTCTACTAAAGTCATTAATAGTTCTTTGATTTACCACTACTTCCATATTTCTTCTTGCAGGCTCTTCTTGTCTTTGATTCCTATTGACTGGGTCAACTAGGTTTTCAGGATTACGAATATTGTTATTTTCTTCCATTGTAGGATCAACCAGAGGATCCTCTTGATTCAATTGGTCTTGATTATCAGGCTCGAAAGCTAGATTTTCAAAAAATTCTTGATATCTTTTAACAATATTTATATCTTGATCTAAGTCTACCAATTTAGGATTTAAAGATCTACGACCTTGCATAAAAATTAAAGTAATTTAAAAACAACTAACTATTAAAATAAAATAAAATCTTTTTGTATTTTTTTTTGAAAACAGAAAATTAAACTAAAAACTAAATTAAATTAAAAACTACGCTACCAACAAACTAACTACGTGAACTAGCTTATTCCCGGCAACGGCGCCAAAAACTTGATCGATGTTTTAATTAATCTTTTTCCTTGCAAGTGAACAAGACTATTATAGAATAGTATTGGAAGCAAGGGTCGAACCCACAGAGACAAGTGATCACGAACAGTGCAATTATTGATAGCAAATTATTAACCTAAGGGGGGTTTTTATGTTTAATTCTACTCTAAACTACTATTTATAGATGTTTAACTAATTAGACAGTAATAACAGATATGAAGATCGTATGGTGGGTGGAAATCTAGGATTCTGGGTTTCACTTATATCTCCTTTATGTTCAATTCATAATAATGTCATTCAATGTCTTGGGTTCGTTCACTAAAAATAGATATAGTCTGTTGAACAATTGGTTCAGCCTCCATCCCCGCAAAATTCATCCATTCTATATCCTAAGCACAGGAACTGTTAATCTAGCTGTCACCTAGATTTATGATCTATCTGTCACCTAGATCATGTAAGAACCTGGTCCTAACTTATCACTCTCGTGCATCGATAGGTCCAATTTATTGTGTTGGTGAGCCAGTGTACGACATATGCACTTGGTCATGCAGTTATCCGCACCTCTAAGCCTTTATTATTTGCGATTACATTCATTTGTTCAAAGCAAAATAATATAGGGGTTGATAAACAACACAATCAACAAGCATTGAATAGACATATATATATAAGAATCAAAACATAAATTCTATACAAGTTACCTCCCACCTCCTAGATTATGGATGATTTAGTTCATCATAGACAATGAACAACACATGGAGATGATCGGATACATGATTTGATCTTCAATACTTGGAATTACAGGATCTAACTATGTTATACAATCTAAAACTACCTAAAATCTATGAAAAGAGAGCTTCCAGCCGTCCTCCCTTATGCTTTGGCTCGACATCTAGCTTCTATATATACTCGGGAGTTGTGATTGAATCGAATGACTGTGTGAAAATCCGAATAGGTCGCATTCTGCCTACCTTGCGGTCGCAGGTCTTTGGATACCTGCGTCCGCAAGGTCTCCGGTGGGCGGCTTTTGATTTCTTTGATTGCGGCCGAGGACCCTTGCCTACCTTGCGGTCGCAAGGTCTGAGGCACCTTGCGTCCGCAAGGTGTCCAGATTGTGCAGTTTCCTTGTTTCTTCAATTTTCCTTTTTGGCCCTTCTTGAATTTGCACTTAAAACCCTCGAGTTTAACGTATTTTCACGAATAATCCTGAAACTTACAAAACTCACCGAAAACATATATTAGTACTCAAAAGACTCGTGAAATAGCATAATTTAAGTCATAGAAGTATATAAAATCGACGTATAAAATACATCGATCATAGTCTTTATTGATGACATCTTAGTGTATTCGAAATCTCGGGAGGAGCATGAGAAACACTTGAGGATTGTCTTGTCTATTCTTCGGGAGAAGCAGTTTTATGCGAAGTTTAGTAAATGTGCCTTTTGGCTTGAGGAAGTATCATTTTTGGGGCATATAGTTTCTAGCACCGGGATAGCCGTTGATCTTTCTAAGGTGGAAGCGGTGATGAATTGGAAGAGGCCTAGTTCAGTTACCGAGGTTCGGAGTTTCTTGGGTCTAGCGGGTTATTACCGGAGATTTATTGAGGGATTTTCTCGGATTGTGACTCCTATGACTAGATTGACACAAAAGAATATGCCATTTGTTTGGAGCGAGAAATGTGAGGCTAGTTTCCAAGAACTTAAGAAGCGGTTGACGTCGGCACCTATTTTGGCTTTGCCTAGTGGAGGAGATAATTTTGTGATTTATAGTGATGCTTCTAAGGAAGGTTTGGGTTGTGTTCTGATGCAAAATGGTAGAGTTATCGCTTATGCGTCGAGGAAGTTGTCTATTCATGAGCAGAATTACCCAACGCACGATTTAGAGTTGGCTGCGATTATTTTCGCGTTGCATAAATGGAAACACTACTTGTATGGGGCTAAGTTTGAGATTTTCACCGACCACAAAAGTTTGAAGTATTTGTTTTCTCAAAAGGAGTTGAACATGAGGCAAAGAAGATGGATGGAGAAATTAAAGGATCATGATTGCACTATTTTGTATCATCCGGGGAAGGCAAATGTAGTAGCGGATGCCTTGAGTAGGAAAGTTCATATGTCTTGTATGATGGTTAGAGAATGGAAGATGTTGGAAGATTTGCGAGATTGGGGTCCTAGCATTTATGATAGAGGTGTAATTTTTGCAAATGTTCGTGCCACGCCAGTGTTGTTTGGGAAAATTAAAGAAGCGCAAGGGAATGATCCGAGTTGAAGAAAATTGTTGATGGGTTGGCCGAGAATGTATCGCCTGATTTTGTGATTAATAGTGAGGGTACTTTGACATTTCGAGGTAGAATTTGTGTTCCTGCTAATGATGAATTGAAGAGGCTAGTTCTTGATGAGGGTCATAAAACGAGGTATACCATTCACCCGGGGAGCACGAAGATGTATTTGGATTTGAAAAGACAATTTTGGTGGAAAGGCATGAAGAGGGAAATTGCGGAGTATGTATCGAAGTGTTTGACTTGTCAGCAGGTTAAGGCTGAACATCAAAGGCCTGCAGGATTTCTACAACCACTTGAGATTCCTGATGGAAATGGGAGTTTATTACTATGGATTTTGTGACGGGGTTACCGCGCACGCAGAGAGGATTTAATGCAGTTTGGGTTATAGTTGATCGATTGACTAAGTCTGCACACTTTATTCCGATTGCGATCACTTGTTCATTGACTCAGTTAGCAGCTTTGTACATTCAGGAGATCGTGAGACTTCATGGCGTACCTGTGAGCATTGTGTCCGATAGAGATCCGAGGTTTACATCTAGATTTTGGAGGTCGTTGCAGGAGGCTTTGGGAACAGATTTGAAATTTAGTACAGCTTTTCATCCACAAACGGATGGTCAGTCGGAGCGGTTGATTCAGGTTTTGGAAGATATGCTTCGAGCTTGTGCCGTGGATTTTAAGGGAAGCTGGGATTCTCACTTACTTTTAGCCGAGTTTGCGTATAATAACAGTTACCAGTCGAGTATCAAGATGGCGCCGTATGAAGCATTGTATGGGCGTAAGTGTACATCACCGATTTGCTGGGACGAAGTTGGTGAGGCGAAACTTTGGGGTTCCGAGTTAGTGCAACAGTCGGTTGAGAGCGTGAAGTTGATTAGAGATAGATTACGCACCGCTCAAAGTCGACAAAAGAGTTACGCGGATAATCGTAGACGGGATCTAGAGTTCCAAGTGGGAGACTACGTATTCTTGAAGGTGTCACCAAGAAGGGGTACGAAGAGATTCGGCAAGAAAGGGAAGCTTACACCGAGGTACATTGGCCCGTTTGAGATTCTTGAGAAAGTTGGGTCTTTCGCTTATCGAGTTGCATTACCACCTTCACTTTCGGAGATTCATAATGTCTTCCATGTTTCTATGTTGCGGAAGTATTTGAAAGATGAGTCCCATGTACTTGAGTATGAGGAGATAACATTTGAGCCGGATATGTCTTATGTTGAAAAGCCCGTGAAGATTTTGGATACCAAGGAGCAAGTGCTACGAACCAAGAGGATTCCCTTAGTCAAGGTCCTTTGGAGAAATCACAACATTGAGGAAGCGACTTGGGAAACGGAAGCGGAGATGCGCGAGAAGCATCCACATTTGTTTGATGAACTTGGTAAGAATTTAGGGACTAAATTCCTAAAGGAGGGGAGAGTGTAACACCCCGGATTCTTGCATGTGCATTGTGTGCTTGCCTTCATGTATTCTTGATGTTCATGAGCATGTTTACTTAGTCTATATATGATTTAGAAACATTCATAAGTCATTCATGAAGCCCTTAGCATGTTTAGAATCATGTTTGCATGCTTGTTTAATCGCCGGTTGAATTGCTTGTTAGTTCTTCTTCTTTCCCTCCTTCGTTTAGATCGTTCGGGTGTTGTTTGAGGGTGCTTGTGATGAGCTTTAAACTCATTTTTGTTGGGGTTTGAAACCCCATTGATTTGGCTAAGTGTTTGGGGGTCTTTTAGGTTGAGTTTTGAGCCATTTTGGTTCTGCCGGGCTTGCCCTCGCAAGGTGGAATGACCTTGCCCCCGCAAGGTAGACAGAAAATGAAGTGTTGAGCATCCAGGAGGGATGCGGTCGCAAGGGTAGGGGGACCATGCGACCGCAAGGTCCCCCGAGACTGGTCTGCCCTGTTTCGATGTTTCTTGAATTCTACCCTTAAACCCCTATCCGAAACCTTTTCTAAACCCCACCTAAACCTCCCTAACCCTCCTTACTTATGTCCTAACATCTCTAACAAGTTTTAAGAGTGGATTAAGAGGGCTTTAGTGATCAATTAAACCACAAAAATCAGATTTAAAGAGACCACAATGTCATGACACTTGTCCCACTCAGTTTTTGAACCAATATACACCACATTTGCAGATTTTGACTCTCATTTCTCTCCCTCACTCTCTAAAAAAGGGATTCCTCTTCTCCAAGACTCTCCCATGGCTTCTTGAAGCTCTCATCTTGGTCCTCCTTCATCCCTTCTCCATTTGCTCAAGCCACCACCATAGAAGAGTAGAGCTTGAAGAGTAGCTCATTTCCAACCGATCAATCTTTCCATTTTCTTTCTTGGGTGTAGAATACAAGTAAGTTACTTCCTTTCATCTTTGTTTTAGTTCTCATTGACCCTAAGGAAACAAAGCTTTTGATGTATTAGGTCAATGAGGACACATATATGCTTCCTATGCCTTCTTCTTGTATTTTGAAAGTATGAACTTGCTAGGAGCATGTATAGGAGGATTTTATGCTTAGTAAAGTTTATAATACTCTTTCATCTTGTCTATTTAAGGTTTTGAACATGTTAGAAACATGTATTATATATATTGATGGAAGTGATGCTATATGAGAATGCCCTAGTTTAAGCCTATTTGACAAGTTGTTATGTTGTTATGTGTTCTATCCTATAAATTGAACTCTATGATGTATATGAATCACATTACAATGCCTTGATGAATTTATAACCTTGTTGAACTTAGAAATGGCCTAGGTTGGGTTATGAAGCACATAGCTTCAACTTCTCCAAAATTGGGAATTTATAGTAAAGACTCAACGGAGTCGACTCTAGGGAAGATTTGAACATGTTGAACCCTAAATTCAATCCCTACGAAGTTTGGACACCGTTTGATTGAGTTTACTCAAATATGAGCTTAGCTTAATTGTTTGCAACAAGTTGTTATGTATGAGTGGTTTTGAGCATTTAATTGCCTTGACATGATTTATAGTAGAGATTAATACCCTACTTGGTCGGATGAGTTCGCTCTTGTCGAATTCGATCCTTAATTGGTTTATGTCGAGTAAATATCTACTTGTGCATCACATTGAGTCCAGCTGGCATTATTTGGTTTGTTTATTACGTCAGGGTGGGACGATGCATTGCCTTCACGAATTGTGAGATTCGTGCTCGCTATGGATCGCCACACCTGGGACCTCACACACACCTCCATTGTTGGCCGCAATGGGGAAGTAGCCCCCTTTGCCGTATCAATACGTGCGCCATTGGCTGCTATCTAAATCGAGTAGGTTCTCGATAAAAGTCGATGAAATCACAGAGCATCGATGTGGCACGATCCAGTATAACAAAGTTTATTGCAGGAGCTACGAAGCGGCCGTGACTATATCATATCCTACTCGTATGATTTATTTTCTCGCACTTACGTGAATAATGTGCTATGTGCTATATGATGAACATGTACCATAATTGTGATAAATGCCATGCTATGTGAACATGCATTTTTAGTAACTTACTAAGTCTTTCGACTTACCCTATTTGTTTGTTTTGTTTTCCTTAGATTCGAGCCGAGGAGACGGTTCACGTTAGATTCGCCATACCCCCGTTTGTTTGCTTGTGAGCTCAAGGTTGCTCTTTTGGGACTTTTGGTAGCTAGACTTTTATTTTGGCAAGGACGTTGGGAAGCAAGTCACCTAGACTTGACTTTGGGGTTTTTGTTGTTGTAATATAACTTAATGACTTGATACTTATAATCTTTTGTATGCCGACTTGTATGTCGAGCTTGTTTATATGTTAATGGTTCACTACAGTTTCTTCCGCTAAAGCTCTTTTAAAATATTATTGTTGTTGTTGTCTCCGGCATGTTGTGGCCGTTGAGGATATTATATGCATGTGTTAAAATTGTAGGAGTAGTTGTTGGGTTCCGGCTGTAACGTCGCCGATGACTTGTTTATTTTTAAGTTATTTTCCGGCCAAGTGTAGCCGAGTTGATGTTTGTATGCGATGTTGCGCCACATGAATTTTATAATCCTACTTTCGCATGCTTGTATCTTGCCTATTTGGACGGCACGACTTGGGATCTCGCATTGGGGTCCGGGTCGGGCTGTCACACCCTAACTATTTCTTTCCATTTAACCCGTCTCTCTCTTTAATGAATTCGTCGATAAGGTTTATGGGTTTTCTTTTAATTGCATGTTTTTTCAAGGGTTTTAGTAAGTATACTCTATAGCTTCTGATTTCTAGTTTAATCACGAATTTTGTAGGGGAGAGAATGAGGGAGATCGGAGATGAGCTTGGCTAGAATCGATGGAGGACGATGCTAGAGCTATGATAGGCGTGACCAGAGTGGGAAGAGTTTGGGCCGGATATGGGAACTTGCACCCAGAGATGACGGCGGCTATGGTGGGGCTAATTGGAGATTGTGGCTATTACGGTGGACCCGAATATGGGAACTTACACCGGGAGAAGAGAGAAGGAGAGGGTGTGAGATTAGGGTTTGTACTTTTAATACATGTACTCCTTAACTAGATAAGGGAAATGACATTTTCGCCTCGTACGTGGAAGACCACGTGCTATTTAACGTGAATTTTCTAATGTCCGTCAGTGGTAGGGTGGAAAATGGGGAAAAAAAAGTAACGTCAGATACCATTATGAGACAAACTTTACATTGGGGTAAACTATGCAATTTGGTGTATACTTTGGGGGGGAAATTGTAATTGGTCCTATAATTATTTTTGGATTATTAAAATAATTATTCATTATTTTTATTTAAAAACATATTATAAATACTAAATGGTTAACTAAATACTGATGTTATAGCCAAATCTCATTTTGTGCGTCAAGCAAAATGGCCAAAATAATTTTCATGTGACATGCACATACCATTTTTCGTTACTATTTTTAATGTCCATAGACGGGAGGGGGTAAAGTGGGTCAAATAGTAAAATAAGGTATGAAAGTGAGACACTTCGTAGGTTGGGGACATACCATTTTTCGTTACTATTTTTAATGTCCATAGACGGGAGGGGGTAAAGTGGGTCAAATAGTAAAATAAGGTATGAAAGTGAGACACTTCGTAGGTTGGGGTGCAATGTGAGATTTAGTGTGTAATTTTGGGAGCTAATCATATTTTGGCCCCATTGAAATTTGTCCAAAATACAAATTTCCCCCTACAGTATCCACTAAATCCACTTTAGCCCACAACGTATTTTTTTAGCATTTGCATATTCCATGTCAAATTTGGTGATGAGATGTCATGTTTGGAATCGTAGTGATAAACATGGTGTGACGAATAATGTTTAACATCGAAAATATGCCCCAATCAAACCATAAACAATATCAACGGTTCCAATGAAAAATTTGTTGGAGTTGAAGTTATGGGCGATGAAAACGGATTGAACCATGGTTTGTCTCATCATTGTCGTATACGTATGTGATGAATTCAAATAAGAGATTTGAAATTCATGGTGTATGTTTGTGTATTATGTTGTACGAGGGAGAAAGGGGGAAATGAATTGTGGAGTTTGGTGATCATTCAACATCGGAGGGCTGTGACGTCTTTAAGTTTTTGGTGTGGGTTCTTATTCGTGGTGGCCTTGACGCCTAAGTGTGATTATCTGTTCTTGAATTCAATATCTCTGATATGATTCCACTCTATTTTTTTTTTTTCTATATAATAATTTGAATCAAACAATCATACACTTTTGAGTTTTATCTCACTTAAAATTTACATACGAGGTCATTGCCGAAGAAGATGTAGAGAAAGTGTTGCCGGAGAAGAAGAAAAGAAAGTGTCTCTTTGGGTAATAAAAGCAGAGAAAGTGTTGCCAAAAAAATGACTAATATGCCTTACACGTAAAATACCATGTGCACATTAGCGTCAGATTGATAACCTTCATCGTGGCTAGGGGGCAAACTAGAAAAAATTATAAAATGAGATATGAACAAAGTTTTCAACAACAATGTGTTTATCTAAGATAGAAAGTTTGAATTATTTTCAATTTACACACTCATAAAAGTAAATGGATTCATATTTGGTAATAAAAAAAGAGAATAAAAATAACCAACAAAAAAGACAAATTTGTAGGATAAGTTGCTATACAATGTGTAACACCCCGCTCCTTGGTTAGCTTGATTTGCGTGCAATATTCGCACTTCTTCCTTTGTTGACTGCATGTTTGGTTTGCGAGAGAGTCTAGATGTGTATGAGAGACCACATTAAGACCAAAACACTATTAAGAGATGCCCTATAGTTGTTGACTTGATAAAGTCACAAGTCGTAACTCGACGATAGTCGGAATGCGACGCGATTGAGAGTTTGCTTGTGTATCGTGTTCGTGACCTCGGTTTGGTCCTAGACCTTTACATGATGATTGAATTACATGTTTAGATGTATTAGACTTCAAGTTGGAGGTGTTCCTTAAGTCTATTGATGATTTGGAAGCTTTGGAGATAGCATTCGTCTCTATCGCGTAGTTCGGGGATTGAGTCGCGTAATCGTCTCTTCTTTGGAGTTCTTATTCTCCTTGTTGTTGTTTAACTTCTTAGAAGTATTTAAGCCTATTCATTAGCCTTTAGACTTGCTTTAAGTCTCCTTTCATTGCTTGTTCGATTGCTAGTTCATTCGTCGTTTTGGTTGCACGATGTTGCACATCTCTTTGGCAAACCATTGACGTTGAACCAAGCTACGACCAATTTCACCAGGTCGAGTTTACGTCGTGATAGACCATTTAAAACCGGTTCCCAAAAGGATTTGGATTGAAAGCGGATCCCAAGCTTCCCGTTTTTGGTAGGTCTTGGAAGCTGAAAACCTAATTCATTACTGCAACAATTACAATTGTCTGGGGCACTCTGTTGATTCTTGCAAGGTAAAAATCCCTCCACCATCAACAAACTCGAAAAACCATAAGCCTTCCAACCCTTCTACGACAGCGGAGCCATAGCATGATCACCCTAATGGTCCTAAACCTCCTTCGGGCAATTCCCCTCATTGGATTCCCAAGACTGTTGACAAAGGCAAGGAAATCATAATTGATTCTACACCAAGCCCTAGCCTTATTCTTTTGTGCAATGAAGGTCATAGCTTCTCTATTAAAACTCCTTGCCAAACTAATCCAGCAGAAGTCCCGATTGAATTAAATGATGAGTTAAATGCGAATGATAGCCCTCTCAATCAACCCTTAGTGATTAATAATGTTAATGTCCATTTGACCAATGTCTTGGGGAAGAAGTCTTCCACTTTGCCGACAGTGCATGAGGATGATTCGCTTAATGCTGGTGCCACTTTTCCTACTATTGTGGAAACGAACACTAAAACTTGAGATGAATCATTAGTGAATAATGATGATTCGCTTAATACTAGTGCCACTTCTCCTCTAGTCATTCCTTCTCACGGCAGGCAAGACTTAATCCATGAAAATCTAGGGCCCCCTTCTGGAATGCAAGCCCCAAACCTGGAAAAGTCATCTTCCCAACAAGATAAACAAGTTGCTTCGAATTTACCTACATGCTCGGTTTCTGCCAAGTACATCTCTACCACACCAAAGGTTGTCCAAATCGACTTACTAGAAGTCCTAAGGCTCCAATTCAGGTGAGCTCTTCATCAGGTTTATGCCCAAACTCCCCTCCTTAATTCAAGCCCTCGCCTGTAAGAGAAACCCCTTTGAAACCCGAGAAAACCCCAAACCTTGGAAACCCTAAGGTTGATTGTGTCACAAACTCTATGCCGGACAATGGTGGTTTTTTTAAGAAGATTATAGAGACAACAAGAATCAAAAAGAACCCATGAATATAATCTCACCCAACAAATATATGGTTCTACAAACTTTTCAATATGCGTTTGATCATAATTTTGTTATTTTGAGTTTTTTCAACTTTTAGTTAAAGTATTTCATTGAAGTCACCTTTTTATGGTTAAATGTTTAGTTTAATTTTCTTAACATACAAGTTAATATTTTATTTTATTTTGTTGACTTTTGGGTTTGTTTTGTTGACTCTAGTTGACCAGCTTTGACTTGGGTGTTTTGTGTAATTTTATGAGTTTACATGTTGTTTGACAATTGACCAGTGACCGACTTTACCATTTTGACCATTAGGAATTCAAGAATGTTAGCAATCATCGAGACTGAAAGGGCGAGTTGCATGCCCTAACCCCTGCCCGACTCTTAACGTAAGCCCCAAACCTTAGAATTTAGGTTTTCTCCCGTTTCCTATATAAAAGGGGGTGGCAACTCTTTTTACATATTTTGAGAGTCCACTCGAGAGAACTGAGTATATTCCATGGGCTTAAGTTTTAATACCATCCCATCTTTCACATAAGAAGAGGGGTCGAAATGGGGTTCTCACAGTTACGGTTGATCATATGTCCCTTGTTTTGTCGAGGGCATGCAGATCACCGGTAGTGGACACTATTCTATGCCTTCCACAACATTAACAGGTAATTGTGTTATTGTAACATGGTACATCTATACATCATCTAATTGGCACCTCATTAATCTGCAAATGTGCTATATCCTTCTCATAGTCTTCTTTTTCCACAATTAATCTACAAATGTGTTTCGTCGTATTTCATCTTATCATTGATTACTGTTATTCTTCATTATAATACTAAGTAATATGGGCCTTTCTAGAGAATATGGTTACCTGGCATGCGTGGTCAAGAGCATTATTTAATTAACCTGTAGCAGGCCAATGTTTGTTTTTGTCTTCTTTTATAGCCACATTTCCACTTTATTTCAGGCAATGGATAAGTGAAATGAATTTTACGTAACATTTACAACGAGGGACAGAGCTGGTATTTGTCAATAACTTCTCAAAACTTCGAATATGATTCTCTAGCGACGGCCAAGCCTTCTGTACACGAATCTTTATAAAATGTTGGGTTGGCTTGTATCTATGAAGCTTGAGTCTATCAATAGTTTACTTAATTGCTTAATCTACCCTAGACGAGGTCTCCCTTAATACCCAAAAGTGATCATGTTCACTAGAAAATTGCAACCAATGCTTTGATGCTGATTAATTTTCTCGTCCTTGGATCATTTTCTAAATAATAAATATTCTCTCCAGATTTTACTTTCTGCCATGAAGCATGTCCGCAAGGGAAAGAAGGATACACCTGTGGAAGAGGTATAATTATGCTTTGCTTAACAGCAGAGGTCATTGATTTCTTTAGCGAGTCACTTATTTATCATGTACTTTATATGGATATTCAGCTCAATAGATCTTGTTTAGAGATGTGCAAGTCAACTTCAATACCACCGGTTGAAATAATTGAACTTTCAACATGTGTCGGGTTCTGTTTTTGATTGACCTCTTGAGTCTTGCTTGTTTTCTGTTTTTGGCGCCTTCATTACTTTTTCTGTTAGATTATTATATTAATTATTCTGTATATATCTCCTATATTTAGATCCCTAGTTTATAACCTAAATACTAGGTAGGGTAACCTGATTAATAGGATTGTATCCATGTGTATATATCCTTTCTTAATGCAATACAACACTCACGGATTAATATCTTTCATGGTATCAGAGCATACCCTAGTCTAATTTCTTCCGCTGCATTCTCTTCTCTTAAGACTATTTTTTTCTTTTCAACATTCAATGGCCGACAAAACAACCTTCCATCAAGCTCTTACTGTTACCAGCATTAAGAACTGTATTCCTATCACCCTTGCGATGGAAAAGGTTCAATATACCTCGTGGGCGGAACTCTTCAAAATCCATTGTCGTGTGTATCAAGTAATACACCACATCATTCCCCCTAAGACCGACTCTGTGGCCACAACCTCTGCCAAGGCTGTTGAGGTCGATCCCGAGTTATGGTCTCGCCTTGATGCCACCGTCATTCAGTGGATCTACAGCACCATCTCCAATGATCTTATGAAGACCATCATTGTAACAGATGCCACTGCGCAACAGGCATGGGAACGGCTCTCTAGTATCTTCCAAGACAACAAGCACTCACGTGCTTTGTATTTGGAGAACCAGTTTAATCACGTCCAGTTGGATGCTTTTCCTAACATCTCTGCCTACTGCCAAGAACTGAAGATGTTGGCTGATCAACTTTCTAATGTCGGCACACCGGTTTCCAACCAAAAGTTACTCTTACAGTTCATTGCGGGTTTAACGACAATTATGATGTTATTGCAACTATTATTTAGCAGAGTACTCCTTTGCCTCATTTCTATGAGGGCCATTCCATGCTTATTCTGTAAGAAACTTGCAAAGCTAAACGCGTGGCTACTACAACCGTCACTGCTGACACGACTCTTTACTCTTCGAACTCTCCTTCGGCAACCAACCAGCCCTCTGTACCAAGCTCAGTGACCCTCCTTTTCGTCACAACACTAGGAAGCAACACAGCCAATCACATGGACATAACAGAGGTGGTGGTCGTGGCAGAAATAATCGTGGCGGTCAGAATGGCAGTCACAGCCGGGGTCACCAACAGCAACCTCATCCATGGCAGAACACACTACCATGGGCGTGGTTATCCCCTTGGGCTGCTTGGGGACCGAACACCTGAATTCCCCCTCCTTGTCCATATCTGACTACATCCTGGCCCCGTCCGCCATCTCCTCAGTCAGGTATTCTTGGCCACCGTCCTTAGCAGCTCACGGTACATCACCAGACTCCTCATCCAGTTATGCCCCAATTGACATTTAAGCTACGTTGCACACCATGTCTCTACGTCCTCCCGACGATACTTTCTAAATAGACACAGGCGCCACATCCCACATAACGGCCTCGAACGATACTCTCGTCTTATTTTAATTCGAGCATTTTAAATCGTAATATACTTGTTGGCAATGGACAAGGCATCCCAATCTTAGGTTCTGGACACACATCACTTCCTCCCCCCCATCCACCTTTCCTTTTAAATAATGCCCTTCATGCTCCATATATAGTTAATAATCTTATATCTGTTCGTCGTTTCATAATTGATAATAATGTATCTCTTGAATTTGATACTTTCGGTTTTTCTGTCAAGGACTTTCAGAGGGGAATTTCACTAATGAGATGTAATAGCACCGGGGATCTCTATCCAGTTACTAACAGCCTTTCAGTCACATCTCCGTCCGCTTTTGCTACCATCTCTCCTTCTCTATGGCACAGCCGTTTGGGCAATCATGGCAACACTATCTCGTGATCCCTTAGAAATAACAATTTTATTCAATATAGACATGTTAAACATTCTATTTGTGAACTTTGTATTTTTGGCAAACATATTAAGCTGTAATTTTATTCTTCTTCTCCTTGCACTTTCATGCCGTTTGATATTATGCATAGTGGTTTGTGGACCTCTCCTATTTTAAGTTCGGCTGGGCATAAATATTATCTTTTACTTTCGGATGATTATTCTAATTTTGTGTAGACTTTTCCCATTGGTCAAAAGTCCCAAGTTTACTCTTTTTTCTCATCTTTCTCTAAATATATTCACACCTAGTTTGCTTGTCAAATAAAATGTTTCCAATGTTACAATGGCAAGGAATTTGACAATACTCGTTTTGAAAATTTTGTTCTCAAAATGGCATGCATTGCTTTCTCTTGCCCTTACACCTGTCAACAAAATGGAAAAGCCGAACGTAAATTACGCACCATAAATAACTTGGTTAGCACCCTCCTTGCTCAATCCTCTCTCCCACCTTCGTTTTGGCATCACGCTCTAAACATGGCTACTTATCTCTTAAATATTCTCCCCACCAAAATTTGAAATCACAAATCCCCGACTCATTTCCTCTATAATTGGGCCCCTACCTATGACCATTTACGTGTATTTGGTTGTTTATGTTATCCCATTCACCCTTCCTCTATGATAAATAAACTCCAACCCCGTTCTACTCCTTGTGTATTTTTAGGATACCCGTCTAATCGTCGCGGGTATAAATGCTTCGACCTCTCGAGCCATAAAAGCATTATTTCTCGTCATGTTTTATTTGATGAAACTCAATTTCCCTTTGCTAAACTAAATACACCTACTCCCACCTCATATGACTTTCTATCTACTGGCATACACCCCTATTTCTTCCCCATTATCCATCACCAATTTGCCCCAAGTCCACCAAATGCCCCTCTAAGCCCACAGCCGGCTCCTTCCAGTCCAGCGCGACCCACATCTAGCTCCATCTTTTCTCAGCCCACACCTTCTCCGTCTGGTCCAATTCCCACTTTCACCCCAAACTACAACGCCTCCTTTTGGTCCAAGCTCCTTGCACTCTTCCACAGTTCCCTTTTCCCTAAGGCCCAGTCCTTCTTCCTCCCTATCTTCCCTTCCTACGGCCCACTCAGCCAATGTTCCCCAAACAACAGACCATTCCCCAAACCCAACTGCTGCTCCTGTTCCAGTCTGCACCATAGAAACTCGTGGCATGCATGACATTTTTAAACCTAAAGTTCACTACAACTTGATTGTTTCTCTCCCTCCATCTCATATTCCTAAAAATCCCGTCTCCGCCTTATCCGAACCTAATTGGGGTGCCGCCATGAATACACTACTTTTATTAAACATAACATGTGGGAGTTAGTTCCTTGTCCTTATAATGTTAATATTATTCATTCTATGTGGATTTTTTGTCACAAATTTAATTTTGATGGTTCCTGTGAGCGACACAAAGCTCGTCTTGTTGGTGATGGCAGGTCTCAGCAAGTTGGTATCGATTGTGATGAAACCTTCAGTCCAGTGGTAAAACCGGCCACCATTCACACCTTTTAAGCATCGCCTTATCTAAATCGTGATCTACTCATCAATTCGACGTCATGAATGCTTTCTTACACGGCCAGCTTAAGGAAATAATCTTTATGCATCAACCTTAGGTTTTCAAGACCCGGTTCATCCAGATAATGTATGCCTTTTAAAGAAATCCCTTTATGGCCTTAAGCAGGCTCCTCATGCTTGATATCACCGATTCGCAGAATTTGTTGCTACTATTGGTTTTTCACATAGCAAGTTTGACCACTCCCTATTTATTTATCGTAATGGCAACGATATAGCTTAATTATATTCTGCTTTACGTCGATGATATAATTTCTTACTGCTTCTTCTAACGATCTTCGTCAAACTATCATCTCTCTTCCTGCTTCAGAATTTTCTATGAAGGATTTGGGCACCTTGCATTATTTTCTCGGCATTGTTGTCAAACATTTTGCGGGAGGCTTATTTCTCGGTCAACAAAAGTATATCGAGTCTATTCTTGAACGTGCTGGCATGTTTTCTTTCGGAATGTCTTCAGTGAATTCAGCTGTTACAAGTCATACTTTTCTTCTGATTTGGTTATTGATATGCATGTGTGCTGTACACACACATACAAGACTATGTCTAACTTGTGTTCACATAAGTAATATTTATGTGAAAGCTCAGCTTGTATAGGATAAAGAGAATTTCCGTTTCTTTTCATCCTTCAGACATTTCTACTTTATGCATTAAGCAGTAAATTAAGTCAATAATATTCAAAAATTGTATAACTATGGTTTCATCACAAATCAGGCTGGGATAAGAATCCATTTAGCCACGAAAAAATAAAAATACAATTTTGTACTCAGTTTTGTTCAAGTCTATATCATACACTTTTTTTTTTTTTTTATCTAAAATGATTTCTTAAAGAGCTAATAAGAGAAATTAGATTTTATCAATCTAAGCATGCTCTAGATTTAATGAGATTACTACTACCTCCGTTTTTATGAGAAAGTCCTCTCCATTTTATCTTTAATTTGATTCACACTTTAATTAATGGTCTCACTCTCGCATGGGCATCTTTGAAAATACACACTATGACATTTTGGAAATGTGGGAATCTTATTTTTGACATTTATGATTTGGTATTGGAGCCTTCCAGATATTCCAACAACTTAATTTCCAGAAAGCATTAAAGAGCTAGAAGGGAAAATATTTGAATCTTCATCCCGAAGAAGAGAGGGGAGAAGATGGGTTGTAGGTAGGTCTTTTAATTACAACACATTACCCATTAACCCACCCAACTTAATCTAACCCCACCCATTAATATTTTTTGGTTGAAGCGGGTAACCCGTTTCGACCTAATAATAGTAACGGGTCGGGTAGAGTTGGTTCGGATCAGTCCCGTTACCCATTTCGACCCGTGTTGGGGGGCGATCCATTTCAACCCGATCCGACTCAACTCATTTCAACTTGTTTGATATTTCGGTTCTAACGAGTTTCAACCCGTTTCAACTCATTACCCATTTCAACCCAACCCAACCCACCCAATTGTCAAGCATAGTTGTAGGTAGGAGAAATTAGATTTTATCAATCTACCAAACCGGAATTAATTCAGCCCAATAACCTCCAAATGTTAAGGTAGATTTTATCAATCTACCAAACTATAATTAATTCAATGCAATAACTCCAAACAATTTGTTAGATTTTATCAATCTATCAAAGTGAAGTAATTCAAAATCAATTTTCTTAGAGATAAGTTGTGTTTGTGCCGTTGCACATTGATTTTGACAAAATCCGTTACAATTAAGCATGTTCTAGATTTTAGGACCAAGCAGCCTTACCTCTAACAAAAATTACAGGAAATCAATAACATCCTATAAAAACACCCTTTGTTGGACTAGTTAGACTAAATAGTACTCTCTCTTTCTCTCTCTCTCTCTCTCTCTCTCCCTTACGAGTGTTGTTGATAACATTCAAAGCTAAGGGAACACTTGAACCAGATAACCATGGAGTGTAGTCGTGAAAGAAACGGAGAACACCTCGTTAAAGCTACTCCAGAAGTCGAAGAAAGTGCATTGGAGATTGGAGCAGATAAGATCAGCAGTTTACCAGAACCTATCCTCCATAAAATCATGTCACTCCTACCAACAAAATATGCCATAAGAACATCTTCCCTTTCGAAAAAATGGGAGTTCTTTTGGTCTAGCT
Organism: Codonopsis lanceolata; assembly: GCA_013146195.2. Classification (NCBI taxonomy): domain Eukaryota; kingdom Viridiplantae; phylum Streptophyta; class Magnoliopsida; order Asterales; family Campanulaceae; genus Codonopsis; species Codonopsis lanceolata. The sequence goes on from CM028381.1 coordinate 53,879,984, forward strand.
TCCCAGAAGTTATTCTCAAGGAGGTAAATATTCGAGGCCCTGCTATTAACATATCAGGTCCAAATACTTTCATTCAATGTAGGCGTAGATTCATGAGGTACATGCAGCGAACTCTTTCACACCGCTGCATGGAAAACCTTGACAAACTTGAGATCTCCACGTTCCAACCTGGTAACAAGGAGATCTATGATGTTGTTGATGGCTTCATAGATGCAGCCATCAAAGGTCGATTAAAGGGACTTGACCTGAAATTTCCTAATACATTCCATCATATCACTGTAGAAGAAAGTGGATGTGAGGTATGTTATAAGTTGCCAGAAGTTATGTTTTCATTTGGATCATCCTTGGTGTTTCTAAAGGTTGAAGGGTGTCAGGTAATGGAGTTTAATAATCTTGTTAGTTTTCCATTTCTCACATTTCTTTCTATGAAAAACACACATATAAAAGATTCATTTCTAGAAAGAATTATTGGAAGTTGTCCAGCATTGGAATCCTTATCCTTACGGGGTTGTCATGGACTGAAAGCTTTTAGAATCTCCCATAGTAAAGTGAGACAATTTGCATTGGGGGGATTCACAGAAATGGAAGATATTAAGATAGACGCCCCAAGTGTTCTATCATTCAAATTCTTAGGAAACTATATTGTACATGAGAATGGTGATGATGAAGAGTCAGGATTTAACCCATCAAATGATGTCTATAGGTTTCATTGTCTCAATACTTTAACCCTTGTTTATGTAAGCATCAAAGCAGAGACAATGAATCTTGCGCTCTCAAACTTGCTGAATTTGACGACTCTAAAAATTAAGAGTTGTAGTGCTTCTGAGAGGCTTCTAATTTCTGGGGAAAGTCTAACCAATTTGGTGATAAAAGATTCTGATTTTCTAGAAAATGTGGAGATTCAAGCTCAGAAGCTTCGTGTATTTATCTACGCTCACAATAGAAATCGCTTTGGATTCGAAAAGATGGGATTCAATTTTCTACGAAGTCTTTCTATAAAAGGAAATGATGATCTAACTGGTAGCAATCTTGAGTACATAGTTTCCTGCTCACCTCTTCTGGTCGCTTTGGTTCTAAAATCATGCACCAAAATGGAGCATATTATAGTATCAAGTGCCTCGCTCGAGTGTTTGGTCATCAAAGAATGTTTAAACTTGAACGTGGTTACCATTTTGGCTCCCAAACTCCTGGTCCTCAAATACACCGGGCCAGTTTTGATGTTTCCCCAGCTATCAACCTCTTATAAGCTCTTTGTAGAGCTGTTTCTAAAAGAGTCTTCTGATGATCAGAAGAAAACAAGGATTTGGAGCTTGTCACAATATGGGAGTTCCTTCACAAATTTTCAGGCTATGCTAAATCGATGATGGTTCAATGCACGTCTGCTGAGGTACGTTATAGTACAAAAAAATACGACAATTTTCTGTTAAGAATCCTTTGAATTTCATTATATCATATTACTTTTCATCATCCTAACTTGTTGCTTTCTCTTTCCGTTTTGGCTAGTTTATGATGATGCCCAAGGACTTGCCTTCACCAATAGATTACCTAAAGAAATTCAATGTCCAAACATTGTTGATGGGAGTGAATCTCTTGAACCTTTTGCAAAGAGTTCTAGGCATCTCGTATTACTTCGAGAAACTATGCATTGAACTGACTGGGTCGCGTTCCATAGAATTGGAGGTACTTCTATAGTTATCTTTTATCATATTTGATCAATTGTCAATTTCTTTTAAATTCAACAGAAGTAGTTTTCTCTTACTTTTCAACCTTTGGACACATATTAATTGGGATTAATTTGATTTTCAGTTTAAGGACTTCAGTAACGAAGAACTGTTGGAGAGACTAAGGTCTCCTGAGATTTATGATTGCGTCAAAGAAAACCTTATTGAGGTAAGGGCGAGAAACCTGGAAGGTAAAGAGGACGAAATAAAGCTGATAGAGTATTTGCTTGGCAAAGCATCAGTTTTGAGAACCATGTCCATCTCTAAAATTTTCGCAACTCATACTCACTGTTCTGAGTTTATCGAAAAGGTGAAAAATCTACCAAAGGCTTCTTCGAATGTAGAAATTGTCTACTCCTAATAAAGTTTAATCTTCTGTGGCTAGCTGTTTAGTGATCTATGTATTTAAAATCCTTTAAAAGTAATGAATTGTTTAGTGTTGGCATTGAATTTTCTGTATTACATTTTCAAAGGAATGGATTTGTTCTTCATTCTTTCAAAGTACAAGTGATTCTCAGATTTTATTGTGATGTTGAGACGAGTCTTCTCCTTCTATCTTTTTGCAAAATCTAGCCTTCTAAACAGCTGATTGTTCTACCCCACAACAGGACCCCTTTATAAAACCATTTAAACATGCCTTGATGTGGTTAGTTCCAAAAGCTTTAATTAGATGGTTATGGTTTCATGGAATTTATTACTAATTACTAATTACTAAAAAAAAAATCACGTGGAAGCTTTATGATAAAAACTGAAAAACCTTTAAAAGAAACCGGTTCTGTCATGTGTTAGAGTCCTTGTGTTTTTTTCTCTCCATATTTCTATTAAAACATAATTTTATCCATTTTGAGATTCATGAGAGAGTTTTACTAGTAGAAAACTTAGGGAAAAATATCAAAAAATCTCACTAAAAAATTCTCATATCCAAAAAGTCCCAAAAATATTTCTTCTATCTAAAAGGTCCTGAAGTTAAATTCTCATATAGCTCTTGTATAATATGTTATTATATTTCATTGTCTTTTGTTGAATTGATTGACCTCCTTTATAGTTATTATTGATTTTTTTAGGGATGAGCTGATTCTACCCCTAATAAGCTATCTACTATGTACATTAATGTAGAAGGCAAAGTATACATCTCTTCTCTCTTCTTCTCTCTACATATAAAAGCCAAGGTTGTTTCTTACAAATTAATAGATGAACAAAAATAACCTTCACCAAATAAATCACCCACTATTTAATTTAGGACAAAACAAGTAAATTTATCATGACAAAAAATAATGTTTAGACAAAAATAGCCCTAAATATAATAAATCACTCACCATTAATTAAGGTGAAACAAATAAATTTGTCATATGCTAATTAATTACATGAGGAATTAAATAATAATTTGATCCATTGACTTGTATATATTTTAAAGTTAGGTCCTATATTTTAGGGACAATAAAATATAACGAGTGACATGCTCGATTCGTGCGATAATAGGGAATACTTTGGTATAGTTTGTTATATGTAAAATATTACATACCTTGGTATTTGTGTGTAAGAAAATAAATGCTTAAGTGTTTATTTACAAACAAATAAGCATACTTATTTCGTGTGTTGAGCTCCCCTACTTTGGGACTCGACGATTGTGTTTATTAGCAATTAAACATCTACTTGTGGATCGCATTGAGTCCAGCTTGCATATGTGGTTGTGTCGACAATGGGACGACAGTAGTCTTTACGATAGTTAAAGCTCGTGATCGATATGGGTCGTTGCATGGGTCTCTCCCTTGTTATTGGCTGGGACAAGGATATAGCCTTGTTAGAGCAAATCACATGACAAAAAGAAGGCTTGTAAGGGTAAAATAGGCCTTCAAGGCCTATTTTATCTTGCTTTCACCTTTCTTGGTCAAAGTAGGTTTTTAAATTAGTTAGTGTTAATTTAGGACTTAGAATTTTGTGTTAGATTTAGTTTAGTTAATTTTTGGTAGCAAGATCTCTTTGTAGATTTCGGCTACATTATTTTTAGTAACTAAATCTTGGGAAGTATCCTAGTCAAACCAAGACTCTTTTCTTTCCTCATAATTGGTAAGAAAATTTTGCAAGTTTGGCAAGTTGGTGATTTTTCCATTGAATTGCTAATCCTTTCCCTTGTAGAATGTGGTATCTTTTGCCGTGTGTTTGTAGGGGTTGCCAAATATATATTGAGGGCTGGAATACGGGTTGAGGTAGAGCTTGTGAGAAAGAATCAAGGCAAAGTGTCTGAGAGCAGAAAGCATAACATTCAGAATCAGTTCTTCCAGAAAAAAAGCTCCATCGCTGAAGGCTGTCAATGTTGCAACATTGGCAGTAACAACAGTTTTCTGAAAAACTATTTTGTGCTTCCTGTTCTTGTTTTTAAGGAAGCTGTCTTTATTTATTTCCCACGTTTTGTTTAACTGTTTTATGCGGGATTTTATTCTTCAAGATACATTGTCTTGTGAGAATTTTTGCTAGTGATTTCACTAAGATTTTTCCGTGTAAAACTTTGATATTTTTAGTGAAATTTGTGTGGCCTTGAGGCTTGGTCTACAAGTATTAAACTTGTAGATTGTTTTTGGTAAAAAAAACTTGGACTTTATCCTTCTGTTTGGTACTGTGACAAACTTTAAACTTCTGCTGCTATTATTTGTTGCTTTATTGTGTTTGCCATTGTAGCTACAATCACAGCTACATTGGTAATCACATTGACTTCTATTGAGAGTTCGCGTTTTCACGTTCTTTCAATTGGTATCAGAGCCTTCTCTTGATATCACTAAGAGTCGATTCTGGTTAAAGTCGTGATGGATTCTCAGTATGAGAACGTGGTTCGCCCTCCTACTTTTACTAATGCTAATTACTCTATCTGGAAAGTCAAGATGCGTATCTTCATCAAATCAATTTATGAGAGAGCGTGGCTTGCTGTTTTAAATGGTTGGAGTCCACCCAAAACAACAGATTCGGATGGTGATGTCAAGGTCACCAAAGAATCTGAGTGGACCAATGATGATAGGAACACTGCATCCTTTAACTCAAAAGCCTTGTCTGCTATTTATAAAGCCTTAGATGCTAAGTGCTCGTTTGTTGCAGCTTATTTGAAGTGATTTTTGACTTTTGGCTTTTGAAAAGCCATATTTAGAGTGTTTGTTTCAGCTTATAAGCCAAAAGCCAATAAGTGAGGTACAACACCCTTTATGCATGGAAAAGCAAAAGCCAAAAAACCAAAATTTTGAGCTTTTTTGGGTTTTTTTTAAAAGATGAAGACAACTATTTATTAATAAATATTTTATTATCCCCATTTCATCTTTTTATGAAATATACATAAAAATATGAATACTAATTTTGAAGTTTTTTTTTTTTAACAAAAAAATATAACAACTCATAAACAACTTTTCAACATTTGTAACAAACAGTCTATCATGCAATCAGTCAAAAGTCATTCAGCCATAAGCTTAAGCTATCAGCCATAAGTCATAAGCCATCAGCCACAACAAACGAGCCCTAATACTTTTAGGGTGATAGCAAATTATGAATCTGCTAAAGATGTTTGGGAGGCCCTTCAGACTTTGTGTGAAGGACCTGCCAGTGTTCGTGCTTCTAAGTTAAGAATGCTCACCACTCAATTTGAAAACACTAGAATGCATGAGTCTGAGGATATCATGACATATTATGGTAGACTTCTTGATTTATCTAATTCTGCACTTGTTTTAGGAGATCCTATTACTAATGAGCGTCTTGTTAGCAAGATGATGAGAACTTTGCCTGAAAGGTTCAATGTCAAGATATGTGCAATCGAAGAAGCACATGATATTGACAAGATGAGTTTTGAAAGACTGGCTGGAATTCTTCAAAACTTTGAACTGAACCTAAACGATCAAATAAAACAAAAAGGCAAAGGGGCTTCATCATCTTCTACACCCATTGTGAAGAATATTGCTATGCCTGCTCCAATCGATCTCTCATGTGATTTGCTTGAAATACAAAAGGATATTGATGAGTCTGATTTTGGAGAAGAATCTATTGCTCTATTGACTACCAAATTCAAAAAAATTTGAAAAATAAGTGTAAGACCCCGATTCCTTGGGATTAACTTTGAATGGTTTTGTGTTGAGTTTTGTGTAGCATTGCACACGCTGTAGATCGGATTTCAGTTTGGGCCGCGTATTCGTGCTTATCAGATACAACTTGTAGTTTAACAGCCACAATTTTGTGTAGACGACTCAGAATCGAGATCCGTTTGGTGCGTTAGAAGCTAGACTTCGAGATCTTTCTAACCATACCTTATTTGTAATTTTCGGGCTTATAGTTCACCCTAGGCTGGTCTTTGAAGTTAACTGAAATTATTGGATAACATTTGGGCTTTGGTCACTTTTGGCCCATTAGGCTTTGAGCCCATTAACATCCCTTACTTGATATTCAACCATAATCCACCATTTATGAGTTCGAAGTTTGGACTTCCAAACCCGATTTGTTATAGAATATTTATCCGTTTTTATTTTCGACTCCGCAGGGGTGTTGTACGTGTTGAAAACTTACTTTGTACCCGAAAATTATGGAGTAGTGTAACCGACTCCTTTGAGGTTTGTAATTTATTTAGGGGATGATTATACCCTTATTTAAATTTAGATATAATAATAAGAAATTATTATTTGACATCTATGGGCAAATAAATATTTAGCGGTTGTGACCAAAAAGTGTTTTAGTATTTTAATTGACCTTACATGGTTAATTCGTATGACAATTAAAAATATTAATTGAGGGAATAATATATTAGTCCCTACGTGTTAGAAATATTTATGTGGTATTGTATTTCACTTTACGGAGTCAAATTTGAGTTGATTTAAAATTAAGTCAACTGGGTAGTATAGACTGATTTTGGTACGCAGCTGAGTTGTTTTGATCGAGGAACCCTCGAAATATTTTTGTTTGGTTTGAGATTTTTAAGGCTTTTACTTTAGACATTTACAGAGTGTCAGGAGAAGAAATCACGTCGTTTCGTCGAACGGTGTTCAAACTGGAGCCGTTTGAAAATCAATGTAACACTTGCGGTTACTGTAGCAACCGGGCAGCCATTGTTTTTATGATTTTTGGAGTGAAAACTCCATCCTATCCCCCAATTAAACCCCCTCCCTTCCTCTTGTGCACTCCCTTGGGGGGCAATATGGTCCCTTAGCCTTCCTTAAGTAAATAAAAACTCTTCTTTCTCCCCATTTTCTTCAAAACCGTGAGATACAAGGAGGAAGAGATGGAGAGATCGGTAGAGAGCTCCTCGTCGAACCGAGACCGTCATCGCGAAGCTCTTGACGAGGAGAACGTTTCCCCTCAGTTTGTTCCCGTTTTATTTCGAGTTTATCGCCCGAAATAGGTACGTGACTAAACCCTCTACTTTCTCTTTCTAGCTCAAATTGAGGCTAGGGTGTTAGAGGCTTGTTCTCCATGAATTGTTGAGCTATTACATGTCTTGATGATGGGTTTTGATTTGTAAAAATATGGGGTTTGGGGCTGTTGAACATGAGGTTGGATTTGTTGGGTTTGTGGTGATTATTGAAATAATTAGTAATAAAAATTACTTGTTAAATGGGTTTAGGAACCCAAATGAATATAATCTCGAAATTATACTTTGCCCTAGAATTTGGTAATTGCTAATTTGACTCAATTGAGTTAATTAAAATTTTAAATTTGTTGTTTTGAGCCCTAGGATAAATTCCTACGACTTTTTGGGTTTGTCGGGTCTCAATTGGGAGATTTTGAGATTTGGTCGTGTGAGACCGGAATTGGTGAATTTGTGTATTGATTGGGTTTAGGACTCAAATTGAAATCCTTGGGTGATACTAGCTTGAGAATATTGTTAGTTAACAAAATTAAGTTGTTTGAGAATTTAGGATACAAAGAAAAAGGAAACATATTTTGAAATGGGTACAGTCCCTGTTTTGGGCATTTTTCCGAAAAATACTGTAGCAATTCCGTCCGTGATAATTTTCTGATTCTTGGATATGTTATACCTATACATGTTAGGTAACTCCCTGTAAAGTTTCATTAATTTTCGAGTTAAGGAAGTATTTTTCATGAGTCACGAACATGGCTGCGACAGTGGGACTGTCACAGTGAAAACAGATTTTCTATGGGATTGGGGTGACTGTATTCTAAAGAATACAAGTCCAAATGGAGTACTTTAAAGTTCCAAATTATAGTTTCAAGAGTCTAGTTTCTGAATATATAAAATTCATGAAATTTGGAGTTGTGAGGAATTAATGGTTGAATTTACAAGTTGACTGGGCAGAATGTGTAATAGCAGCAAATCTGATTATTATCTTGAAATTGAAGTGACTATATTTGGATGAATATAAATCCGAATGAAGTGATTTAAAAGGCTAAGTTATAGTTTGAAGAGCCTAGTTTCAGAATATGTAAGATTCAGAAAATTTAGAGTTATGATGAATTATTGGTCAATTTTACAAAATGGCTGCGCAGAATGAGTTATTACTAAGTTGGAATTCCAACTGTTAGAATGGGTATCTTTCGGTGCATGAACATCGAGTAGAGAATGATTGATTTGGTTTGAAGAATGGATTACCATTCAGGGATATTCTAGAGTGTATCCTCAATTTCGACGTAGAGACCCTTTAGATGCTCTTAGAGCATAGTGAATTTGTATCTAATAAACGATTCTATTCACGTGAATATGATTGGATGAGTTTATGAACTAACATGAACTTTAATGAGTTGAGACTATAAAATGATTTATCATTCTAGAAATATTGTAAGGCGTATACCATTGTTGATTAAGTACCCTAGACTAACAAAGTAGTCTTGGTGAATATATGATGGGTTAATGGTTAAGTAAATAACTTAGCTTGGTTGTATACTAGAATATGAAATTCTATGATTGATTTAGATTATGACATAATGCATAATTCCTACCTTTGTTGAGATTTGTATCTTGTATGCATTTGAGAATATGACTCATGAAGCATATATTTCCTTTGATTACTTGATGGTTTTATTGGTGTTGATTTCCTAACTTGTATTTAAATTGTATTCCATTAACAAGTGGAACTGCGAACTTGAAATCAACTTAGGCTACCAACTCATACTTGACTTAGTGACTTGTGAACTAGGGTTCCTAAATGGAATGAGATCCTAGAAATGTCTTAAATGAAAACGTAGAACGAGACCCTACGACTCCTAGAATCCATTGACTAGATTACTAGCTTTTGGACCTTGACTTGAATAGAGTGGACAACTTGACACTTGGGATTTTAGAGACTCAATGAGCTCCTATTGTGGTTTTGTGATTATTGTAACAGTGTGCATAATCGTATGAGTTTAGTAGATCTTTATATCTACTTGAGAATTTGCAAGTAAACATCTACTTGTGCATTGCATATAAGTCCAGCTGGCATTACTTGAGTTTTTACGTTGATGGTGGGACGATGCATTGTCTTCACGAATTATGGGATTCGTGGTTACAATGTATCGCCGTACCGGATTCGGTTCACACACCCCTCCACTGCTAGCTACAGTGGGGAAGTAGCCCCCTTTGTCGTAACTAAAAGAGCGCATTGGTTAGTGCTATTTTCCCGAGTAGAGAGCTCGGACCCGAGAAGAGAGCTCGGTACTTTGATACCCAATCACGAGTATCACTGGCCCGATATGATTAATATTTGTGATTGCAGGAGCAACACAGCGACATTGATTCGGTATTCTCTCTTAAACCTTTATGTGGCTTACTATGAGCACTTATGTAATAACAAAGTGTTACCTGAAACATGAAATATAAATGACCATGTTTGTATTGATTGTGAATTAATGAGAGACTTGTTATGTATTTATGTAGATACATATACTGATACGGTTACTAAGCCTGGAAATCTTCAAACGTCTAATGCCAATACTGATGCCAATGATTCATTGCCAGCCTCGAATGAGAATAGTTGTGGAATTACCATTGATCTCCCAATTTATAGTAAGCCTACAACTACTCAAGAGGGCCCCAGTTCATCGAATATTATGAATGCTGATCCTGTTTTGAATACTCGAAGTTCGGATTGTGTATCTCCCAATCGTTATGCTGTGCTTAACACGTTGGATAATGAGGATGATCCTGACGATGATACTTTGCAAGCTCTAAATTTGGAAGGCCATCACCAGCCCCCTCCTAAACCCAAGATTCCTGCAGCTCCTGTTATCAGACAAACTCGATCAAAGACAGTAAAGTCCTCAGCTTCTGAATCTAAAACTAGTGCCTAATGGATTGTAAAGTTCTTTTTTGGAACGTTCGTGGAATTGGTAACGAACCAACGGTAAGCCGTCTTAAGCAGCTTGTTAAGCTTCACAAATTATCTGTCATTGCCATTTTTGAGCCGATGTTAGATCCTTCCAAAATTGCTCTCATTACTCGTCGATTAAATTTTCGATTTTCTTTCTCTAATTCTGCCAGCTCCATATGGGTTTTCATTAAATCCAGCTTTACTTGTAGACTTGTTCAAGAGACTTCCCAGCATATTACTCTCCATATTAAACACTTTTCTTGGCCTATTAATGTTCTTTTTTCCTGTGTATATGCGAGGTGTGACTCGCGTGATCGTCAAGATCTTTGGGATGATATGATCAGTACTAGCCTGAACTTTTCTCAAACCCCTTGGATAATTGGAGGGGATTTTAATATAATTCTTCACCCTGAGGAAAAAAGTGGGGGAGTTGGATGGGATCGCAATGGTGCTATGGACTTTCATGCCTGCTTGTCTGCTTCGGGTTTAATTGATCTGGGCTTTTCTGGGAGCAACTTTACCTGGTGGAATAAGCGTGCTGGAACAGCCACCATTCATCAACGGATTGATAGAGTGCTGTGTAACGCTTCTTGGCTGGACACATTTCAGTTAACTTCAGTTCATCATCTCAACAGGAATTGTTCTGATCACTCTCCTTTACTCACTACTATTGCTCGTCAAGTCACTCGCCATACTGCTCCTTTCAAATTCCTAAATGTTTGGACTTCTCACGATTCTTTTAAGGATACTGTTCAGCAAGCTTGGAATCAGCCTGTTGTGGGTAGGCCGATGGTTGGTTTTTCTAGTAAACTCCGAAATGTCAAGGCGGCGCTCAAAGTTTGGAATAAATCTGTTTTCGGCAACATTTTTGACAATCTTAAAGCTGCAGAAGATGAGGTGGCAGAAATGGAATTACTTTATGAAATCAATAATTCTCCTTTGAACCGTGAGAATTTAATGAATGCCCAGGCCTCTCAACGCAGATTCTTGTTACAGGAGGAAGCTTATTGGCGTCAGAAAACTAAAATCAAATGGTTGCAAAAAGGTCAAGGAAACTCGAAGCTTTTTCATGCATCTGTCAAACAAACTCAACGTCGCCTCCACATCCATTCTATCCATGATGAAGCTGGCACTCTTCTCTCAACGGATACGGATATTAAACAGGCTGCAGTTCACTATTTTAGTTCCCAGCTTACAGATGAAGGCACTTCTCCTTCTAATTTGGATATGATCCCCTCTTTGATAACGCCAGATTGGAATGAATCTCTAATAACTCCTCCTTCTTTGTCAGAAGTAAAGGCAATGTTTCTGGTCTTAATGGGGATAGTGCTTCAGGTCCTGATGGTTTCACTGGGCTATTTTACTCCTATTGTTGGGACATTATTGGTGCTGATTTTCACCAAGCTATTTTGGAGTTTTTTTCGGGGTTTACTCTTCCACGGTCATGGTCGAGTACGTTAATTGCCACTATTCCTAAGGTTGATGTCCCTACTTCTTTTAAGGATTTTAGACCTATAAGCCTGTGTAACTTCTGCTCTAAGGTCATATCTAAAATCCTTTCAACAAGGCTTGCTGTCATCTTGCCTCACATAATTTCTGAAAATCAGAGCGCCTTCACCAAAGGTCGAATTATTCAGGATAATATCCTTCTTGCTCAGGAAATGATGTGCCATCTGGGGAAAAAGATTGCTGGGTCCAATGTTGCGATTAAACTTGACATGGCTAAAGCCTTTGATAGGGTGTCTTGGGTTTTTCTTACCAGTGTCCTTCGCAAGTTTGGTTTTCATGAGGTATTTATAGATCTGGTTTGGCGCCTTATATCGACAATTGGTTTTGTCCTCATTAATGGCGACCTTTCGGTTTCTTTCCTTCATCTCGGGGCCTTCGCCAAGGACCTCTCTCTCCGAGTCTCTTCATCATAGCTGCAGAAGTTTTAAGCCGTAGCATTAATCGACTTCATTCCCAATCTTCATCCTATATCTACTCGACTGTTAGTGGGTGTCCAATTATTTCCCATCTTGCCTTTGCTGATGACATTATAATCTTTTGTAATGGAAGCAAGGTTTCTCTTTCTCGCGGCTTAATCATCTTATTCGGTCTTATGAAGTCGCGACTTATTAATCGAGCTAAAAGTTCATACTATGTTGCTCCTTCCACGATACTTCTCGTTGTAACTGATCCAATCTGTTTTGAATTTCGAAGGGTTCTCTTCCTATTACATATCTGGGTCCTCTTTACTATGGTCGCAAAAAGAAACCTTATTTTGATTCCCTTCTTCTCAAACTCCAAAACCGCATAAGCTCTTGGCTGGGACCATTTCTTGACAAGGCTGGCAGAATAACTCTTATCAAACATGTTCTTTATTCCATCACAAGTTATCAAATTGCATCTATAGACCCTCCAAAATCTGCTGTGAAAATGATTGATAGGATGTGTTCTAATTTTTTCGGGGCGTTGGAAGGGAGACAAAAGAGTCATTGGATTTCTTGGTCTACTTTGTAGACCTTGCCGGCGGTCTTGACTTTTCTCTATGGCGGACTTATGTGCGGCCTATGGGTTGAAATTGTGGTGGCGATTCCGCATCGTTTCCAATCTTTGGACTTCCTACTTGAAGGCTAGATATTGCTCTCGGCACCATCCCAAGATTGCTCATCGAAAGGTTCTCATTCTTGAGTCGAATGCTTAAGGCTCGCTATAGCACCCTCATATCTTACGGATTCTTGGTCGAGGAAACTGTTCCCCTTGGCATGATCACCGGATTCGTGATCTAAATGAGGCTTTGCCTATTGTCTATAATATCTCTCGTGAATTTTTGCCCAATGTGTCCAAAAAATGATGGCACCATATTTTTCTATCTTCTTCCGTTAAAGACGGATTCGGCCCACTTATCTCTCTCGCAGATGAGGATGATCGAGCATCTTTGGACTTTGTCTCCATCCGTAAATTTTCCATTGGCTCTGCCATCTCCGAGATCTCTTATGCTCATCCTAGACTGATGTCTGCATCCTTTATATGGCATAATTCTCTGCCGAGGAAAATAAGTATCTTTATTTGGCAGCTTTTTCTCCGTCGTCTTCCTATCGATGAGGGTCTTAGTGACAAAGGAATTCGGCTTGCCTCAAAGTGTCAATGTTGTGCTTCAGGACATATTGAAACTTTCGAACATGTCTTCTTATCCAGCCATTGGCTACGATATTTGGCGTCATTTCCATAATATTTTTGATGTTCCTTTCAGCTTGGGTGACATCCAACAGCGTTGCTTCGCCTGGTGGTTTTATCGTCGGTCTCTTCCCTTCATCATTATCCCATCTCTTATTCTTTGGCATCTTTGGAAATTCAGAAATCATGCTATTTTTGATGGCAATCGCTCTCAATCGCTCTCGATTTTTAATGTTAAATCGGACCTCAAGGCCATTCTCCAAGCTTCCAATTATTTCATATCTGATCTCCATGATAGCTCATCTATCTCCTTTGGCCTCTTCAAGCAAATTAAAGTTCAGGCTATTTTATGGAACCCCCCTCCTTCAGGTTCCTTTAAATTTAATTCAGATGGCGCTAGCCGTGGCAATCCGGGCCTAAGTGGAGGCGGTGGCATTCTTCGAAATTCTCAAGGTGAATGTATTTACGCTTTCTCAGAATTTTATGGTGAGTGTTCTAATATGATGGCTGAACTGAAAGCGCTTCATTCTGGTCTCCTGTGGCTCCATGAGCAAGATTACCATAATGTTGTCATTGAAATGGACTCAAAAATCATTGTTGATACTCTCTCTGAAAATTATAATATTTCTTGGAAGTATGTTTACATTTTCGAGATATTCTTCGGCTTCAACAATCGGCAAAGCATTCGTTCATCATCCTTTTCGAGAAGCCAACAAAGTTGTTGATCTCGCTAACTTGGCTTGTGATTCTCAAGATAGTATCCAATTTTTATGCTGCTTGTATTCCCCGCCCTATTAAGGGTCTCATTAGTTTAGATGCTAGAAGAACTCCCTATGTTAGAATCTCCTAATTTTCTCTTTTTCGCTCTGTTTTTCCTTTTCGAGGTTAGGCTCCTTTGTCCTCCCATTTATAAGGGCAAGGCTGGTTGTCCCCCTCAAGTTTGTATTTTTTTCCATTATTAATAAAATCTAGCAGGGTGCCGTCCCTGTTTCCAAAAAAAAAAAAAAAAAATATACTGATACTTGAGAATTCCAGGAATGACATAAAATGTATATATATATATATATATACATTCCTTTATATATGTTGATTCTTTGTGAAATGTTTTCTCGACTTATTTGGTTTGTTTATGATCGTGAATTTCACCCTAGTCGCTTGGACGGTTTAGTACATGAAAAAGAGATTATCTTGAGAAGTGTCGAGTATACGACACGTCTTCGCGGTTTTAGTCGAATAAAGACGATGACATGTTTTATTATAACAATGTTTCATTTATGATATGTTGTTTGTAGTAGCGCATCTTGAGTCTTTATGACTCACTCGCGTACTTTTACGGTTGTTCGTTAGTTCGTTGAGGCCGAGTAGATCCCGCCGAGTAGCGAGCCACGTGGATCGATAGTTGAGTTGAGGTCGTGATATATGCCAGCTTATCTCCTCCTCGAAGCTTTTGCTAGCGGAACCTAGTCCGCTTATTTCAGTATTTATATTTGTGTCCTTGTATTTTGTTGAGGACGATATTTCGTTTGTAAAGTTATATAAACTTTGCAATCGGGTAGATTGTTCTAATATTGTTGTATTATTTCAATAGCCGACATTTGTAGTCGGGCCTAAGTACTCCATAGTAGAGTAATCATCGGTTGTACCCCGAGTAGCTTCGGGATTTCATTATTCTAGTTATCCTAGTTGTTGTTGTGGTTACCCTATGCTTTAGCCGTGGGTCATTGTTATATCGGGTTGATTTTGATGGAACGCCGGCCTGGAGTGCCGATGGTTAGTTCTGCGTCTACAATGTTGCGGCACGCGAGTTTCGTTTTCATACCTTGTGAGGCAACGCCTCTCTTGGTTTCATTTGTTTCAGTCTCGAGCTCTTAAGCTCGAGGGCTTGTTCTATAATGCTTCCGCATCTTCGAAATTTTGAAAGCCGTATTTTAGTCCGGCTTCTTGTTCGTGTCTAGAGCTTGTTAGCTCGAATGTTCCACTTACACTTTGTTTTAGCAAGTGTTTGTCCTCTCTTGTGTAGTTCCAACGGCACGACCTCGGGATTCGGTACTGGAATCCGGGTCGGGTCGTGACAATAAGAGTCAAAATAGAACTCCATCATCAAGCTCGAAAAATAATTTCAAACCTGATTCTGGAAAATTTGTTCCCAAAGAAAATTATTTCCAAACTCCAGAAAAACCCTTCACAAACCCCTTTGCATCAAAATCGTCCTACAATGGTAAGAACATTAACTCTATACAATGTAGAGAATGTCAAGGTTATGGTCACTATGCTAATCAATGTGCAAACACCTTAAGAAAAAAGTGCTTGAATTTTTCAGAAACATTAAGTGATAGTGATGGAGAAGATCCAGGTGATCTTATCACTCTTAATGCTGTGTATGACTCTGAATCTGAAAGTGCAGATTTTTCAGCCAATGTGACACCCAATGCAGCTACATCCGGAGTCACATTGGCAGATACAGTGAGCAGGAACAGAGACGAATTCTTCTGTTTTAACTCAACAATTCCAGAAGATGGTGGAGACACAGAGTCAGACTTGCTGGAAGGGTACAAGGAGCTGTACAAGGACTGGGAGAAAAGAGCTCACCAAGTTACACTACTTGGTAAGGCGAATGAACTGTTAAAAACGGCAAATGAGGATCAAAAGGAATGCATTGTAAGGCTGGAAAGTTTGTTAAGCAGAAAGGATGTTGAGATTGAACAGTTGAAGGAGCAACTTGCTCAAGCAAAAGAAACCATTACCAAATGGAATTCAAGCAAACAAAAAGTGGATGAAATGCTGAATTCAGGCAGCACATCCAAAGCAGGTATTGGTTTTGTTCCTAAGGTATTTGTAAGAGAAGGAGAAGGAACGTCTGGAACTAAACAGACTGATGATAGTTTTCAAGAAACTGTTTTCTTTGAAAAACCGAGAATAAGAAAGAAAAATTTTGTTTCTCACTTCTGTCATAAGCCTGGTCACATACAACCCTTTTGTTTTCTGAAAAAGGCTATGTATGAGGACGAAATATGACAAGCCTTTTTTGAAAAAACTCAGATGCAGAATTGTATGAAGCAGTCAATGCGACAGCCAATGCAGCAACATTGGCAGTCACATTGGAAGTCTCATCCAAAGGCTCATCAGAAAAAAAAAATTCAAAACCACCAACCCAAAACTGTTAAACAAATGTGGGTTCCCAAAACTTGTGATGATAAGTGTAAAGCCAAATATTGTGAGCCGTTTGATATATGTCCTGGTGCTACAATGTCACATGATGAAGTGTGTAATGTTACTTTCACTTCATTAAAATCTCATATTGCTGGATATTGGTACTTTGACAGTGGGTGTTCTAGACATATGACAGGTTCAGTTGAGAATCTGAAAGATTATGTGAGTATCAACGGTGGGTCAGTGACCTACGGTGGTGGTGCCAAAGGGAAAATAGTTGGCAAAGGAACATTGAATGTTGAAGGCCTTCCAAGTCTCACGAATGTTTACCATGTGGAAGGACTTAAAACAAACTTGATCAGTATAAGTCAGTTGTGTGATGATGATCTTCAGGTGAGGTTTGACAAGAATTCTTGTGAAGTTTTTGATCACACTAACAAATGTCTTCTGACAGGTACAAGATCATCTGATAACTGTTACATGTTCAACAATAGCCAATCATGTCAAAAAGCAAGTCTTGATGTAACAGATCTTTGGCATCAGAAACTTGGACACATGAGTTTTCGTAAGCTCCTTGAGCTTGTGAAGCATGATGCTGTTAAAGGACTACCAAATTTGGAAAAGAATTATACAAAGGTATGTGGTCCCTGCCAAAAAGGTAAACAAACCAAAGCTCCTCATCTTCCCATTACACAATGCTCCACATCTAGGTGCCTAGAGATGATCCACACTGACCTCATGGATCCCATTGAGGTAGAGAGTTTAGGTAGAAAAAAATACACCTTTGTTTGTGTGGATGACTTCTCTAGATACACTTGGGTGATATTCTTGAGAGAGAAGTCTGAAACTTTTGAGGCATTCAAAATTTGGTACACCCGTGTGATGAACTTGTATGATCTAAAGCTTATTAGAATTAGATCAGATCATGGCACGGAATATGAAAACTCATCCTTTTCTAATTATTGTGCCTCCAATGGCATCTCACATGAATTTTCTGCTCTCAAAACTCCACAACAAAATGGAGTGGCGGAAAGAAAGAATAGGACATTACAAGAGATGGCTAGGGTGATGTTAACCTCAAAACATTTGGCTAAACGTTTTTGGGCTGAAGCCTTAAATACTGCATTCCACATTGGAAATAGAGTTTTCTTAAGACCAGGTAGCACAATGACTCCTTACGAAATTTTTCTTGGAAAGAAACCAACCTTGAAATACTTTCATGTTTTGGGTTGTGTATGCTACCTTCTCAATGATAGAGACCAACTTTCCAAGTTTGATTCTAAGAGTGATAAGTGTGTTTTCATGGGATATTCTACAAATAGTCGGGCTTACAGAGTTTTTAATCTACGAACTAAGACTATTATGGAATCCATGAACATTGTATTTGATGATCTAACCGACCTTGGTCACAAGACTGTTGAAGAAGATGTTTCAGGAATCATAGATTTTGGAGATCTTGATCCAAAGCTGAATCCAATCCAAAGGTAATCAAGCAGTCCAGCCAGATTTTGGCGATGAGATGAAGAGATTCAGGATGTGTCACCCAATGTGCTTCCGAATGCAGCTACATCGGAAGACACATTGGACAGAGAACAGGCAGAAGGTGAAACTGCTGTAACAGATTCGAATCAGGAAGATTTTCAGTCCAGGTCGACTGAACAGGAAATTGATATTCCAAGCAAGATCCAGAAAAACCATCCTTTCACTCAAATCATAGGTAACGTACAGGATGGTGTGTCAACAAGAAGGAAAGGTAAAGTGGATTATAAGAAACTTGCATGCATGTCCACACTTGAATTTGATGAAATACATGCTTCTTGTTTTGTTTCCACTATTGAACCTAAAAATGTACAAGAGGCTCTTAAGGATGAAAGTTGGATAAATGCCATGCAAGAGGAACTAGATCAATTCACAAAAATGATGTTTGGTATCTAGTTCCCAGACCCACTTCAATAAATGTTATTGGAACAAAATGGATTTTCAAAAACAAAACAAATGAAGTGGGAGAGATAATTAGAAATAAAGCTAGACTTGTGGCTCAAGGGTATACACAGGTTGAAGGGGTGGATTTTGATGAAACCTTTGCTCCTGTAGCCCGCATTGAGTCCATTCGTTTGCTTCTTGCCATTGCTTGTTTTCTTGACATAACTCTTCAACAAATGGATGTGAAGAGTGCATTCTTGAAGAAGAAGTTTTCGTTGAACAACCAAAAGGGTTTGAGGACCCCCAGAAACCCAGTCATGTGTTTAAATTGAAAAAGGCCTTGTATGGCCTCAAACAAGCTCCTAGAGCTTGGTATGGGAGGCTTACAGACCACCTTTTACAAAGTGAGTTTAGAAGGGGAGAGGTGGATAAAACACTGTTTATTCAAAATCAAGACAAACACATTTTGATTGCTCAAATCTATGTTGATGATATTGTGTTTGGATCCACCTCCAAGTCCTTGGAAAAAGAATTTGTTAATTGTATGACTTCCACGTTTGAGATGAGTATGGTTGGGGAGTTGACCTATTTTTTAGGAATTCAGATTAAGCAATCACATGAAGGGATGTTGATATCTCAAGCCAAGTATGCTCTTAACTTGGTGAAGAAATTCAATCTTGAGAATGGAAAACATAAGAAAACCCCTATGGGTACATCCAATAAACTCAATAAAGATGAAAAATCTGAAAGTGTTGAACCTACCTTATATAGAAGCATGATTGGAAGTCTGTTGTATTTAACTGCCACCCATCCAGATATCATGTACAGTGTGTGTTTGTATGCTAGGTATCAAGCAAACCCCAAAGTCTCTCACTTAAAAGCCGTTAAAAGAATAATTAGATATGTTGGTGAGACTTATGGCATGGGTTTGTTTATTTCCTCTGCTCATGTTAGGCATGTCTTCTAGGACATATTGTTGTTAAAAATCAGCCCCTTAAGTTTCTGTTCAACAAATTAGTGCACTGTTGCTTCATTGTTCACCAAGTCAATATTTTATGTGGATGTCTAATCTGTTGTGCTCATCATGAGAATCTGAACTGGTAATATTGTCTGTGTTTGGTAGACTTGTGTGATTACAATTTTGGTTAAGTATGTATTGTGCTTTCTTAAAATACTTGATCAATTTTGTACAGTTCAAAATTTTTGAAATCAGATATTGGTTGTTGGTTTATTTCATTAAATTCTCCACATATTTCTCATAATCATAACAGCAAATTTTTATCATATCTCTATTGGAGGTTAGCATTTGATTTTTTATCCAAATTTTTGAAATTTGATTTTCTGTTTTAGGTCTCCTCGCCTTCTCTCTTTAATGACTTAACGGCTAATTGAGTTTAGTGGATTATTAGTGCTAATATTGCAGGAAACTGGTCACTTCTCTCAGAAGCCATTGTTCCCAATTCCGGCGATCATCTCTTTCGAGAAAAACCATCTTGAACCAAAATCTTGATCACTTCATCGGTTTCCTTGTTTCTCCATCTAAGAATTTTCCAATGGCCTCATCTTCATCAATTCCTAAGTCTCCGAGAACCAACTCACCCACTGATGTAGCCTTCAATGAAGCTACATCCAGCCCTCTTTCATCACCAGAAAATCCAACCACCGCAATGATAGTGGCTCAGTCTTTCCCCGAACCTCCTCTGACAGTAATTCTTCCAGGCGAAAAGGATAATGCAATCGATGTAGATAATCCTGGGGATCTATCTGGCTTTTCTCCAATCGGTAACCCTAGCACTCGTAAATCAAAGAGGCTTCGTGGTATACCATCCAACTATGAGAACCCAAGTGTAGCTGATGTCCAAGCAGCCAAGAAACACAAGATTGCCAAAGGTATTTTTGAAGAATCGGTGGTAATTGAAAGCGACCCAGAAGACGAAGATTTCATCCCGCCGACTGGCTCGACTCCTTATGTTCAAAAGCCCTCATCTCCACCTGCTTCCCCAAAAATTACTCCAGCCCCGGCAGACATCAGGGATGATGACTATCCTATTCCCTCTCCTCGCATTGTATTCCCGTCAGATTCATCTCCACAACCAAGAGAATCCTCTGCTGTTGAAGTAAGCTCCCCCTCTGCCTCAGATGATGATATCACTTTTTCTGATGAAGACGATACTCTAGCTGAGTATCTGGTCAAGCTGAAGAACGTGGCTTCTTCCCCGTCTGGTCCATCTCCACAGCCTCAGCCAGAAGCTATGCCCAGACACCCCAATTCATCAGACTTTGATGACAGTTCTGATAAGAACTTGAAAGCAAAGAGGCAATACCTGAAGTCAGTGTTGATTCAGAAGAAATCAATGTTGCAACAAAAGCAGCAACATCCAAGCGGTCCAAGTCAATGGGTACTCCTTTCTCCCTAAAATTTGTGACTAAATCTGCTTCTGCTCGACACAATACTTCTAGAAATATCGTAGATGAAAGAAATATCTTGTCCACTGAAATGAATGCACATAATCTTACCTCATTTTTCTCTGAAAGAGGTTTGTTAGGCACAGTTACTTCTGCATCTCCTTATTTTCGGGAATTGATCTATGAGTTTTATGCCAATATTGAAAAACGTATCTGTTTGCCTTCAGATGTTCATTATGAAAAGGTGTTTATTAGGGGCAAATGGTATACATTTTCATCTTCTGTTATCAACTCTATTCTAAACACACCAGAATCTGGACCGTTTGAAATGGACATTGATCTGAACTCTTGTGTTTTTGAAATGACTGGTGGAAAGCTGTCCAAATGGCCTGTTAAAGGCACCTCTCTTGGCACCTCCCAACTCTCCTCACTTTATGCCTTCCTTCATAAATCAACCGGTCTCCCACAACCAATTCCAACACCATTACTGAGGAGCATGCTAAGGTGCTTTACATGTTTGGAACTCATGCCCCTTTTGATTTTGGATATTTTGTGTTTAGAAAAATCTCCTCCATGGCTAAAACTGAGGGAGACAAAAGGTCCCTAATCTTCCCATCTCTAATTTATAAAATTATAGTGTCTCAGGGCTACTCTTCTCTACCTTCTACAAGATTGTCTCCCCTTCTTGAACCCCTTCATATTTCTGCAAAATTATTAAGGGGATATAGGGTTGTTAACTTGCCTCTTATTCATCCTTATGTCCCTGCATTTTCTGCACCTGGCCCTTCACAACAAACTGCCTCACCTTCAGTGCATGTTCCATCAAATGTTTCATCCAATGTTACAACATCGATCATGATCGCACATCCAATGACCCCAATGTGCATTTGCCTTTGTAAGCAAATGGTTCAATCTCAATTAGCTATTCTGACTGCTCAGTCTTCTCTTCTCACCATTTTAGCTGCTCAGTATACAGCCTGGTTAGCTCTTAATTCTGGTCAAACAGGGGGTGAAGCTGCAAGAGTTCCTGAAGCTGTCTCTACTGCACCTGATGCTGCTGCTGAAGCTGATCCTGAAGCTCAGCAAAACTGATTTTGAAAACTTGTGTAATCTGTGGTTCTCACATTTTTCATGGTTGTCATCTTATGTCTTTGAAAACTTGTGATGTTGGTTGTTCTGAACATTTACATTGTCCCTTGGTTTGTAATATGTAACTATAAACAATACTTATGGTTTGTTATGTCGGGTTAATTATGATATCATGTTTAGGGGGTGTTTATCATCTCTAAATCTTTGCAGGAAATCTGTGGCTATTGGTCTTGGTAACACTTGATTTGGATTTGACCAGAAATGCTCAACAAAGGGGGTGATTGTAAGGGTAAAATAGGCAAGGCCTATTTTATCTTGCTTTCACCTTTCTTGGTCAAAGTAGGTTTTTAAATTAGTTAGTGTTAATTTAGGACTTAGAATTTTGTGTTAGATTTAGTTTAGTTAATTTTTGGTAGCAAGATCTCTTTGTAGATTTCGGCTACATTATTTTTAGTAACTAAATCTTGGGAAGTATCCTAGTCAAACCAAGACTCTTTTCTTTCCTCATAATTGGTAAGAAAATCTTGCAAGTTTGAAAAAGTTGGTGATTTTTCCATTGAATTGCTAATCCTTTTCCTTGTAGAATGTGGTATCTTTTGCCGTGTGTTTGTAGGGGTTGCCGAATATATATTGAGGGCTGGAATACGAGTTTGAGGTAGAGCTTGTGAGAAAGAATCAAGGCAAAGTGTCTGAGAGCAGAAACCATAACATTCAGAATCAGTTCTTCCAGAAAAAAAGCTCCATCGCCGAAGGCCGTCAATGTTGCAACATTGGCGGTAACAACATTTTCGAAAACTGCGTTTTGTGCTTCCTCGTTCTTGTTTTTAAGGACGCTGTCCTTATTTATTTCCCACGTTTTGTTTAACTGTTTTATGTGGGATTTTATTCTCCAAGATACATTGTCTTGTGAGAATTTTTGGTAGTGATTTCTTTTTTTTTTTAAGAAAAAGAATATATATAAAACGGAGGAACAGACAAGAGGGGGACAACCTGCCTGACCCGAAGGGGCAAGGGGCCTAACCTCGACAACACAACAGATAAACAAACAAAACAAACCCAAAAACTAGACCCATTACAGCTTTCTGAAAGTGTAGTAACCACACGTATCCATAGCAATAGCTTTCTTCACAATTGCAGGAAGAGAAGAGAGCACAGTATATCTACGACTGTCACGATGTATATGAGCAGCTGCAGCCAAACGATCTGCCACAGAGTTTTTCTCTCGAAAAACATGATGTAAGCTGTACTCCAACAACAATGCACGACAATCCCGAAGTTCATAACTATACTGCCAAGGATCAGCCTGAGACCCATTCAAAGCATTCACTGCAACTAAAGAATCGGATTCCACCTCAACTGCCTCCAAGCACAACGACCTACATAATTGTAAACCATCCTTAAGAGCTAAAATTTCTCCTTTCATATTGGTACCTCTGCCATAGAAACTCGAGAAGGCTCCAACAAACGCACCCATGTCATCCCGAATGACACCTCCGCCGGTGCAAATTCCGTGTATAGAAGAACCATCCGTGTTCAACTTATACTTATGATTTTGAGACGGCGACCATTTCAGCCATAAACCACGAGCCGTAGGAATCCGCTGAATTTGAATGTTAAGAGATTGCATAGCCATGCAATTATTCAAACTGCTTCTAGCCTTTGGAAAACAAAGGGTGGACATGTCCCGAATGCTCTCTAAAACCCGCGCCCAAATGGCATCCACTGTCATCGGCGTATTGTCAAACACAGCAGCACATCTAGATTTCCAAACCTCCCAACACGTAGAAAAACAAAAATACCAAAACGACAACATCCATCCTGCCGACGAAACGAACCATTCGACCAAATCGAAAAGAGGTGCTGGAGATTAGTGTAATCACTGACCAACCTGAATCTAGCCGCGAACCTGTTCCAAAGAGTAGGCTGCTTCGATCGGATGAATAAGTGATCAATCGATTCCACCCTGTGAACTTGGACAACAATAACAACGGGAGGCCAACACAATATGACGAGATTGGAGATTCGAATCCACGGGGAGAGCATTCTGGAACAGTTTCCAGAGAAAACCGCTCACCCGAGTCGGAATCCAATGCTGCCAGATTAATTTAGCCCATCGAACATTAGGCTCAGCCACACGATAGAATTTCCAGAAATCACTCGAACTGAAGCTTCCTGAATTTGATAACGTGTAGACTAACTTATCAGGAATATCCTCCATGCATTGAACATGATATAAATATCCTTGCAATTCTGGATTAACTATAGCACGCAACTCATCCAACTGTGGCATAGCATCCCGCACGGACAGATTTTTATCCAAAGGAAGGGATCCAATCAATCTTTCCCCACACCAATTATCATCCCAAAATGAAATTTTACCTTGCCTAACCACCCACCTACTGCATTGTTGAACTTTCCATAGTTGGGACAAAATAGCTTTCCAAGGAGTAGATAAACCAATAGATGGACCTGCGTTCTGAAGACCATATTTACCCAAGCAGAATTTGGCCCAAAGACCCTCGCCAACTAAAATACGCCAGGCAAGCTTGGCGTGCAAGGATTCCATCACCTGGACCAGAGGACGGATACCCAACCCCCTTCCTCCGTTGGATGACAAACCTTGTGCCAAGCAATCCAATGAGTTCTCCTGAGCCATTAGCATTCCACAAAAAATCGGCCATCCTTTGTTCCAGGCGATGAAGAACACTTTTAGGTAGCTTGAGAGCAGCCATTGCATAGATTGGAATACTACATAGGATAGATTTAATGAGAATTATCTTAGCGCCGAATGAAAGGAGCCTCGCTCGCCAACCATTAATGCATTTAGCAATTTTAAACTCTAAATCCTCGAAATAAATTCTTTTCATCCGACCCTTAAAAAGCGGCATACCCAAATATTTCAAAGGCCATAACTATTGGGTACAGTCAGACCATCGGGATATTTGGAGAACTTTCCTCGCAGAACAATGTTTGGAAACATAGAAGCCACTTTTGTTTTTGTTAATCAGCTGCCCCGAGCTACTCTCGTAGTCTGACATAATTTGCTTCAAACCCATGACGGATTTCTTTCCCGCATTACAGAAAACTAGCAGGTCATCAGCGAATAACAAATGAGAAACATTCACACCACCACGACCATGATAATAGGGAACAACTCGCCCCATATCAACCGCCCTGTTAATGTTATAGGATAGCACCTCCTGAGCTAAAATGAATAACATAGGCGATAGCGGATCTCCTTGGCGAACCCCCCGATGCGATTTGAAAAAACCATGGGACTCCCCATTGATTTTAAGAGAATACCAATTATTCTCTAGCAAACCACGAATGGAACTACGTAAACTCTCGCTGAAACCATGTGCCGACAAAGCCCGAAGAAGAAAAGGCCATTCCAACCGATCATACGCCTTAGACATATCAAATTTAAAAACAACATTTCCGCCTCGAATCTTCTTATCAATACGTTGCACCAACTCATGAGCCAACAAAACGTTTTCCTGAATACCCCGATCACGAACAAACCCAGATTGCTCCTGGGATATAAGATGAGGCACCAAGGAGGACAAACGAGAAGCATAGATTCTAGAAATTATTTTGGCCGAAAAGTTGCACAAGCTAATTGGTCTCAAATCACCAAAATTTTCTGGGTTTTCGACTTTTGGTAACAGAACCAAGACAGCCGAAGAGATACCCCTATGGAATGAAGCCCCTTGAAAAAACTCCTTAATCGCAGCCACAACGTCCAACTTGATTATGTCCCAACAGCCTTGAAAGAAAAAGCCTGTGAAACCGTCCGGGCCCGGAGCGCTATTTGGATTGAGCATTTTAATCGCCGACCAAATCTCTTCCTCAGTAGGCTGAGCATTTAAAAGTAAATTATCATCCGCCGTCACCTTCTGTGGAAAGTCTTGAAATAAATCTTCATCCACCACCGGATTATTAGAGGCAAAAAGATTGGAGAAATAATCAGTTGCCATCGATCCGATTAACCCATTATCCTCACAAAGAGACCCGTCCGCTAATCTGACCCGCACTTTATTATGTTGGGCACGATCCTTAATGCTTGCGTGAAAGAAAGAAGTGTTCCTGTCGCCATCTTTGAGCCATAGCTGTCGCGATTTCTGCTCCAACAATTCATCTTCCCATTTCAGAAGTTGACTCAAATGCTTCTTGGCTGCCACTAAACTATCTTCCACCGAATCTCCTCCCGTTGTAAGTCGAAATCAAGCCGCAAAATGGTATCCTCAGACGCCTCTATGTTGCGGTGAACATTCCCAAAAATATTCCAATTCCACCCTTTCAAAGCTTTGCGAAGAAGCCGCATTTTCCTAAACAAAGACATCCATAGCCGAACCCCGACGTTGCCACTGATTCGCAATGAAAGGTAAAAAATCCTGATGGTCCAACCACATGCGTTGGAACCGAAAACCACTCTTTGGTTTGCTCTCATTCAAAACATCCACCAACAAAGGAACATGGTCAGAAACATCGGTCACCAGGTGCTTTATTCGAAGTCTAGAAAATTGAGTTTTAAAATCACTATTAACAAGCACACGATCCAATCGCTTCCAAATTCTGTGACCCCCAGACTGATTGTTACACCAAGTATACCTACTACCCTCAAAACCTGCATCCTCTAATCCAGCCTGCAGAATAAAATTGTTAAAATCGTCCATTGCCCCAAAGTCGCAAGGAGCGCCCCCAAGCTTCTCTATAGAACGCGTAATCACATTAAAATCCCCTCCTACCAACCAAGGTCCTTGACACCGATTACCAAAGGAAGCAAGCTGATCCCAAAGCGACGATCGACGATCGCGCTCGCATATACAAAGGCGGCAAAGGCAGTAAAAGAATTGCCCAATTGGACGGACACCGTAATAAACTGATCTGAGCTATCAACCAAATTAATAACAACTTTATTATTCCATAGAAGCCAAATGTGCTTATTAATAGGATTCAAGTGCAAGCTAGAATCAAAATGCATCCTCCGACAGAATTTGGACAGCCTGTCACCATGAGCTTTAGGCTCTAAAATAACACATAAAAAAGGTTTATGTTTATTCTTTAACATCCTAAGATAAGTTCTAGTGGGTTTATTACACACACCACGAGCATTCCATATAACTATCGTCATAAAAAAAAATTATTGAGAGGAGTGAACCTGGGCTTTTGAAGCCGCCCTAGTGACACGGACATTTGCGGTCGAAAATTTAACTTTCCTTGCCTTCTTGATCAAGTCATTGCAATACTTTACAAAAGACTCACGAAGATGGGCATTATCAATATCACAATCTGTAAAACATCTCGTCGCATCATCATCATCCTCCTCATAAATACCACCCCTAGAATGCGCTTTCGTTACTTGAACTTTATAAAGTAATTCATTCCAAAGAGGACCCAGGTTATCAACATGTTGATTTTTGGGGCTATCCCTATGATGAATCTGACTAGTATCCTCCTTAGCCCCATTGCTCACTTTGTCTGGATTCACCCTTGCCATAACTTCAGTGACATCTGCCTCCAAGTCCACCAAGGCGCTAAAAGAATTCTGTAAGTTAACCACATTCGCTTTTTTTGGAGATGATGCCGCACCCATATCCATTCCTTTACCCTTCAGCCCTACCTTGGATTGTTGGTTAGGGAGCGGTTCCTCCACCAAATCAATGTGTTCGGCCTCCAAAGGAACTCCCCTATCATCCTTGGACATAGAAGATGATGGCATACTCTTATCGTGACTCTTAGAAACTGGAACCCATTGAGTCGAAGTATTAGTCAAAGATGAAGGATTAGTCATTGTAACATTAGTTGTTGGCTGGCCCGTAGCAACATTTACCTCAAGTTTGCCGGATCTAGCTTGGGTGTTGCTCCTACCTTCCCCATGAACATTCTTAGAAACATGAACTTTCCCAGCTTCAGACGTGGTTTTATCAACTGGAGTTGGCTGCCCACCACGCACTGCTTTCCTACAACGATCCTTTGTATGTCCCAATAGGCCACACCCAAAGCAAAAATTGATATTGCCTTCGAATTCCAAAGGTTGCCAGAATCCATGTTCCTTGGATGTACCAATCCAAAATCGCGAAGGTAACGGTTGAGAAACATCTACTTCAACACAAATACGTGCAAACAACGGTCTGGACAATGCCAAGGTTTTATCATCTGCTCTGAGAAAACTGCCCAGAGAGTTCCCAATGCATTGGAGAAACGAGGGGTTGAAATAAGTTAACGGCAAGTGATGCAGTCTAACCCAAACAGCCAATCGGGTATTATCCTTACGAAAAGCAAAGTCCGGCGACCATCGAAAGGAACGATACATACAAGACTGCATCATATGCGACTCCTTAGACAAGGCTAACACCAAGTCCTCTGCTGAGGATAAACGAACCATAATATGGCGTGGGTCCAAGAGACCTACGGTGAAGGGGCCATTAAGCTTCCATGACTTCGCTATGTTATCCTGAATAGCATAGACGGAGGGCCTGCCAGCAGAAAACTTAAGAATTGTTGTGTTTGCAAACTGCTTATCGGAGGCTTCAATTTCCAAAGGCAAGAAAAGACAATCAGGTTCGCCATTGAAAAGTGATGTTTGTCTTGGCACTAGCGGAATAGCTTGTAGCACAGGTGCCCCGTTACCCACAAAAGTTTTTGAATTGTTCACCACATTAGCATAAGAGGCAGCCTGTGGCATAGCATCATGTCGTGGAGGAACCGGCTGTTGAGCACCAGGATGCAATCCAGAACCGCTGGGAGAGACATCAGGGGCTGCTGCCGTAGCCGCCATGAAGAGGAAAAACCCTAGACGACCAAAACCCTAGAGAGAGAGAGAAAATTCCTTGACCCTGCTGCCTTTGATTTGACTATAGCCCAGCATTTTGCTAGTGATTTCACTAAGATTTTTCCGTGTAAAACTTTGATATTTTTAGTGAAATTTGTGTGGCCTTGAGGCTTGGTCTACAAGTATTAAACTTGTAGATTGTTTTTGGTAAAAACTTGGACTTTATCCTTCTGTTTGGTACTGTGACAAACTTTAAACTTATGCTGCTATTATTTGTTGCTTTATTGTGTTTGCCATTGTAGCTACAATCACAGCTACATTGGTAATCACATTGACTTCTATTGAGAATCCGTGTTTTCACGTTCTTTCAAGGCTAGACTCTTGGGTAAAACTCGAGGTAATGAGTCTCCTGGTTAAGTCCCAAGGTCATTGGTTCTGGATACTATTGGGTTTAGACATGGTTCAGCATGTGATCAGACATGTATCAGCGCGTGTACTACGGCAGCAACACAGCTATGGTATTTGAGATACAAGCCGAGATGGAAAGCTCGCGTACATTTGTATATCTTAATTATGTGTTTAATTACGACGAGTCGATGTGCATTATAACATGATCAACGTGATCTGTGCAAGTATATGTACATCTATAGTTGATTTACATGTATTATAACATGTGCCTCACAACATGCCATGTAGTTGCATATAGTAACTTACTGAGTTATCACTCACCCCGTTCCCTTTATTTGTTTTCCTTAGATCTCAGCCAGGCAGGGAGTTCGAGGTGAGGCCGGCGAAGCACTCGTGTACAACAGGTTATCTTTTGTTATACAGCTCCATAGGAGTTTGAATTTGTATAGTGTGAGGATGGGTTGTTGTTATGTAGAGTTATATACGCTCTACTTTGTGTACTTTGACGTTACTGGTCTTGTACTATCTTTTGATATCGGAGTTTAACTTCGTGCATGTGCATTATATTACACTAGTCGGTTGGTTGTGATGTTTATATTAATCACAGGAGTAACTATGTTTTATCAGGTGATTTTATTAGCCTATTATTAGTGGGGGCTTTGCACGAGTTTTGCTGTTTATATGTTTGTTCGACGCTCGACGCGAGGCTCGTATAGAGATTGGGGGTCGGGTCGTCGAATTCACTCCCAAAAGTCCAAAACAAAACTTAACCCAGAATCTAATCTAGGTTTTGTCAACTCCCTCCAAATTTCTCTCTCTTAACTAGGAAGTAGATATGTATTTCCATTTCATTATCAATTTTCTTATCTTAATAATGAAACCAAAGTAATCAAAAGATATGAAAACTCTTACTAATAGCTACCCGTCTCCATCTCCAATTTCCTGTATGGAGTTGGATCCACTCACCTTCTCTGGTGAAACCCAATCACCACCGAAATTAATCAATTTCTCACCCCCTTCATCCTCTTACATGACTTTACCTTATTTTCTCTCTCCTAATTCTTTAAATAATCAAACCTAGCTAGTTGCTATGCAGCTGCTCAGAGGTTGAAATCATCTAGAGCCAAAGCTTTTTCAACACTTCTCAATTTTGATGCTTTATTTTATGCCATTTACATGTCGGTTGCATGCCCAACTTTCTCGAGAAAAATTGAAGAGTATTTCAATAAAACCTTACCATTTCTTTTCATTAAAGCCCGTCTCTTCTTTGATGAATTAGTTGATAAGGGTTATGAGTTTTCTTTTAATCGCGTGTTTTTACAAGGGTTTTTAGTAAGTATACTCTATAGGCTCTGATTTATACTTTAGGCGCGACTTTTGCAAGGGAGAGAATGAGGGAGATCGGAGTTGGAGTTTGGCTAGAATCGAAGGAGGATGAAGCTAGAATTGTGATAGGCTTGACCGGAGTAGTAAAGGTTTGTGCTGGAGATGGCGGCTACTATGGTAGGGCTGGAGATGGTGACTATTATAGTAGAACCAGAGATGGAGACTTGCACTGGGAAAAGAGAAAATGAGAGGGTGTTAGATTAGGGTTTTTACTTTTAATATATTTACT
Organism: Codonopsis lanceolata; assembly: GCA_013146195.2. Lineage (NCBI taxonomy): Eukaryota > Viridiplantae > Streptophyta > Magnoliopsida > Asterales > Campanulaceae > Codonopsis > Codonopsis lanceolata. Next base: position 53,910,497 of record CM028381.1, read on the forward strand.
CAACCACATAAAAGAAATGACATTTTTGCCTCGCTCGTGGATGACCATGTGCTATTTAACGTGAATTTTCTAACGTCCATCACGGGTAGAGTGGAAAATGGGAAAAAATGTTACATTAGATACCATTATCAAACAAAGCTTAGGTTGGGGTTCACTATGTGATTTGGTGGATACTTTATGGGAAATGGAAAATTGGCCGTATAATTATTTTTGAATTATTGAAACAATTATTTATTATTTTCATTTAAAAACATATTTTAAATACTAAATGGTTAACTAAATAATGAAGTTATAACCAAATCTCATTTTGCAAGCAAAATGACCAAAATAATCGACATGTGACATACACATATCATTTTCCATTACTATTTTAAACGTCCATAGACGGGAGGGGGCAAAGTGGGACAAATATAAAAATAAGGTATGAAAGTGAGACACTTCGTAGGTTAGGGTGCAATGTGAGATTTAATGTGTAATTTTCGGAGCTAATCATATTTTGGTTCAATTGAAATTAGTCCAAAATGCAATTTTTCCCTAAAGTATCCACCGAATCCACTTTGCCCCTGAACGTAGTTTTGTAGCATTTCCATATTTCATGTCAAATTTGGTGATTGGGATATCACATCCGATAATCGTAGTGATAGACGTGGTGATGAATAATGTGTAAGATTGAGAATTTGCTCCAATCAAACCATAAACAATATCAACGGTGCCGATGAGAAGTTTGTTGGAGTTGAAGCTAGGGACGACAAAGACGAATTAAACCATGCCATGTCTCAACATTGTTGATGGGTTCAAATATGAGTTTTGAAATTCATGGTGTATGCTTTTGTACTGTGTGGTACGAGAGAGAGGGAGAACTGAATTGTGGAGTTGGTCATTGAACATCGGTGGCAACTTTAATTTTTTGTAGGTTTTTATTTATGGCAGTCTTGACACCTGAGTGTGGTTATCTGATTTTGAGTTCTAAAGAGAGTCTAAATTCCAGAAACGACATAATTAAGCAAAGTCTACAACAACAATGTGTTAATCTAAGATAGTAAGTTTGAATTGTTTTTAATTCACATTATTGAAAAATATATTTAAAAATAGTCAACAAAAAAGACAAATGTGTAGGATAAGTTGTTATACTATTAGTAAAAACATACATCATAAATGACAAAAAAACAAAGTATCAGAAAAGCTTAACACACAACAACATACTTATTAGTCTCAAAAATTGTAAAGATGAAAACACAAAAAAAAATTCAATAATTAAGAGTAAACAAAAAAAGAAGGAATTTGAAAATCACTTTTAAAAAAATCATTAACACCACGTGTAACACACATAAATCTTACTAGTATGTCTAAAATGTATAGGCTTCTTTAAATATATTCTCCGTATCTCGTCCTCATCCAAAAAAAGGGTCTTAGTTTGACTTTTTTTGCCAACTTAATTAAACGTTGACATAGGACTTCCAAAAATTAGACATATCCTTATAAAATTCTAAAAAAGATACTAGTATTCTTAATATTGTGTTATAGGCTTCTTTAAACATATTCTCCCTCCTTTGTCCCCATGAAAAAAAGTTTTAGTTAGACTTTTCTTGGTCAACTTAATTAAACATTGACCGAAGACTTACAAAAATTTGACATATCCTATAACATTCTAAAAAATATAGTATTCTTAATATTGTATTGTAATTTTTTACATAAGAAGTATAACTACATGTTAAATACTGATTTGATATTGTCCTAGCTTTTTCATTTCAAATAAATATAGAAAACTCGTGATGGACAAAAAAAATGACCTTGATTTTTGAACTGAATGGGTATTAAGTTTTTTCTTTTCCTTAATTATATTCTTATCTCAACACTTCTTTTTAAAGCAAAAAATTGTAAATCCAAAAGAGTCATTAATTGACAGCTGGACATAGAACAAACAATTGGACTTTGTTACGGATGTGTGTATTGTGGCGAATTCAGAAATAAATTTCAACGGGGTCACAAATGGTAAGCATTTGTCTGCCCCCGTGTGTGTGTGTGAGAGGGAGAGAGAGAGAGTAGATATTGAGTGTAAAGGCGATAGCAATACGTGATATCAACAACGTAAGGCAACACCACACCATTGCTATCAACATTGGACTTGATATTTATCAAATGACTAATCTGAACATGCATTTAAAAGCCTAACAACCATTAGATGCCAATGCCTCGCGTTTCCTTTGTGCACTCTGGCCTCTGCGTATTTTCAAACTTAGTATCATAATCTTGTTTCCTTTGAGTAGAGCTTTGTCTCATCACTCTATAGCTTGTTTTGAGATCGTCTAAAAGTAATGTGTGTGGTGTTAATGTATGTGTTTAATTTTGATGTCTTGATTCAAGATTCGAGTGTTTGTGTTTTAATTAGTATGGCCAAAAAGGTTAGGATATGCGACATCAAGGAGGAGTAAGGTTGTCTATTTATTGTGTTTCATTTCAGATCATTGTGTGATCTGTAACTATGTTTTAATAAATACAGTTAGTTTGGCTGCTCAATGATAAATAATATGACCGCTCGTGGTCTCTTTACTGAAACATGCATGCCGTTCAATATTGCATCATTCGTGGAAAAATACAAAATTAAAACTTATTACGCAATTAGATGCGCTGCCATAGCAGTTGGGGTTGGTATAGAGTGTTAGTTAGAATTAATAGCTTTTTTTCACTTAAAGCTCAAAAGGTGGAAATATGTAACGGGAAGAATTGTTCACATAAAGCTCAAAATTAAGGTATATGCATTTTGATGCCAAAGCAGGTCAAGAGAAAGTAGAATCGATAAAACAATCCACCAAACTCACTTTACTTTAGATCACTAACCTCCAAGTATTTCAGTTACAATTTTTCTCCCAAAAATTTCAAATGTCGATGACACAAGTATGTCATGCCATGGCCACTTGCAATGCAGCGTTGTATCCACCACAGAATGCTGCTTTGGGGAAAAATTGATACAGCTAAGCACGGCCTAGATTTTAACGAAATGTCATATTAAATGCAAGGAACTCTGTTAATGAAAATAGCCAGGATACCCTTAAAGATTTCTGTAATCTTACACTGAGAATCTTATTGCATTGCTTACCCAATATTTCAAACAAAGCTAATGTATTTATGTTCTTCTTTATCCATCAGTTCCATTGTTGATCTGTTTAGACGAAAGAGTACTCTCTCTTTCTCTCTCTCTCAATCTATCTATCTATCTATCTATCGATCTCTCTCCCTCTAGTTGCAATAAACTAAGTTCTGAAGCTAAGGGCACACTTCAATCCATCAACCATGGAGTACACTCACAGGAGAAAGAAAAATAAGCCCGTTAGATTTATTCAGGGAAACAAGGACAATGCTGTGGTGGTTGAACCTGATAGAATCAGCCAATTACCTGAACCGATAATTCATCATATCATGTCCACGTTACCTACCAAAGATGCTATAAGGACTTCGGCCCTTTCCAAAAAATGGAAGTTCATTTGGTCCAGATTTCCAGTCCTTGATCTTATTGAGGTAAACCTTCTTGCTATTAGCTGTCAATTATGTGATTACCTATCAAATATTGTAGCAATATTTTACTCATATTAGGATACCATAATTAGCTGTGATTAGCATAATTTTAGGAAGGTAATTAAGGTATGTTAGACTTTGTATTCAGTATATATTCTTCCCTCTTGACAGAATAATAATCACGGTGACTATTCCTTGTTAAACCCGTCTCTTTCTTCTCCTTAATTCTGAACTGCTTTCTTCTTCTTTGTAATTCCGAACATGGTATCAGAGCTATCAGCCATGGACGGCTCATCTCTATCTAGTGATTCTGTAAACTATCAAACAAACTCTGCCACGACCATGCCATATACTCTCCCGCGTGGTTATCATGGTGGAGGAAATTGGCAGAAGTTTACTCCAGTTGGTCTTGGTCATGGAAACCCAGTTGGCGGTATTCTTCCTACCCCTTATAGTCCATGCCAGAACTCAAAAATCTTATACACTGATGTCATATGCCAAGTTTGTTTCAAGAGTGGTCACAGTGCTCAAGTTTGTTCGCATAGGTACAACGCAGCATACGTTGCTCACACCGAACCTTATATTCTAGACTCAGGGGCAACCAATCACATGACCTCGGACCCGTCATCTCTTTACGAATATTCTCCGTACTCAGGTAAAGAGTCAGTAGTTTTTGGCAATGGGTCTCATTTACACATATCGCACATTGGTAAATCTTCACTTCAGTCTAGTAATCGTTCTTTTTCTCTCAATAATGTCTTATATGTCCCAAGTTTACATAAACCACTATTATCCATTCGTCAATTTTCAAAAGATAACAATTGTTATTTTGAACTTGACTCCTGTGGTTTTCGTGTGAAGGACAATTTGACGCGAGAGACTCTTATCTCTGGAAATAATTCTGGTGGGTTATACAAATTGTCTTTCAAGTCCAATTCGTCAGAAAATCCTATCGCTCTTCTCGGTGAACGTTCAAGTCAAGATATTTGGCATGCGCGTTTAGGTCATCCCTCTCGTCAAATTCTTAAAGTTCTGTGTCAGCAATCTAATTTACCTATTCATGGAAAAATAAATGATAAACATTTTTGTCATGTTTGTCCTTTGGGTAAATCTAGAAAATTGCCTTTTAATTCTCGAACGTTTAATGCATTGAATCCTCTTGATATGCTACATTTGGACGTTTGGGGTCCTTCCCCAGTTAAATCTATACACGGATATCGTTTTTACCTATCAATTGTTGATGATTTTTCTCGATTTGTGTGGTTATTCCCTTTGTATCATAAATCTGATGTTACAAATGTCTTTGCCACATTCAAAACACAAATTGAAAATCAGTTATCTCGTCGTATTTCTGCTGTCCACACTGTGAAAATTGTTCAAACTGATGGGGGGGGGTGAATTTACTGGGCGTGCTTTTACTGCCTTTTTGACAAAATCTGGAATTAGGCATCAACTCACTTGCCCTTACACGTCTCAACAGAATGGGGTTGTTGAACGAAAACATCGTCACATAGTCGAAACCGGTTTGTGTCTCATGTCAAAATCTCATGTTCCTTATCATTTTTGGTTAGAGGCATTTAATACAGCGGTTTATCTCATTAATCGACTCCCAATGTGTCAACACAAATACATCTCTCCGTATCAAAAATTACTTTTAAGAAAACCAGACTATCGGTTTCTTAAAGTCTTCGGTTGTTCGTGTTTCCCTCACATCACTGCTCATAATTCACATAAACTCATGCCAAAATCTATTCACTGTCTTTTTCTTGGGTATGATAATGTTCGTAAAGGATACAGGTGCTTGGATATTGCAAATGGTCGGGTTTACATTTCACGGCATGTGGTGTTTGATGAAACACATTTTCCTCTCCAACAGCCTCGGCCTGAGCATGTTTCCAGCACAAGGCATACTCATGTGTTGTCCCACTTACAACCACATGCACAGCACCAAACCGACCCACTACCACAGCCTAACCCAATTCCCCCTCTACCTGTTCTTATGACTCCTTCTCACCACATAGTGCTCAAACGGTTTGCCCACTATCGAGACCCCCATATCCCAACCTACTAGTCAGCGGCCCACTTTCTCTCATAGCCCAATTACTCCCCCTTCTTTCACCGATTCTCTTCCACCAAATATGACCTCACCTCCTCCCAATACCAACCCCGTTACTCCTTCTACGGGTCTTTCCTCCCCATCTGATACTTCAGCTGCGTCCACAACTCCTCTTCGGTATCGGAACGTGAGTGAACTTCTCCGAAACACATCTCCTTACTCCCTTCCCCATGCCTTGGCTGCCATCCACAATGATCCTCTTCAACATGAGCCACGGACATTCAAACAAGCAGTTAAATTCCAGCACTGGAGTGATGCAATGTCCGAAGAAATGGGTGCTCTTCATAAAAATAAAACTTGGCATCTGGTTCCGTATGATCCTCGTATGAATGTAGTTGGTTGTCGGTGGATTTACAAAATCAAACGGAAGGCAGATGGCTCGCTTGAACGGTATAAAGCTCGGCTCGTTGCACAGGGCTTTAGCCAACAAGCTGGTCTTGATTTCGATGAAACCTTTAGCCCGGTTGTTAAACCCTCTACGATTTATACGGTTCTCGCTTTAGCTCACTCTCGTCAATGGGACATTAAGCAACTTGATGTTCGGAACGCCTTTTTAAATGGGTTCCTTCAAGAAGATGTTTTTATGAAACAACCGCCGGGATTTATCGATGATTCTGCTCCTTCTCATGTGTGTAAACTCGACAAAGCTTTATATGGTCTTAAACAGTCCCCGCGAGCCTGGTTCCACCGTCTACAAGAATTCCTCCTTGGTCATGGATTTTTTAACAGTCGCTCCGACTCATCTTTGTTCATACGACACACTGGTACATCTACGGTACTACTCTTAGTCTACGTTGATGATATAATCATCACTGGCTCCTCTACTGCTGTGCTTGATTCAGTTATTCAAGACATTTGTGCTACCTTTGATACCCGCCAGTTGGGTGATTTGGGTTACTTCTTAGGCATTGAGGCCACTCGTACTCACAATGCTCTCCGCTTATGCCAAACCCGATATGCACTGGATCTGCTCGATCGATTCAATATGACTGAGTGCAAACCCGTATCAACTCCGACAGCTTCGGGTTCTCGGTTAAGTGTGTCCGATGGTGATTTGTTGACCGATGCTACGTTATTTCGTAGCATGGTCGGTGGGTTACAGTACCTTATTTTGACCCGACCAGACATTGCTTTTTCTGTAAATCAGGTCTGCCAGTTCATGCATCAACCTCGCACCAGTCACTTGCAAGCAGCCAAATGAATTCTTCGGTTCCTCAAAGGTACTTTGAGTATGGGTCTCATGTTTTATTCATCACCGGATGTCTCTATACGGGCTTTCTCGGATTCAGACTGGGCAGGTGATCCGAATGACCGAAGGTCTACCACAGGTGCTTGCATTTATATTGGCCCTAACTTGGTCTCGTGACGGCGGCTAAGAAACAACCAACGCCTCACGTTCTAGCGGTGAGGTGAATATCGTGCATTGGCCACTGCGCAGAGCTTAAGTGGTTTGCATACTTGTTCCGTGAGTTAGACATTCCCATCTCTCCTCCTTTGTTACATTGCGATAATATCTCTGCTCTTCATATGGCTCGTAATCCAGTGTTCCATGCACGCACGCGCCACATCGAGATTGATTATCATTTTCTTCGAGAGTTGGTTACTAGTGGTTTTGTGAAACTTCAGTATGTTCCATCCGAAGACCAACTTGCAGACTTGTTCACAAAGGGTTTATCTAAACCTCGGTTCCAGGCCTTATCAGTCAAGCTGCGTCTTCCTTTTGGTCGTCTAGCTTGAGGGGGGGTATTAGCTGTCAATTATGTGATTACCTATCAAATATTGTAGCAATATTTTACTCATATTAGGATACCATAATTAGCTGTGATTAGCATAATTTTAGGAAGGTAATTAAGGTATGTTAGACTTTGTATTCAGTATATATTCTTCCCTCTTGACAGAATAATAATCACGGTGACTATTCCTTGTTAAACCCGTCTCTTTCTTCTCCTTAATTCTGAACTGCTTTCTTCTTCTTTGTAATTCCGAACACTTGCCCCTAATAGATCTATGACTCAAGAGACTTTACTTGAGTGTAGGCATTCATTCGCAGGATCTTTGCAGCAAACACTTTTGCATCACTGCATGGTACACCTAGAAAAGCTTCGTATATTCACCTTCCTACCTGGTACCGATGAGATTTTTGACTTAGTTGATGGTTTTATGGATGCCGCCATGAAAGGTCATTTGAAAAATTTGGATCTGAAGTTTTCTAATAAGTTGCACCCGATTTTTATTGGAGAAAGGGGATGTTTATTTTGTTACAAGTTACTAGACGTGATCTTTTCATTTGGATCATCATTGGTGTCTTTTAGTGTAGAAGGATGTAAGTTTGTGGAATATGAAAATCTTGTTGTTAGTTTTCCATTGCTGAAAATTCTTTGTATAGAAAACTCACATATAGAAGGATCATATCTCGAGAGAATTATTAGTGGTTGTCGTGAATTGGAATCCTTATGCTTAAGGAGTTGTCATGGATTGAAATCAGCATCAATCTACAATGGTAACGTGAGGCATTTTTTATTAGATTTTGGGAGTTGTGGACAATTAACTGATTTTGGGATAACTTTCCCAAACCTGCAGTCATGTAGGTTTAAAGGAAGATATCTTCCAAATGAAAATGGTGGCTTTGAACTGCCAACATCTGTGGCACTGAATGATCTTCTTTTGTTTTCCTGTCTAAATACTTTAACCCTAGTTTGTCTAAACATGAAAGCAGGGCCATTTAACCGCCTATTGTCAGGCTTGAAGAATTTAAAGATAGTGGAAACAAAGAAATGTTTGATTATTGGAAAGGTTGTAGTGTCCGGGGACAACCTAATCTCTTTGGTAATAGAAGATTGTTATCTTGAAGAAACGATGGAGATTGAAGATTGCTCGCTTTATACTTTCAACTATATTAATAATGACAAAAAATTTAACCTCAAAAAGAAGGGATTCCAAAACCTTAGAGATCTTTCGATAGCATTAAATAATGAAGTAACCTGTGAGGATCTTGAGTTTGTAGTTTCCAGCTCCCCCCTTCTGGTGACTTTGATTCTAAAGTCCTGCCCCCAATTTGAGCATATGATACGGAACGGACCCAAAGATCTCCTAGAAAGGTTTTACGATGAATGATTCCGCGACCCAACGCCTTCGAGATGACGCGAACCTTGGAATTGTGAATGACGCCACAATTGGGATGACTCTCCAACTGATAAGTTGAATTCAATTATAAACAACGAATCCACGAAGTTTATAATCCGAGCTTCCAATCCAGGACACTCAAAGAAACAATTTTCTAACCAGAAAATCAACTCAACTTTTATTCATCAAAATTCTCTCTCTGGCTAAAACAATGTTTAAGAATGCCTTTTTATAGGCTTACAAAATAAATCATAATTCTTGTAGGACAAGAAAACTAAATAAAAGGAAACTCTTAAACCCTAAACTTTAGGAACAAGAAACCTAAATAAAAGGAAACACTAAATAAAAAGGAAACTAAAATTACCCAAACATTAAAACAGGAAAATAACAAAAACGGCAGCTTTTCTGGAGACCTTGCGGTCGCAAGGTCTATGGACCCTTGCGGCCGCAAGGTCCACAGTTCCTCCAATCTTGCTTCCTGGTCCGAATCATATCATACTCTCCCTCTTGAAAAGGATTTGCCCTCAAATCCGCTCTTGGCCGATCATTAAAATGTCCTTTGATTCGAACTTGAGACCCGTACCGTTGTCCATTCTTCCACCCCTTTTTCCCTGGATCAAATAACTCGTGATCCTGAACACTTAACAAAACTTTCTTACCCTTACTCTCAACTAGCATCCTCCTTTGGTCTTCTTGCACTTGGCTTGGCGTTAGTGGTACAAGTGTGATTGGCTTCTGATTAAACACGAAGGAATATTTGTTGGTGAATCCATCATGCTTCACTTGACGATCATATTGCCATGGCCTTCCAAGTAATAAATGGCTTGCATTCATAGGAACCACATCACATAAGACTTCGTCCTCGTAGACTCCTATACGAAATGTCACAAACACTTGTTTCTCCGTCCTCCCTCTTATAAGGGCAAGGCTGGTTGTCCCCCTCAAGTTTGTATTTTTTTCCTTTAATTAATAAACTCCGCAGGGTGCCGCCCCTACTTCCGTAAATAATATTAAAAAAAAACTCATTTACAAAACTCATCATTTATAGACCCACCACAACCACAACCTTAAATTCCACTATTTACAAACTCCGATTCAATATTTTGAATTATCAAATCTAAAGATTGAAACACAGCCCTTGTGAAGAATTGCAAATTTGATGGTTTGGATATCTAGCAATGTCGTATTCCACCTTAACCATCACTATCATAATTACAATCGCCGCCACCACCGCTCCTAACTACCACCACCACCACCATTCATGCAATCGTCGTGACTGCCATCACCATCACTATCGCGTGCCATGAAACGTATTCACATCTGTAGACACCTCAATTTTGTACCCCTACGATACAATGTCCTATGATAATAATAATATATATATATATATATAAAATTATTGGACTTATAAAAATGACTTTCCGTTAGAGTTTCAGGTAATTGGACTTAACAGACGTTAAATAAACAAATAAATCAAAACAGAACAAAACAAACAACAAGGGCCCTGAAGAAAACTTCTTTTGGCTTTGGCTACATGGAGTAGCTCCCCATGCTAGGGAACCCCATGCATGGGGGCCGCTCCATGCTCTTCCTCCTCCAAGCAACTTAAACGCTCTTGTTTTCCTCTAACCGCCTGCGGCGTCTTTTGTTGTCTTCGTCTCAAGCCTCAACTTGGCTCGCCATGCACTAAATTGAGAGATACGCTGTCGTTTAATCGACTGCATTCTCCTTTAATATAGTCCTTCGACACTCTCATTTCTCACGGACAAAAAAACACACTCACACATACATGCCATCCGAAGCCTTCTCTACCGAAGAACCAAAGAAGAAGAAGAAAGTTTCCTCGTTTCATCAGTCCGGCAAGCCGAACAACAACAAGACAACCCAACAACACAACATTACAACAACACAACAACACAACACACAACAAGAAGAAAAACTTCCTTTCTAGGAAAGACAGGGGAAGCACAATCAGAATCTTCGAGTGCCTAGTGGGACTAAGCCTATGTGCATATACCGAGTCAGACATTCACGCTACAAGAGGTAAGTACAAATTTATTTGTTTTATCCCGTTAATATAAATGTAGAATATTATAATATGAATGCTATGTAAATAATAATATTATTATTCAGCATGTTGTAAATAGTAAACAAAAATAAAATAATTATGCATGTTATATATATATATATATATATATATATATATATATATATATATATATAAATATATATACGTAGCCGTTACTATGCACAAATAACATTAAACAAAGTAATGTTTTATTTTTCAAAAGGTTGGAGAGGACATAGACCTTACCCCAACCCTTATTTTTTATTAATTAATTCCTTGAAAGGCTACAATTATAGATATAATTATAGATATATGATGTCTTTGGTGTGGCTAGAACAAATAGTGCCTCTGGTGAGGCTTTGTACACCCGACCTCTCAGTTGAGAGTAGTGATGTACCGGGGTACCTCTAGTAGGGTTTGAATGCTCGACCTCCGTTAAGATAAATGAGCGCTAAATGGGGCCTTTAGGTAAGGTTTGAACAACAACGTTGCTTCGAAAAGGCTTGAACACCCGATCTTTCTATTGAAAGTTGTAAAGTCAGGTGTCTCAAATGAGACTTGAACACCCGACCTCTCCGTTATGAGAAATGAAAGACGGTTGAGTTAGAGCTTGTTGGTAGAGTAATGTTATTTTGAACTTATACACACACACACACACACACACACACACACACACACACACACATATATATATATATATATATATATATATAAAGCATTCCTTCTAGACTATATAGTTTAAAAACATGTTAATTTATTTTGAAACCCTAAAATGAGACCGAAAGGGCGAGTAGGGTGCTTAATCCCTCCCCAACTCGTAACCTAGCCTCCGAACTTACATATCTTCTTGTACACTTGGTTTTTCTCTGTTTGAGCTTAAAATAACGATGACGACTTTGTACATATATATTTATAGGGTCCACAACAAGAACGGGTGTATTCCATGCGCTCATATGTTTTGAAACCATCCGTTTTTCATTTAACATGGTAGGGGTTCAAAACGGGTTCTCATAACATCGTCTTGCTCAAACAAAGAAATAAAATCTCTTTAACTTCCGTCGGCCGGACTTCTTTCTTCGAACATTGTCTTCTTACTCGCCTCCTTTGGTGCATCACTAAGAAAGGAGAAAATCTAATTTTAGTATGCGATTACTTGAACGGATACCAGTAGGTGACAGTCTCATTCAATTAAAGCATAGTTGTGGTAGAAGAGAAGAACATCGATATAGGGAAGGAGAATAGAGAGATTCTCTCGTTTAATTTCCTTAGGTCCTATCGAAATGAGTAAGCAAGTGAAGACCAAAAGAGGTTTGGGGTTTGGAACACAATTAAGGAACAGAGTAAAATATTTTGTTAGGTTTAGGTATTGAACTCAATTATTTGTGGTTAGTCCGGTGAGTGCCCCATTCTCGAACCGGCACGCACTATGAAATGCGGCGAGTTTCAAAACTTCAAGCTGCGGAATATGCTCGCCATATTTGTAGACTCAAAATATTTAAAAGAGTCACCATCTTTATTTTAAGAATAAATAAAGCAAACCAAATATACCGATTTGTGGTTCGGAGGCTAAGTTACGAGTTGGGAAGGGGTTAAGAAACTACATTTTAGAGTTGCAAATAGAGCCTATGAAATTTTGGCTATAATAACGACTTATTTTGTAGTTATTTTATAATATTTACTAAACATAACGACTTATTTTATGATATATTACTATTTAATAGTATTCTTATTATACAAAAATAATAACAACTTTTAGCTTATCGAGAATGTCCACAACGCATTCTACGAGAGATATAAGTCTATTAAGGATTAAATCCATCCTAATCTTGTTTTGGTCGTTTTCCTTTCGTACGACCTACCATGTCATTTGTCTTCCCACACCCACTCTTCAACAACTATCTTCATATAAAAATCCCTTTGGGTCTCCTCCCAACTACACCAAACTTTGCATCGCCCTTACTCCGAGCACAAACTCGCCGGCTGCTCCTCTCTCCTGTGTCTTCCTTGGCTACTCGCTCACTCAAAGTGTCTATCCGTGCTATGACCCGACCACAACTAAACTCTTTATCTCCCATCAT
>CM028381.1:53923494-53956562 GCA_013146195.2 Codonopsis lanceolata
TTTTAGAAGCATGTTTCCGCTTGAGCCTTGTAGGTTTCTCGATTGCCTTCGTTGCTTGTATTGTTTGTGTTTTCAACTTAGAAGTTCATTGGAGTTCTAAACCGAGTGTACTAGTATTTCACATGCTTGCATCATTGTTCATAGACTTCTTTCATTTGGAAATAAGATGACCAACATATTACTTCACAGATTCAGTCCGTTTGGGTAAACTTCGGGAACATTCTGGTACCAATCTACTAAAGAGAATTTTCTAAAAATTTAGTATGATTTACCTACATATGTTAGGATACTCCCTGTAAAATATGGTATTTTTCCAAGGTGTATAAGTACCTCATTTAGGTCTTGACTTACGGCTGTGCCAGAATTCTGTTTTCAGGAAATCAGCTTCTGTACTTGAACTTGTAGTAGCCATATTTTGATGAATATAAGTCCAAATTGAGTAATTTAAAAGGCTAAACTATATTTTAAAGAGTCTAGTTTCATAAAAATCAATAATCACCTCATTTGGAGGTGTGAGCTATTTTTGGTCGATTTTACAAGATTGACTGTCTGTTTTCCTAAAATCTGGTTTGTGCAATTTTGAGTGGATTTGGCTAATGACCCTTGAACCCCTTGCCCCTTGGCCGACCTAAGTGAGTCTCAGCCACCTTTGTTGACTCTTCTAGGACCCTTGAAGACCCTTGGATCATTGCTTATCTATGGCTCACATTCCTTGGCCAATGAGAAGCCATATATCAACCTTCACTTGGATTAGGGTCATCTTGGGAAGTATATAAGTCATTTATTCAGCCTTCAGCCATTGTTGATCATCAAACAAGCTGAACTTCAGAGTCTTGAGCTCAAAATTCGTCCATGGAGGTCACACAAATTTGAGAGACCATTTCCCGGAGATCCGGTGGTCCGATCGTCGAACCGAGATAGCCAAATCGAAGCTCTCGATCTTCTCTACTACAATCCTCTCTTTAATCAACCTTTCCTCCATTAATCATAGGACTAAGGTGAGTGACAATTTCCTGAGATTTCCATGTTAAATAAAATAGCATGACCTCTTCATTATAGTTGTTCTATTAGTGATTGTGAACATCTTTTGTGAAGACAAAACCTTCAATTCAACATATAAAATATGTGTATGATTTTATGAAATCTCTATGAAGTTATGATTTTGACATTTATTAAAGCATGAATGTTGTTTGTATTAAGCTTGGGAATAACTCTTGTGAAAGAATTCGGTTCAATTCAAGGTTTAACAAAATCGCCGAAACTAGGGTTTGAAACTTGAGATTGTGTTTCAGGCTAGTTTAAGAACATGAACGGCTTAGTTATCAAGTTCTAAATGATCGGAGAACTTAGGAAAGGGCAATGTGATACATATAGTATCAATACTCTTCTTGGTTGAATTTTAGTAAAACTCACCGGAGTTGAAATTAGGGAGTTATGAACAATACCGACTCCAAAATCAATCCTTACGACGAATGTAGTTCGTTAGACTAATGAATTCGCTTACGATACTTTGAGATGGATTGTTGCTTATGCCTTGAGGTTTGTGTGCTTTTAAGACTCGATTGAGTTCTTATGCGGTTTATGTGATCGTGTGAATTAAATGCATGATTGAGAGCATGTTGTAGAATAATGTATCTATTTGACATGTTGAATTCGCTCTTGTCGAATTCTTGTGTGATTCCTTAAATGAGTAAACAACTACTTGTTGAATAAGTTCGCTCTTGTCGAACTTATTCCTTATTTGAGATTTCATGACGAGTAAACATCTACTTGGCATTGCATGAGTCCAGCTGGCATATTTGGTTGAGTCATTGGTGTGACAATGCATCGCCGTCCACGAGTTATGGGACTCGTGATAGTGATGGGTTGTTATACCGGTTTTATCACACACGCCTCCACCTTGTTGGCCCCACAGGTGGGGAAGTAGCCCCTTTGCTGTAACCAAGAGAGCACATTGGCAAGTCTAATTACCAAGTAGAGAGCTTGGTAACCGAGTAGAGCTCTGGTACCCGAGTAGAGAGCTCGGCACTTTGATACACTCATCACGGGTATCATTGGCACGAATGTTAACGCTGTATTGCAGGAGCTACGTGCGGCACCGGTTCCATAACATATCCTCCTTATATGTGATTTACTTTATAGCACTTATGTGAAACAATGTGCTACCATGGATATGTGATTTAAGTGTTTATTAAATGAATGCTTTGAGTGACTTGATATTAAAAATGATATCTTGCTATGTATGTTGCATAATTCCATGACATGCATAATTGTTAACTCACAAAGTCTTTATGACTTACCCCTCCCTTTTATGCTTTAGATCCGAGCCGTTCGTACCGCTCGTTGAGGTGTTGCGAGATTTGCGCTTGTCCGTGATCGCCGCGACGAGGTTGTGGTTATTAGATGTCCTTATTTTGTTCTCTTTTGTAAGGGCGTTGGGTTTAGCAAGTCATTTAGACTTTGCTTGGGAACTTTGTTTATTTGTTTTATGTCTATACTTGTATCTTATTTGAGCGTCGCGCATGTACGCCGAGCCTTGTATAGATGTAGTATGGTTCACATGTTTTAAAACTTCCGGGGCATTACTTTAGCTCTTATTTATTTATGTTGTTCTCCGGCATGTTATAGCCGTCGAGGTATATTTGCATGAACTGTGTAGTGTTGGGTTCCGGTAGTAAAGTCGCCGATGAATTGATATACTTGTCTTTAATTGCTATATCGGGTTTAAAAGTTTTAAAAATTTCGGCCTTTTGGTGCCGAGTCGCTTCATCTCGAAATGTTGCGTCACGTCGTTTTCTATAATTGAGTCTTTGCATGTATTGTTGTCCTATTTGGACGACTTGACTTGTGATTCCACCTCGGGGTCCGGGTCGGGTCGTCACATTAAGTCTCGTACACATAGCCTCATGTAATGAATGTCAAAATCTCGAAGTAAATTTAGGATCTTTATCCGATAAAATGCTAACTGGCTCAAACTATAGGTTATCGAAATAGGTATGAAAAGTGACGATTTAGTAAATTCATCTATAACAAGAACTAGTCGTAATACTCCATCGATAGAAGGAATGCAAATTCTGTCTCGGTCAAGATACTATCATTGTTCAAAGAAAACGCAGGAGTCTTATTCTCACAATCACTAGGCAATGCTAGATATTCTATTCTTGAAAACTGTTTTCACATTTGCCACTCCAAATAAAAGTAGACTTCTTCTATTTAAATTGGTCAAAGAAGTAGAAATCTTTAAAAAAATCTCTCAATGAATCTACTGACTTCGATAAACAAATTAGGAATCTTCCACTTAGCAACTGCTTCCAATCTCGATGGATCCATGTAAATACCAGTACTAGAAACTACGTGCCCATGAAAATAAACTTTTTCGAGCAAAAACGCATACTTGCTACATTTAGCAAAAAGTTGCTTCTCACGCAAAACAGAAAGAACCAATTTCAAACGATCTGCATGTTCTTCTCATGACTTTGAGTACACAAGAATATCCTCATTGAAAACTACGACAAATCACTCCAAATAATTATGGGATACTTGATTCTTTAAATCCATGAAAACTGTAGGCGCGTTTGCCAACTCAAACGGCATCACAACGAACTTATAAAGGTCATGTCATGAAGGAAAAGTTGTCTTCGGAATATCTTCCTATCGAACTCATAACTGATGGTAACCACTATGCACGTCAAGCTTGAAATATACAACTGGTCCATGAAGTTGATCAAAGATATCATCAATATGCGGTAAGGATAATTATTCTTTATAATCACTTGGTTTAACTGGCGGCAAGCAATGCATAACTGTAAAGTATCATTTTTCTTATTTACAGATAACACTGGTGCATCCACGAAGATACACTCGGTCTAATAAACTCCTTATCAAGAAGTTCCTGCAACTCTCTCAACTCAGTTGGAGCCATTCTATAAGGTGCTCTAGAAATAGGCAAAGTTTCCTGGAAATATCTCAATGCAAAACTCTAACTCTCGGTCGGGAGATAATGCATACTCAGTCGAAAAAAAACATCCAGAATTCATTAATTACCAGAACTTTATGAAAAACTAGAACTTCTTATAATATAGAAGTAGGCATGCTAGTCTCAAGTACACAAGTGAGATAACAAGTACAACCTTGCGTTAAAAGTTTTCTAGCCAGCAAAGTAGCAATAACATGTATATTATTCATGGTATGATCACTAATAAACACGAACTCCAGTATACCGGGCATGTCAGATGTAACTATCTTATTATGAAAATCTCATAATTACACTTACAAAAATTTTATATACAAAATGCACATATTTGTACAAGCATAACAATGCACCATTTCTTGTTCTATTCCATTTTGGTAACGGGTTCAGTCAATTCAATCCTAACTTATGCCATTCTAGTACTCCGACGAAGACCTCTTGATAACCAAGTCAAAGATCCTCTTAAATGACTTCAAAAGCTTTCGTCGTAAAAGATGCAGGGTGTTTGTGATTCAAATACAAGCATCCTCCAATTCGGTCTCAAAAAAAGTATGTATACATATATATAGGGTACAAACGCCATGTAACATAGTATTTTAACTCTACTATGCAAGTATAACAAGTATGGAATAATCGTGTTATTATCATACATATACACATTCATGCAAGGTAAGGTGGTCTAATATTATTTAGCTCATTTTCAAGGAATCTACGAAGTAGTTTTCGATATCCAAGTTCAAGAAAATTCAAGTATGTTATTAATCACACAATTAACCACTTATCAATGGTAGGCATGGAACATTATGATGTTAAGCATGAAGAAAATCAGAGACATTAACATATAGCATAAGATTACTTACTAGTATATTCTTAATCATTATAAGTCAACCCGTATACGGTCGACAATCAAGCTAGTCAATGGTAGGCACAACATAATACCCAAAGCTAATACTTTCCCGATATATTAGGTTAACAAAGAGGCAAGAACAAAATTTCAAAATCAGTAGGTAGAATATGTTTACCCACAAATACACTACTAATCCTTTCACATGAAAACACATATAGGTTGAAAACAATTTCGAGCATGTGGCATGTGATTAACTCTTGGCTTATCACAAATTTTAATGCACCATGAATGAAAATATTTCATTATTTGGGATAATCTCCTTAACTAAAATTAATATCGGGAAGCAAGTACTCAAGTTTCCTCCAAGCAAGCAAGACATGAACACATGATCATGAACTACAATGGGTACAAGTATTCATATAGCAATAATGAAATATTAAAGTACTACGGGAGGCTAAGCCATTCCGCTCTCAAAACGCGTGTACAACGAATCTTGGCTGTAGTGAATTCCATGGCGATCACTCTTGGGACCGACAAACTGATTTCTATGATTTCAAGTAACGGAGCAAGGAAACAATGGATCTATAGTAGCGTAACACCTACTCTTGGTATAACTGCGCCTTGAAAGTAAAACGGAAGAAATGTAATATTCCTTGACACGAACACTGTACTCACGAGAATCTAGATTACAATGAACTTAGGATTCTAAGTCCTATTCATTAACGAAGAATCTGCCAATAAGGCACGAAAGAGAACACTCAACGTCATGATTCACACAAGAACTAACCCAACTAGGCCATGGAACCTATCCTGGCCGATAGCTAACCTATAAACAAGCTCTGATACCAACTGTGGCGACCCGACCCGGGCCCGAGGTGGAACCGAGGGTCGGACCGCCCAAATAGGGGAAACAAGTAAACACATAAACATGCAAGGACTCATTTTAAGAAATCGACGTGACGCAACATTGGAGACGTAACACGCCTCGGCACAAAAGGCCGAATTTTTAAAACTTTTCAAACCTGATATAACAGTTAAGCAATTAATCCAAGTCATCGGCGACACTACATGCCGGAACCCAAGCTAACAGTTTATGGACAAGAATTAAATAAGAGCTAATAGGATGCTCAGCGGAAGACTTATACGTAGTGAACTACTAAACATGATAACCAAAGCTCGGCTTACACAATGCCGGCATTAAAGGGGTTACAAGTACTATAAGTGTTAAAACTACTAGTAGCTAATAAAAGTAACAAGTTCAAGTTCTTATACAAATACCCAAGCATAGTCTAATTGACTTGCTTTAACCCATCGTCCTTGCAAAATATAAAAGGGAGGAAGAGGACATCTAAACCACCTCTTCAACTACAACGTCGGACCAAAAGAGGAATAGAGGAGACACGAACACCGCAAGCCTCAGCGAGAAGGACCTGCTTTGCTAAGATCTAAAGCAGTAAAGGGGAATGGGTAAGTCATAAAGACTTGTAAGCTATCAATCATGCATGTCATGGCAATATGCAACATACAAGGCAAGATATCATCACATAAGCATAGAGATCATATATCCAAGATGCACATTGTTTCACATAGGTGCTCGTAATTAAATCACATAGGATAAGGATATATGGAGAGCCGGGCCGCTACGTAGTTCCTGCATACAAGCGTTATCTGGAATGTGAGGTGTCAGATGTGTGTAAGTACATCGACCTTCCGAGGAGATGCCCGGGATAGACACACCAATGATGCTCTAATGGTTACAAAGAAGGTGGCTACTTTCCCCACCGTGGCCACAAGTGGAGGCGTGTGTGAACAAAGACGGGTATGCCACCGGACTCATGCAAATGCCAAGTAGTGTTTACTTAACAAATTCTCAAGTAGTGAACGAGGTCGGCAAGAGCGATCTCGTTCATGACAAGTAATTATTCTCATCAATAATCAAGTAGGATTGAGTTCGACAAGAGCGAACTCAACATGTCAAATAGGTATTCTATTATATGACATCTAAAATCAAGCATGGTAATCAATCCAAATTCAAGAGTCTAGAATTATTATTCTTAGTGAAACGTGTTTAGAACGTCGTAGGGATTGATCATTGAGCCGGTATTGTTCAATGGCTCACTAAATTTGACTCCGTTGAGTCGTCTCTAAAATTTTATCCAATAGAGTTTAAATGCTAAATGCATCTTAAACCCTTTTCTAAGTTCTCGTATAGGATAGACTAGGCCATTAATCCACTTAACAACCATAGTCAAGAATTATCATTAATTCAAATTCATGGGAACCTTAGAATCATTATTTCTAAAAGTTATTAAAAGTCAATGGTCCAAGAACATTAGTTATTCCTGGGGAGACATAGAACACTTTTAATTCTAAGCATAGGACCAAATCAATAGGATGAACAATTCATAGCTTATGGGATCCTAAAATCACAATCTCTAAGAGTTGTCAAAAGTCATTAGTCCAAGAACAATAGTTGTTCCTAAGGAGGCATAGAACACATTTAATTATAGGCATAGGACTAAATTAACAAGATGAACAATTCATAGCTTATGAAACCTAGAAATCACAATCTCTAAGAGTTGTCAAAATTCATTAGTCCAAGAACAATAGTTGTTCCTAAGGAGGCATAGAACACATTTAATTCTAGGCATAGGACTAAATCAACAAGATGAACATG
The DNA here is from genome assembly GCA_013146195.2 of Codonopsis lanceolata. Lineage (NCBI taxonomy): Eukaryota > Viridiplantae > Streptophyta > Magnoliopsida > Asterales > Campanulaceae > Codonopsis > Codonopsis lanceolata. Next base: position 53,930,989 of record CM028381.1, read on the forward strand.
TCATTCAAAAATCTCATAAGATCAACTCATCATCAAACATGGCTTAGACATGGTAGAAGCATGGGAATCATAAGAAGAGGGGGACATGGCAATTCTAGCATACATCCTAAGGGGAATCAATAGCTTACCTTACACCCAAGAAAAAGATGGGATGAGCACAAACTAATCGGATGGAATCGTGCTCCTCGTCGATAGCTTCACTTCGGTGGTCTCGGTTTGGCAATCGGAGGTCGGGAGCTCAAGTAATGGGAGAAACACACACCAATCTCACCTCACCAACACACACAAAAGCTTGGGGGAAGAGAGAGGAGGAATGATCTGAAATGGAGGGTTTAATGTTGATCACAAAGTGGGAGGATTTTATATGGCATGCAATTTGTGGGTGGAAGTCCACATGTCACAAGGAGGGAGCTTGAAAATCCACTTGTCAAGTGGAGGGGGATTTGAGGTTAGTGTTAATCCCACTTAATTAGGGTCTAATAGGGAGGTTTAGGGTCAATTAGGATGGGGGGTTAAGGGTCTAATAGGTCACAAATCAGATTGCAAGAGAAAAATTCCGTAGGTGCAACCAGATCTTGAGGCGGGCGCCTCACATATGGCTAGGCGAACGCCTGGACCTATTTCCAGCTCATGACCATTTTTTCAAAAGTTACTGGACAGTCAATCTTGTAAAATCGACCATAAATCGCTCACAGCTCCAAATGAGGTGATTATTGATTTTTCTGAAACTAGACTCATTAAAATATATTTTAGAATTTTAAATTACTCCATTTGGACTTATATTCATCAAGATATGGTTACTACAAGTTCAAGTACAGAAGTTGTTTTCCTGAAAACTGAATTCTGGCACAGCCGTAAGTCAAGACCTAATTGAGGTACTTAGACACCTTGGAAAATTACTAAATTTTACAGAGAGTATCCTAACGTATGAAGGTAAAACATAATAAATTTTTAGAAAATTCTATTCAGTGGATTAGTACCTGAATTTTCCCGAAGTTTGCCCAAAAACATGACTGGTCTGTGAAGGAATAAATTGGTCATCTTATAACCAAAAGCAACAAGTCTATGAAAAATGATGTGCAAAAATGATAAATACTAGTACACTTGGTCTAGAACTCAAATGAACTTCTCGCAAGTTTAAAACACAAACAATACGAGCAACAAAGGCAATCCCGAGAAACCCTAAGACTCAAACGAAGCAACAATGCTTCTAAACTCTCAACCAAGCCTACTATGATCAAGATGAATGTTATAAGTCATTTATGCAAGGTAATAGCACTCCAACAAGACTTGGTTAAGTTCTAACATGCTAAGGTGAACACTCAAAGCACAAACGGCAAGGTATAGAATGCATAGAAGACATTCAAGCGACTATGAACGTAACAACTCTAATGCAAGCATGACATGAACAAAATGAAGTCTCTAACATGTTAAGACATACATTAGGCATGTTATAAATGTACTAAGGCTCTAGTAGGACTTAGTTAAGTACTAAGATGATACACGAAGCAGTTATAACAAAGCATGCAATGTATAGAAGTTATACAAGCAGCTACGATCATGGTTGACCTAATGCGAGCATGGTATGAACAATATGGACTCTAAAACATGTTAAGGCACATAATGAACATATTAATCAAGTATAGAAGTCATGTTACACAAGTAGGGTTTGGGTTCTCACAAGTAGTGTGTGTGTGTGCATATATCGTTGCTGGGACTCGAGCACTAGTCTCAACAGCAACGACATAGAATACTCACCACTAAACTACAGCCTCCTCTTGAGGCTATATATTTACAAACAATTTATTACAATAGTACTGTATTTTTCAAATTATAGCTATATATTCTCAAAATTGAAATATCCCATAAATACCATATTTGCAAATTACTTACAAACTAGACGTAGTTTGTGTGTATGTAGATGTGTGTGTCTAGTTGTGTGTGTATATATATCCACAAAATATCTACACCCCTTCATCTCTCTCTCTCTCTCTCTCTCTCTCTCTCTCTCTTATCTTTATTATCTACAACATGTCGCATGCATTGAGATAATTAGAGATTCTTTTGAGAAAAAAAAGGACAACTTAGGAGATCTTAGTTCCTTGCCAATGAGCTAGGTTGGATTTGATTACGGTGGCTAATAAGTCTTTAGAATTTAAAATAAAATTTTTGGAATGGAAAAATAAAATAGTTTGTGGCTGCTGGGATTCGAGCCCAGGTCTCCACGGCCACAACGTGGAATTCTCACCACTAAACTACAGCCACCTCATGATTCTAGGTATTTACTAACATTTTATTGCAATAGAACAGTATTTGCAAATTACTACTATATAATCTCAAATATGAATTATCTCATATATACGATATTTAAAAATTATTTACGAACTAGTCGTAGTATATGTGTGTGTGTGTGTGTTCATGTGTGTGTGTGTGTTTGTGTGTGTGTGTGTATATATCCAAGAAAATTCACCACCCCTTCCTCTCTCTCTCTCTCTCTATCTCTTTCATCTTTGTTTTCCACAACATGTCACATGCATGGAGATAATTAGAGATTTTTTTGAGAAAAAAACGCCAGGACAAAATAGGAGATATTACTTCAATTCCTTGCCAACGAACTAGGTTGGGTTTGATTATGATGCCTAATTAAACTTTAGCAAGATGATTTGGCATGAACATTAAGTCTCTTTTAAGGCTGTTTGACAGATCTTAATCGTAAGATGAAGCTCCACTCTCCTGCAACTCAGCCCACCATTACACAATGGGTTGAGTCTGGGGGATATGTCTCACAGAAAATTAATACCCGTAATACGGTCTTTCGTAAGTTTTTGGGAGCTTGAACGAGGATTTGGGTCTAGTTCATATGGAGTTTAAATAGTTTTGCCTGGCACCTACTGTTAATGTTAACTCGGAGCTGACCCTTGGCGACAGAAAGCATGTTCCATAATGAATAGACAACATATATGTGTTCTCATTACTAGGATATATATATACTGGAAGAAATTTCCAAAACTTAAAAAGTTTTTAGCCAATTCAAGATTAGTATTTGAGCAAAGTTGGGCATTAGGTGGCTCGACCATTCGAACTTAATCATCCATAGCTCTTATTCAAAAACTAACAAAAAACAAAAGTAAATCCCTAGTTATTGTTGTAAATTGGTTATTGTAACAATGGTGTTGACCAATGATTGACCAAGTTTCCAATTGGGTTTCATATACTAAAAAATGAAACTAAGTTGCAAATATGAAATTTATGTTTCGAGTAGATTAAGTTGATATATTTATTATCTCAAAACCTATAACGTGTGAATGAGATATTAATGCTCAAAGTAGATAACTTAACTTTGTAAATTGAAGAGTAAAGTAGGTATGAAAAGTCATATCTCACAAAGGAAAAATAAAGAGTTTTAAGGAACTTTAATAATAGGCCCACCTTAGGAAGGAGTATCAATTGTTCCCAAAGGTTAAACCAAGTAGTGTGTGTGTGTGTGTGTGCATATATCGTTGCTGGGACTCGAGCACTAGTCTCAACAGCAACGACATAGAATACTCACCACTAAACTACAACCTCCTCTTGAAGCTATATATTTACAAACAATTTATTACAATAGTACTGTATTTTTCAAATTATAGCTATATATTCTCAAAATTGAAATATCCCATAAATACCATATTTGCAAATTACTTACAAACTAGACGTAGTTTGTGTGTATGTAGATGTGTTTGTCTAGTTGTGTGTGTATATATATCCACAAAATATCTACACCCCTTCATCTCTCTCTCTCTCTCTCTCTCTCTCTCTCTCTCTCTTATCTTTATTATCTACAACATGTCGCATGCATTGAGATAATTAGAGATTCTTTTGAGAAAAAAAGGACAACTTAGGAGATCTTAGTTCCTTGCCAATGAGCTAGGTTGGATTTGATTACGGTGGCTAATAAGTCTTTAGAATTTAAAATAAAATTTTCGGAATGGAAAAATAAAATAGTTTGTGGCTGCTGGGATTCGAGCCCAGGTCTCCACGGCCACAACGTGGAATTCTCACCACTAAACTACAGCCACCTCATGATTCTAGGTATTTACTAACATTTTATTGCAATAGAACAGTATTTGCAAATTACTACTATATAATCTCAAATATGAATTATCTCATATATACGATATTTAAAAATTATTTACGAACTAGTCGTAGTATATGTGTGTGTGTGTGTTCATGTGTGTGTGTGTGTTTGTGTGTGTGTGTGTATATATCCAAGAAAATTCACCACCCCTTCCTCTCTCTCTCCCTCTCTATCTCTTTCATCTTTGTTTTCCACAACATGTCACATGCATGGAGATAATTAGAGATTTTTTTGAGAAAAAAATGCCAGGACAAAATAGGAGATATTACTTCAATTCCTTGCCAACGAACTAGGTTGGGTTTGATTACGATGCCTAATTAAACTTTAGCAAGATGATTTGGCATGAACATTAAGTATCTTTTAAGGCTGTTTGACAGATCTTAATCGTAAGATGAAGCTCCACTCTCCTGCAACTCAGCCCACCATTACACAATGGGTTGAGTCTGGGGGATATGTCTCACGTAAAATTAATACCCGTAATACGGTCTTTCGTAAGTTTTGGGAGCTTGAGCGAGGATTTGGGTCTAGTTCATATGGAGTTTAAATAGTTTTGCCTGGCACCTCTTGTTAATGTTAACTCTGAGGACCCTTGGCGCAGAAAGCAAGTTCCATAATGAATAGACAACATATATGTGTTCTCATTACTAGGATATATATATAAAGAAGAAATTTCCAAAACTTAAATAGTTTTTAGCCAATTCAAGATTAGTATTTGAGCAAAGTTGGGCATTAGGTGGCTCGACCATTCGAACTTAATCATCCATAGCTCTTATTCAAAAACTAACAAAAACAAAAGTAAATCCTAGTTATTGTTGTAAATTGGTTATTGTAACAATGGTGTTGACCAATGATTGACCAAGTTTCCAATTGGGTTTCATATACTAAAAAATGAAACTATGTTGCAAATATGAAATTTATGTTTCGAGTAGATTAAGTTGATATATTTATTATCTCAAAACCTATAACGTGTGAATGAGATATTAATGCTCAAAGTAGATAACTTAACTTTGTAAATTGAAGAGTAAAGTAGGTATGAAAAGTCATATCTCACAAAGGAAAAATAAAGAGTTTTAAGGAACTTTAATAATAGGCCCACCTTAGGAAGGAGTATCAATTGTTCCCAAAGGTTCAACCAAGTAGTGTGTGTGTGTGTGTGTGCATATATCGTTGCTGGGACTCGAGCACTAGTCTCAACAGCAACGACATAGAATACTCACCACTAAACTACAACCTCCTCTTGAAGCTATATATTTACAAACAATTTATTACAATAGTACTGTATTTTTCAAATTATAGCTATATATTCTCAAAATTGAAATATCCCATAAATACCATATTTGCAAATTACTTACAAACTAGACGTAGTTTGTGTGTATGTAGATGTGTGTGTCTAGTTGTGTGTGTATATATATCCACAAAATATCTACACCCCTTCATCTCTCTCTCTCTCTCTCTCTCTCTCTCATCTTTATTATCTACAACATGTCGCATGCATTGAGATAATTAGAGATTCTTTTGAGAAAAAAAGGACAACTTAGGAGATCTTAGTTCCTTGCCAATGAGCTAGGTTGGATTTGATTACGGTGGCTAATAAGTCTTTAGAATTTAAAATAAAATTTTGGAATGGAAAAATAAAATAGTTTGTGGTCTGGGATTCGAGCCTGTCTCCACGGCCACAACGTGGAATTCTCACCACTAAACTACAGCCACCTCATGATTCTAGGTATTTACTAACATTTTATTGCAATAGAACAGTATTTGCAAATTACTACTATATAATCTCAAATATGAATTATCTCATATATACGATATTTAAAAATTATTTACGAACTAGTCGTAGTATATGTGTGTGTGTGTGTGTTCATGTGTGTGTGTGTGTTTGTGTGTGTGTGTGTGTATATCCAAGAAAATTCACCACCCCTTCCTCTCTCCTCTCTCTATCTCTTTCATCTTTGTTTTCCACAACATGTCACATGCATGGAGATAATTAGAGATTTTTTTGAGAAAAAAACGCCAGGACAAAATAGGAGATATTACTTCAATTTCTTGCCAACGAACTAGGTTGGGTTTGATTACGATGCCTAATTAAACTTTAGCAAGATGATTTGGCATGAACATTAAGTCTCTTTTAAGGATGTTTGACAAATCTTAATCGTAAGATGAAGCTCCACTCTCTCAACTCGCACCCCACCATTACACAATGGGTTGAGTGCAGGGGATATGTCTCACAGTAAAATTAATACCCGTAATACGGTTTTTCGACGTTTTGGGAGCTTGAACGAGGATTTGGGTCTAGTTCATATGGAGTTTAAATAGTTTTGCCTGGCACCTCTTGTTAATGTTAACTCGGGTGAGACCCTTGGCGACAGGAAAGCAAGTTCCATAATGAATAGACAACATATATGTGTTCTCATTACTAGGATATATATATACTGGAAGAAATTTCCAAAACTTAAAAAGTTTTTAGCCAATTCAAGATTAGTATTTGAGCAAAGTTGGGCATTAGGTGGTGTTGATTCCTAATTTTAGATTTGGTTGAGTCATCCCCGGATTCTATTGCACGATGGCTAAAAGGTCTGTGCATCGATTAGTGTGGCAACTGCGTCTTAGAATCAATTTTTTAGAAGCATTTAAGTGTTAGTATTAGGCGCGGTTTTTGATAGCCCCTCCATGCCTTGAAGGACCAGCAGACTTTGAATTCTACTCAATGTCGAAAAGTCAAGATGAGCCAATTCATGATATTATGACACGTGGACACCTATTTTGGATATTTTCGAAAATATCTAGTCTTTATGTCTTCATCAAGTTTCATTTTCAAGAAGTCAACTCTCCATGATGACAACCGCCTGTAAATTCTCGAATTCTAAAGACCGAAGACATTAAGCTTTTGGCTAAGAAGACTTTCCAAGCCGCAAAGCCTGCAATCCGAAACTTTACTCGAATTGGGAATGTCTTCTCTCGCACACCGCATCTCTCGACGATCTAGGGTCATTACATCTTCCAAAGCGCCGATTGCATTCAATGCAATTGAACGTTGGACAAGAGCTCACTGTTTCAATCCAACGGTCCAAAAAATCTTCCTCGGTATTTATTCAAGTTTTGAAGACTTAGAAGAAACAACTCTTGCGCATTAAACTCTTAGGCTTCATCTTCAACACTCAAGCATTCAAGAGATCAAAGGACAAGGACTAACACTTCACCAAACTTTCTGAAGCTGCAGATCTACCATCTTAAATTCGTTTCACTTCATTTAGTTTGTCTTTAAACGTGTTCTTAATTCTCGCACGTGAAGAGAACAATTAATCATTGATTGCTCTCTCACCTTTATACACTTGGTTAAAAACTCATTTTGTACACGATCCATTAGTGATCTTACTCATAAACCTAGTGGATAAACAAGTGCATCTTTAAAATCCAAAGCTAACCACTTTGGTAGTGGATGGTATTATTCACAGCATTTGAACCACTTTAAATTCTTGTGTCGCTCGAAACTGTTCTTATTACTCTTATTAATCGGCCGGTGCTTAATTGCTTCTAATGCATTTATTTTATCAAGACTTTTTAGTTCGGATTCTATCTTGTTTCCGCTGCCTTAACACTTCTATTCAAACCTTTCAAAAATCTTTAAGAAGTGTTTAAGAAAAGTTTTGCTAAAAACACATCTAGGCTATTCAACCCCCCCCCCCTTCTAGCCTAGATTGAGCCTACTTTGGGACCAACAATTGGTATCGAGCTTAATTCTTTGAAAAATCACTTTTCCAAGCTTAACCTCTTGAGAATAGATCCTATGGCTCACTATATGCCTTTACTTCAAATACCACCACATCCCAATATTTGGCGAAGGCCATTTCGAAGTATGAAAAGATAAGGTTATGAGATATATGAACTCTATTGATAATAAGAGTTGTGGCAATGTGTTCTAACAGTCCTTATATTCCAATGAAACCCAACCTACTTGGTCAAGTAAGTAGCCTGGTCCTCCTCGAGATACACTACAAGAAAAAAGCCATTTTGCTACGAAAAATTTCGTCGCCAAAAATACCACTTTGGTCGCTAAAACCCTTTGGCGACGAAATCATTTCGCCGCATCTTCGTCGCTGCATGCAACGTAGCTAAAGGGTATTGGCGGCACAATGGTATTCGCCGTCAAATGAAGACATTTGTCTACGTATTCTACTGTAGCGGATACATGCATGAATTTCGTCGCAAAAACGCCATTCGTCGCAAATGCAATGATAAATAACTACAAATTTATCGTCGCAACACCTCAAGTTTTCACTACAAAATATATTTTGTAGCCATTGCGTTAGTATATAACTACGAAATAATTCGTAGTCGATGGGTTGTTGTTTAATCACGAAATAATTCGTTGTTGATGGTTTTCTTTTTAACTACGAAATAATTCATCATTATTGTATTGTTATTTAACTACGAAATAATTCGTAGCTGTTGGATGTTATTTAACTATAAAATTATTTGTAGTTGTTGGGTTATTTTTAACTATAAAAATTATTTGTAGTCGATGGGTTATTTTATAACTACAAAATAATTTGTAGGTAATGTGTTGTTAGCCTGTGGGTTTGTTGTTTCACTACAAAATTATTATGTTGTTTTTCGTATAACTATGAAAATATGTAGATGGCTATCCTGTAACATATGTTCATTATGCATATTTATTGAAGACCATTATATTATAGATTGAAAAACATTTATACAACTCGCTCATGAATGCACCAATACTAATCTGCAATACACATAATGTGAATCCTACCATAAACATACCAATGACTAGGCAGCTATATAGCAATTCATTGTCTAAAAACAATAGAAACTAGATTCGCTTCAAAAATTATGTAAACCACCTATATATTAACAAAAACAAAAAAAGACGTCCGTCTCGTGCGGGTAGTCGGTCCTTTCAACTTGCGATAAACCTCATGCGTAATTCTTCACAGATAGAAAAATCAGCTATATCACAAAAGTCATAGATACCAAGTCCTCTGGTACCTCAAGGTGACCTAAAATCTGCAAAAGTAAATAGGGAAAGTGAAAAGTGAAAATGATATACATGATATATATGTATGTATGTGTATATATATATATATATATATATATATATATATATATATATATAGACACCGACCAACAAAAAGGGACAAATAATAACACAACCAAAGCTACAACACATGCACTCACTAGTTTATGTAGTGCAAGTTCATAAGGTGAAGAAGTGGGTTGTTTATGGGCTGAAAGTAGTTTAAGAAGACTGCAATATCTTCAAACCAAGATGGAGATGCATCACGATGACAATAATGGACTCACAACATCTTCAAGCACTACCCCGCAATATGAGTACATGATTGAAACTTTCCAATGGGACAAAATTGCAACATGTACAAAACTCAAGCGTAAAATTGCAAAGACGACAAAATTGCAACAACTTAGATAGAACTCAAGCAAAAAATTGTAGCAGCACCGACATAGCTTCCAAAGTGCAATAACAAGCTAAGGGATTTTGTGCCAATTTGGGTTGAGAACAATACTAAACCAAAGTGCAAACCCATTGCTTAGTTTATAATTTGGTTGCCATCAAAACCTAATCAAAGACATGACCGATATGAGCGCTCTTCCAGCTTCACAAGCAATAAATTACTAAACCAAAGTGCAAACCCATTGCTTAGTTTATCCTCTTAAAATAATCCAAAGATAAAGGTAATCATTTTTTGCCATCCATATAAGAAATGTTCAAGGATCAAGCAAACATATCAACAAACTAAAGTAGAAAGCAGGAGAAAAGCCTATTTCATGATGGCAAAGAAGGAATTTTATGCAACAAAATCTTGACAACCATTAAGAAGAAGCGTAAGTAAGCTTTCCCCAATTCCATATAGACTCAATTCATTATTTGGGGCATAACGTAAGATTATGATTAATCAATTCATTAAACATCCCACCCTTGTTTGATACTTCAAAACTAACATGCAAAGGAGAGAGAGAGAGAGAGAGAGAGAGAGAGAGAGAAGAAGATGAAGAAGAATAATAAGACTAGACATACTAACCATGAACTAGGTAGAAGCATTCCTCTCCTCCATCGCCTTTATAACCATCTCTTCCAATTTTTGAATTTTATCTCCTTGGTATTGTATTTGCTCTTGTTGTGATTGAATCTTATCTCCTTGGGTTTGTATTTGTTCTTGTTGTGTTGATACAATAGACTCCAACTCTTCTTCTCTCACTTTAGAAGATGCACCCCAAAGTGGGTTTGACTTCTCTCGGCCTTGGGCCAAAACCAAGACTGTATGCGCCCGCACCTTTTGCCGAGGACAATATCTGCGCGATATATCATCAGCGCCATATCTCGGATATGATTCCTTCACATTTAGCATACGCAACCGCAAGTTGAAAAACCATTAATATATTGATCACTCAAAAGAAATATAGTACTTCAAAGAGGAATGATAGACCATAAATATAACAAATAAAAATAGTTAATATCGGTGACATAATAGTTTTCCAACTTACATATATATCCTTGGTCGCTTCGTCTTGAAATCGCTTGTTTTGAGCCCCCATAACATTTTCCAAAAAATCTACTCTGTTAGGGTTCCCCTATGATTGTAAATTAAGCTATTTTAGAGTCTCATACAAATAAAGAGCAAATGACACTATGGGAAAAAATAAGTACCATTTCGTTACCACATATGACATGGAGCCCGTCACATGATTTAGCTCATTCTTGGCTCTATTTTTTGCATTCTTGTCACATTTTTGTTGTATATAAAAAAACTAAGTAATGGACCATGAAAAGTAAAAGGAGAAAAATAAATATGCAATACAACGAATATCAACTAAGAAGTACATACTTCCAATTTTGTGAAATATTAATAAACTATTTACGCTAAGTGTAAGAAAAAGTCATAGAAAAATTTAAAAGTACCTGGTATTCTTCATTTTCCCACATACCACACCGAATCACCCAATCATTTTCCACTATTCCTTCAGAGGATTCTTGCATGCCTCAGCATATGACATGCCATCCTTGATCATCATCTTCCACTTCTTATGAAGCCTGCAAACATGATCCCTAAAGGCAACAATTGTATCTATGCACCTTCGACGTGTGGCCCATCATCAATCAAATTAAATCGTCTGTTACAAATAAAGCATTCGTTTGAGCTATGTAGGAAGGGAATATATTGAGCAAAATAAATAGTAAGAAAATGTTTCATAATTAAAATGTGCACCTTGATGCGCTCATATATAAGATTGTTTTCGGTGGCCTCAAGTTTCTTGTAAGATATTGTTCCAAGAGGTATAATGCTACGGGCAATTATTCCAAGCTCATTGGAGAACTTTGCAGACGTTATCCTATTCACGGGCCTTCCTTTTGATTCGAATGTGGACGGGAATCTTGCCGCACGCTTTTAATGTACCTATCTAGTCCTTTCCCTTTTGTTTTCCCTCGTGTTACTAACAAAGCAAATGAAATTAAAGTGTGAGATAAAACTATTTCTTTTTTTTTTTTCCAAAAAAAAAACAATAATACATTTTCAAACAGCATCCGCATCAACTGTACATTTATACAGTACAATTGATGGTTGTTGGTCAGTTCTAGTGAGTACAGCGCAGGAGGCTATTCGCATGTAAGCCTTTTCTAGTGATTACACATAATAACCATCATGACTACTTTGCAGCAGCAACCATTGCTGATCTAGCTCGTGTAAAAGTAGCAATGAGAGATCCCATTGCAACTTGTCATTGCACCGAAACTCAACTGCACTGAGACCAAAACAAATCACAATATAGCAATTTCATCGGCTCTATTTTACAACTAATGATAACATCTCTTTGCACCGCATCAAATTCTCATTATTTTAAAAGTCCCATTTGGAGAGCCCCTTTTCTAGAAATAGATCTCCAACTTCACATAGATAAACAAATCAAATCTGATATTTGATGGAAGATCGTGTCTTGATAATCATTCTCGAGGGGCAATAATATGTACCTTGAAATGTAAGAATTTCTAGAATGGTACTTTGGAGGGTGTACTAGAGGCATCTAGCACACTCTTGAAGCAAATATAAGAGTTAAGATTAAAAACATACAGAAGAAGCCGTGAGTACATACTCAATATCAGCCAAGTCATTGATTAGATGGACACGAACATCTGCTGGCATCTTGATCCTGAAAACAAACCTGACATACCAAACTCCAGTAAGATGAGCTCAACCAAAAGACTAAAGACTTGACAATCAGAAATAGAGCACTTACATAGTTACTTAAACACAATATCCACGGGGCCAATCCCTTCCTTGTCTTCATTTCAGATATTCCTAGACAGAGTTAAGTGGCAAGCAAAGCAATAGGGAAAGGAAATAAAGTAAAAGAAGGGGAGCACGGGAGGGGGCCTTTCTTCAACACTCCCACAGTGAGCCATCACAGTGGGGGGAAATAATGAGTATTGTTGGATACGTTGGAAACTGGTTGTGAATAACTCATTCGAAGCAAGAAGATATCTGCTCAATATCTTTGGGCAATGGATTTCAGATACAAAGGTAAACCGCTTCTTCGCTTATCGATGAGAAGCCATATGTGTTGATCACAAGTAACATAAGTAAATTAACAACGGCATATCGAACCATAAGTAAGCTAAACCCCAACAGAATGTATGTGAAATCATAATATACATTACAAAGGACCACCCCTTATCTAGACAAACTAACAGAATGGAACTTATCAACGCTCAAAAGGAAGCAAAAAGAAAAAGGAAAAAAAAGAAAGAAAGAACATGGACCAAAAGGTCTTATTAACTAATCCATAAAATAAACATAAGCTAAACAAGATGAATAAGAGTTAAGAACCTGCAAAATGTTCAAAGCCTTTCTCATGTCACCGTTGCTAAGTCAGTCTTTGCTAAGCCTGTCTCAGTTACATCAAGCCTAGTACAGCAAATTGAAATATATAAGAAAACAACCAACAACCAACTTGATACCCGAGGGGACCTAGTTTCAAGTTAATCCCATTTTCATATAGGTGATCTGTTACAAGCTGTGGAGGTTGTCGATCCACGTTCATGCATTTCACACAAGGACACAACATGCTATTTTTTCCACCCAAATTTGCATATGCCAATGCCATGAAGCTATTAACACCAGCTATATACTCCTTACAAAACCGACATTTAATGGACATCCAGCTTTTCTCCATAGTTCCTAAAATAAATATCTATGTATGAGAAATGTATCATCCACAAACAATATGAGAAATGTATCAGCATTGGCACCTTAACAAAAAAGCTTCGTGACACAAATAAATCTAATAGGGGCTAACATTGAAGCTTTCTGAACCTCAAAACATGTTCACTGCCACAATATTGGGCCGAGAGACGTGCAAAATGAGCATTTTTTAGTACAAGGACTAACATTAGAGATAGAGATGTCTTTAGTACATGGACAGAGCTGGTATTTTTAAGATCTGATGATTATCAGCAAATGCAGAAGGAAAGATGAGCATGAAATTTTGCTAAATACCAACAAGAGGAAGTTTGTACATCAGTACGTAAGTGAATGTTGATGGCATGACAAAGAAGATTTGCATTGAGAAGCCTTAACTCCAACAGTGTTCAAATCTACTGCTTTCAAGAGCATTTTTCAGTCCTGAAGCAAAATCTAGCCTGGTTGTAAAACAATAACGATGCTCCCTCACATAACTTCGAGAAGGGAGTTCAAATCTACTGCTTTCAAGTGCATTTTCAGGTATGCAATCTTCAACCAGCTTAAGATATTTCAGAGTGCTTGATAAGGTTAATGCACCTTGATACTTATCTTCTACAAGAATCCCAAAGGTGCAGCAGTTATTGCAAGACTTGTTCAATGGGAAAGAGCTCTGCAAGAGCATTAACCCGGCGTTGCCTATGGAGCTGCTTACAGGCCGTTATCTTGGGTGGTGGGGGCAATCAAAAGGGGCCCAATCTATTGCTGTTGGATGTCACCCCCCTTTCCCTTGGGATTGAGACTGTTGGTGGGGTAATGAATGTGTTAATTCCAAGGAACTCTACCATTCCCACCATGAAAAAGAGAATTTTCACCACAATTTCTGATAATCAATTCAGAACAAACTTCCCAGTATTTGAAGGAGAGAGGTCGATGACAAAAGGTAACAACTTGTTGGGCAAGTTTGTGCTTTCTGGAATCCCTCTTGCTCCAAGGGGTGTCCCTATAATCAATGTGTGCTTTGACATTGATGCAAATGGGATTCTAAATGTGTCGGCTGAAGAGAAGTTGGGTGGACAGAAGAGCAAGATTACGATTACCAATGACAATGGAAGACTGTCCAAGGAAGACATCGAGAAGATGGTCCAGAGGATCTTTGAGAAGTACAAGGCGTAAGACGAGGAGTGAAGAAGAAAGCCGAGGCCAAAAATTCTCTCCACTATGCAAATGACCTAAGGAATACCATTAAAAGGCTTGGTTCTAAGATTTCGCTCGGTGACCGGATAAAGATGAAGGATTCTATTGAGCGCACTATTCGGTGGTCGGATCTCGATGTCAATCAACTGCGCAGAGGTGGAAGAGTTTGAATACATGAAGGAGAAGCTGCAGGGTGTTTGCAGTCCCATAATTGCTAAGATGCACGGGTGATGGGTGGTGGTTTGTATGAAGGATGGAAGAAGTGGTATAGGTCCCAAAACTAAGTAGGTAGAGGCTTGGGGCATATTAAGTAGTGTATAATGGTACTAGCAGAAAGTAGAAACAGTTGCAACTCTAGCTTTGCAACAATTCAGGTTGTTACCTAATTTTGGATTAAAAATTGACTTTTCTTCTTTACGTGTGTAATTTGTTGGTCAGTTTTAACATTCCGTGTTGCTTTTGCAGTCAAGTAGTTAGTATGCTCTTAAGGTTCTGCTTTTGTTGGTCGGTTTAACATTCCGTATGTCTTTGTTTTGCGGTCGGTTACGTTCGTTACCTAACTGGAATTTTCATCACACAAAGAAAGTATGCTCTTGAGACGAACAATTGTAATGTAGCTGCTACTCCAGCAAAACCAGGTTCGAAGTTAATTGTACGTTCATACTGGTTACACATAGTAATTTATAGTGTGTAATTATATAAGCTATAATAGTTACATGATGTTAAATTTCCTTTGTTTTTCCCCTAAATCTGATGTTGGAATTCTTGGTTCAGTTTTTTGATTGCATAACATATTGTATGCCTCTTTTCCTGAATAGCTAAACATATTACATAACTATTGATCCCGTTTTAATACCGATTTATATCTTCAAATATGGTTCATGTTGAGGTATAGTATAAAATTTGATACAATTTTTATAATTGCATTTTCATTATTTTGCATTATGATTTCAGAAAATTGATAATGGCTTCATGAGCTGCCTACTTGGGCAGTCTAATGGTTTGGGTTCATCTAGTTTGTATTCACTTCTAATTATGAGCTTTGAAGATTCATTATATGTAAATGAAATAGCTTATCGTGATCTTGCTACAAGGGCATATATATGCATATTTGAAGAAATTTGCGAGACAAACCAGGTTTTATTGAAAAGTCAAGTCTCACATCTGGACAATGTACAATTGTTAGATTGTTGTTAGTTTATTATTTGCATAGAGAAAGTCTATTTTTCATATGGATACTTGTGAAAATAAATTCGCTTTCGAAGCCTTTAAAGCCGACTTACTCTTCATTGTACGTAGAAGGGTTATTAGTAGGCTTTTCAAATGTAAGCTCTTTGATCGAAAAAACAAAAAGTATAATAAGTGAAATAAATAAATTATACCACGCTTTCTTCTTGAATATTCTTTAGCTTCTTTCGAAATTTTAAATGCAAGAAATGGAATTAGTTATTCCATACCATTCCCACTTAATAATTCCTTCCATACAAACACAAATATTTTCAAGCATAATTCATTTCAAAAACACTTATAAAACATTTCTAGGGTTTTTGAAAACTATGAAATCAATGTATAATGATACTCAAATTTAGTAAAAATGTTCTCAAAGTAACCCCTCCCGGAGTAACTAGTCCACGAATATTATCAAATTTGGAATCTCTAGAGTTGAGCATAGGTTGAGTTGGGGAAATTCACGACCAAAAGCTCCAGAACGCTGTTCGTCTTTGATAGCAGTCCGTTTTGGGGCAGGGGCAGCAAAAGCTCCAGGAACGCGGCTGTTTTTGAAGGC
The DNA here is from genome assembly GCA_013146195.2 of Codonopsis lanceolata. Classification (NCBI taxonomy): domain Eukaryota; kingdom Viridiplantae; phylum Streptophyta; class Magnoliopsida; order Asterales; family Campanulaceae; genus Codonopsis; species Codonopsis lanceolata. The sequence continues at coordinate 53,947,301 of CM028381.1, forward strand.
AGAGTGGACGTGAATTTGGCACGGGTTTGAACAGATTTTGGTGCATGAGTTTGTTGGGATTGGGAGGTTGTTTGGGCAGCCTAACACCTGCTGTGATTAGGCGTGGGGTAAGAGTGGTTGCTAGGTAGTTGGTTGCTAATTGGTTAGTTAATTTTGTAGGGAGAAATTTTGTTTACACAAACTGCTGTTCGGCTGAAGTTAATGCATAGTTTGGAGCAGTTTTTGAACTTGTAATCTGCCCAAATTAAGTTGGGAGTTTGGGTAGTAATTTACAAAGGGAACTTTACAATTTTGAGCAGATTTTGGGACTGTTTTGGTGGAGTTTTGTTCGGCCTAGGGGCTGTCCAAAAAGCTGGGACGATTTGTGTTGTTCCTAGTTTTTGACAACGTATCAATAACTTATTATAAGATCATGCTACTTTAGTTCAGATTCATTAGATAGATATGTCTTTGAAGTTATCGTACTTGCTTCTCTTTTACTCTTTCCTTCCTAAACTGAGAGTATTAGATCCGATAATGTTTCGGGGTTATTTCTCACATATTTCTTCCATAAAAATGGCATTCTTTCTCAACACTCATGTGTCGGACGACCACAACAAAATGGTCGCGTGGAACGTAAACACCAACACCTTTTGAATGTGGCACGTTCCTTCCTTGTTTTTTGTTCTAATATCCCTCTTGTTTATTGGGGTGATTATTCTTACCTCCACATACCTCATCAATCGCACTCCCACTCCTCTCTTACACTACAAAACACCATTTGAGATGCTTTTCAAGAAAATTCCAAAATATGATCATCTTAAAATTTTTGGATGTCTTTGCTATGGCTCTACTCTAGGCCGTGATCGCCGTAAATTTTCTCCTCAAGCTGCTAAGTCAGTGTTCTTGGGGTATCCATCTGGGTACAAAGGTTACAAATTACTTGATTTATCCACCAATTCTGTTTACATAAGCTGTGATGTTTCTTTTGTGGAAAGTCAGTTCCCTTTTCGTGAAAATTCTCCTTCAATCAATATTGATAGCATTTCTCCTTTGGCAGTTTTGCCTTACATTCCTACCAAGGATTTTTCCATACCTATTTCCCAACCACTTCATCAAACTTGAACGGGCAGGGTAATTACTAAGCCTTTCTACCTTGAGGATTATGCTTGTAATTCGACTTCTTGTCTTTACCCATCGTCCAACGTTCTCTTATGCTCGTCTTTCACATTCCCTTTGTGGTTTTGTGTTCGCTCTATCTTATATTCAAGATCCTACTAGTTTCGCTCAAGCCAACCTTATTTCGAATGGCGTGAGGCTATGCAAACCGAGTTGCATGCTCTTGAGGATAACATTATCGATTTCATCTTATTGTTGTTGCTCTTGTACTGCATTCTTATATGTCTCCAATGTAACTAAGGCAAGTTATTAGCATGTCCATCCAAGCGAAAAAAAAACATCTATCTTTGCATATGACTAGATAATAAAAGTAAAGCATAAATGGTATTTACGCAAACAACTATTGCTATAAAGAATTCTATACTAGTGCCGAGAGAGACGACAAAGACCACACGATGCGAAACAAGTTAAAATCTATACTATTGCTATCAAAAATTCTGGGCATTAAAACAATCTGAATAATTGGTATTCATAAATGGGTTGCCCTTTTGGAAAAACCTTATCATTAAACATATAAAAAAAGTACTACATCGGGCAAACCCACTTGGAATTAAACAATTCTACATATAATTAAATAATTTAACTAAACAATCTTACACGCAATTAAATAATCCAAAATCGTAATTAAGAGAAAAAGTCTATAATCACAAATCCATGCATGAATACATATGGAAATTTACCTTTCACTTGCCCAAATTAAGCCCTCAAGAAAAACCCACGATCGGATACGCAAAAATAAACCCAAGCTAAGAAATATCATTGCACAATTTGGGTATTTGAGAGAGAGAGAAATAGAGATGGAAGGAACCAAGGGCGTGAATATGTGGTCTTCGTGTGAATATGTGTGTGTCGAGTGAGAGAGAGGAAAGGGAGGGAAGCGGAGGGAAGGAAGCGGAGGGAAGGAGAAGGAGAAGAGGAAGGGGAAGGGAAGGGGAGGCGTGTACTCACCGGAGATTCTTCACAAAGAAATTGGAACACGGAATGGATCATGGCTGCAATCGCGAAAAGGGTTTTGTGTATTTTAAACATGACTCCTATGGTTTGCGATGAATCACCCTGGTAGTTAAACATCAGCCTTCTACGGCGGTCGTGTTATCGTAGACATTGGCCCTAAATTCGTCGCACATTTTTCACCAGCGGAAAAGTTTGCGCCGAATTTTTCCCATCGATTGGCGACAAAAATAAAAGTCGATCGTTGTTGGGCGGTCATCGTCTATAATTTTCCATCGTCGTGTAAGAATCCTAGATTTAATTATAAAACTTAAATTTTGTAGTAAATACATAATATTTTACTATGAATTATAATTTGTAGATAATTAAATTGTAGTAAATTCATCATTTTCTTGTAGTGATACCTAAATCCATGAACGAATGGACAGACGAAGAAAGGAGGTTCGTTGAACTCGACAACAAGGCTATTCATATTATATCCACCGTACACAAGCACATATCAACGAGATCATCGATGCAAAGCGCCAAGGAAATGTGGGAAGCCTTGGTGGAATATCTTGAAGGATATCTACCCACCGGAGACAACGGGAAGTACAACTATATTCAACAATTCGATTCATTCGAGAAAAGATCCTAAGGAGACTCTACGGCAAGCCTACGACGAGATTTTGTGAGGTAGTAAATAGTTGTTACTCTTTAGGAAAGGAATATAGTGTTAAAGAAGTAAATATGAGATTTTTAGCTTCTTTAGGAAGTTTGTGGCATGTAAAAACCACTGCAATAAAAGAGTCCAAAGACTTGAACTCCATGCACCTCAGAAGTTTGTATGCGAGTCTAACAGTCTATGAGCAAGAATTACTTCAAGCTCAAGAATAGGACAAACATTTTAAACTTCCTTCTTTTTCGCTATCTCTCAGGGAAATTCTGCTCAAGAAAGTAAACCATCTACTTCTTCTTCAAATGAGAATGAAATTCTCTCTGACGAGCAATTTGCAATTTGCTATGTTCGTTAAGAAGTTTCAAAAGTTCTCAAAATTTAACAAAAGAAAGAAGCAAACCAGCAGACTTTCGAAAAGGCTTGAAAACTCACACAACAATGAGTTAGTTTGCTACAATTGCGAGAAACACAGTCACTTTGCTTCTAAATGTCCTAAGCCTAAATATGAAGCCTATAAAAGGAGACCTTCTAAATCATTTTCTAAACATAAAGGTCTTCTGGCTGAGGAATTAGAAGAAAACCATGTATCCACTTGGTTTGGCCGATTCTCGACGAGGATGATAGTGATGACTCACGGCGGGCACACATTTGCCTGGTTGCTCTAGAGTCACCTCCCACCTATGACTCAGATAGTGAAGTTAAATACTCTCCTTTTCAAGCTAACATAGAACAATCTCCTGAAGAGCCTTCAAAAGAAGAAATTCTCAAGGATGCACAAGACATGCTAGAGGAATTCAATGAATTTAGGAAGGCCTATGTTAAGTTAGCTAAAAGTCATGAGAAGGCGAGGCGATCGAAATCCATCTTTGAAACCGAGTTAAAAACTCTCCATGGAGTCCAGAAAATATCAAGTTAAAAGAAGAGAACAAGTTTCTCAATAAAAGGTTGTCCGCCTCATTGATCATGCCAAAGAGATATCTGTGAGAAAGATGAGTTGCAAAAGACCATCAACTCATGGAATAATTCAACGGCAGTCTTTGATCAAATTCTCGGAGATCAGAAGCCCTCAACAGATAAATCTGGGCTAGGATTCTCTGAAAATACTCTTGGTGCAACCTCTGAACAGGAAAATGAACATCTTACAGCGAATAGTAATATTCATGTACAATATCATAAACCTAACAAGGGTAAAGAAGGAATTGGATATTCTGCTACTCCTTATAAATACCCTAAGGTTCAAATTATCAAAAAGCAAGGTGAAGCTTTGAAAGCAAAACAATCATCTCGGAGATAAATCACTAAAGGTGGAGCAGACTTACAAGCGCCCTCCACCAGACTTCGTGAAAGCAAAGGCTGGCGTTTCGGCCTACGAAAAGTCCGCTCAAACCTATCGATTCATCAACAACACTACAGATGGTGCTGCTACTACACAGAATGTTGATACCAAGCTTAAAGGCAAAATGCATGAGGTATCAAAGTCTACTACGAGCAAACATTCTTCTGCTAAAGCAAAGACTGCTGTATACAGACTCAAGAAGCCTCGTACAGATGCTCCTAAGCTTGTTGTCAACAAGAATGCCGCTAGTTCAGCTGTTATGAAAAATGTTCAAAAGACATACAACACCCGGCATGATCATGTAGACTTACGTAATTTTCATCAGTACATTTTGTAAGTGTTTTGGCCACTTGGTCCATGAATGTCTGGCGAAATCCATCATGAAGCTTCGCGGATCCCCTACTCCAAAAATCGGGCAAGTATGGGTTCAAAAATACGCTAACCATTTGGACCCATAAGAAAAATAAAATGGGACCATGATTTTCTTACCTTCACATCTCAGGTGTGCTTCATGGCTAACTCAAATTCAGAGAAGAAAGATGTATGGTATCTAGACAGCGGCTGCGCAAGACACATGACCGGAGAATCCTGTCTTCTCTCTAATATCTCTGAAGCGGAAGGCCCTCCAGTCATCTTCGGAGACAACGCTAAAGGAAGAACAATTGGCTATGGATCCATCATTCGAGAAATCTCTCCATTGGAAAAGTCTATCTAGTAGAAGGCTTGAAACATAATCTCCTCGAGTATTTCACCCCTCGTGACAAAGGGCTTATCATCAATTCTCCTCAAGCAGATGTGATATCAAGGATCCGGTCACTGCTTAACCTTAGTTCTGGACATAGACAAAGGGAATGTCTATGTGATAGATTTGAGTGCCTACGGTAAGGTCGCTAATCTCGTCTTGTGGCAAACTCTGCTCAAGACAAAAGCTGGTTGTGGCATAAAAGACTCAGTCATTTGAACTTCAAGTATCTGGCCAAGCTATCTAAAGAAGGTCTAGTTAAAGGATTGCCAAAGGTCTCTGCTGATCATGATCGTACGGCTTGTCAAGGGAAAGCTCTCAAAAACGTCATTCAAAAGCAAACCAGGACTCTCAATGACAAGACCTCTTCAACTGCTACACATGGATCTCTTCGGACCAGTCACTACTATTAGCTATGGCGGATACAGATACACGCTAGTAGTAGTGGATGATTATACAAGATACACTTGGACAGAGATGATGTCTTCTAAAGATCACACATACGATGCGCTTCGCCTTGTTCGAAGATCGCCGCTCGATGAAATCGGTGGCGTTCGATCGAACAATGATGTGCCGAGTTCACCAACAATGGAATAGCAAAGTCTGTGATGATCACGGCATCGGTCACAACTTCTATCTTTGTGGACACAAAAAAGCGGCGTTCTGAAAGAATAACTTTTTTACATAACTATTTTAAGAATTTATCTTAAACTTGTATTCCTTAAATTATTTTTATAATTTTAGTAACCTTAGTTTAAATTGTTTTTTTGTTTTATTGACTCCATAAATATTATTTTTGTTTCATCAAATATTTTTATTTACTAACTTATTTTTTTACATATATATTCTTAAGAATTTGTTTAAAACCTTTGTTCCGTAAATTATTTTATTTTACTAACTTCCGCATTAAATTATTTATGTTTTGTTGATTTTGTAACTTTTATTTTTATAGTGACTTGTTCCATAAATTATTTTTTATTTTATTAACCTCCTCTTATCTTTTTGTTTTCTTGACACCGGAACTATTATTTTTGTTTTAGTCACTATTTTTATGTTTAAAGAGAGAAAAATGTTTAACCATAATTTTAAAAAAGGAGATGATGGTGATGAGAGAGAAATATAGAGGGAGACAAGGTAGAGAAAGAGAGAAATATAGAAAACAGAACCCCTATAGAAAATAGGGAGAAGATAGGAGAGAGGAAGAGTGAAATGGTAACTCATCAAATTTTGATGGGACCAAAATATGATTAGCTCCCAAAATTACACATCAAATTAATCTCACATTGCACCCCAACCTACGAAGTGCCTCACTTTCATAACTTATTTAGCTATTTGTCCGACTTTGCCCTCTCCCGTCAATAGGCGTTAAAAATAGTAACGGAAAATGGTATGTGCATGTCATATAAAGATTATTTTGGTCATTTTGCTTGGCGCACAAAATGGGAATTGGCTATAAATTCAGATTTTTTATTAACCATTTAGTATTTAGAATATGCTTTTAAATAAAAATAAAAAAAATTATTTTAATAATTCAAAAATAATTATAGGGCCAAATTACAATTTCCCCCCAAAGTATTCACAAAATCGTATAGTTTACCCATATGTAAAGTTTGTCTCATAATGGCATCTGACTTTACTTCCCCCCCCCCCATTTTCCACCCTACCATTGACGGACGTTAGAAAATTCACGTTAAATAGCATGTGGTCTTCCACGTGCAGGCGAAAATGTCATTTCTCTTTACGGTTAAGGAGTAAATATATTAAAAGTACAAACCCTAATCTCACACCCTCTCCTTCTCTCTTCTACCAGTGTAAGTTCTCATCTCCGGGCTCACCGTAATAGCCGCAATCTCCAGTTAGCCCCACCATAGCCACTACCGCCATCTCTGGGTGCAAGTTCCCATATCCGGCCCAAACCCTTCCCACCCTGGTCATGCCTATCATAACTCTAGCGTTGTCCTCCTTCGATTCTAACCAAACTCCATCTTCGATGTCCCTCATTCTCTCTCTCGCAAAAAGTCGTGGCTTAAAGTAGAAATCAAAGGCAATAGAGTATACTTACTAAAAACCCTTGAAAAAACATGCAATTGACAGAAAACCCATAAGCCTTATTGACGAGTTCATCAAAGAGAGAGAGAGAGACGGGCTTGAATGAAGAGAAATAGTTATGGGTTGTATTGAAATGCTCTTCAATTTTGCGGGAGAAAATTGGGCATACGGCCAATAGCATATGGTTTAAAACAAAATATCAAAATTGAGAAGATGTTGAAGAAGCTATGACATTAGATGATTTTGACCTCATAAAAGCTGTCGTGGCGGTCAAGTTGGTTTATTTAAAGAATTATGAGAGATAAAGTAAAGGTAAAGTCATGTAAGAGGATGAAGGGGGATGAGAAATTGATTGATTTCGGTGGTGGATGGGTTTCACCAGAGAAGGTGGGTACGTGGATCGAATTTCATACATAAAATTGAAGATGGAGACGTGTAACTATGGTTAAGAGTTTTTTTTCTTCATATATTTCGTTTACTTTGTTTTCATTATCAAGATAAGAAAATTGACAATGAAATGGAAAAATGCATATCTATCATCTGGGTAAAGAAAGAAATTTAAGAGAATTTGGAGGGAGTGGACAAAACCAAGATCAGGTTATCGGTTAATTTTTGTTGTGGAAAGTGAAGATCGAAAAAATTGGTTGGTCTTTTCTCTAGATTTTCTTTCAAGAGAAAAAATATAATTGTGGACCCCACTCATTTTAACATTTGAACTTGAAGCACCCCAAAGTTTACATCAAATTCCTAATATTACCCTCGAGTTAAAATCGTAGAAGACCACGTGTTATTTAACGTGACTTTTCTAACCGTTGTCGCGGCTAGAGTGGAAAATATGAAAAAATATAACGTCAGATATCATTATGGGACAAACCTCAGGTTGGAGTACACTATGTGATTTGGTGGATACTTTGGGGGGAGGGATTGTAATTTGGTATACTTATAAGGAAAATACTATCCTTACAAGACTTAGTAGTTATAAGGAAAGTTATAAAATTAGTTGTAAGGCTAGCAATGTTGTAATTATAATTTGTATCATATTTAAATTTAAAGTTAAAAAATACATTACTCTCAAAAAACGAAATTTAGAAGTTATTTAATTTATTTTGTTATCCTTCATTTTCTTCCATCAACCTCATCTCTCATAGACCCATTACTATTACCACCACTACCATTTCAAATAACATCATTAACCCCAAAATCAATTTTTTTATTTTTATTTTATTTCTTTGTCTAATTTCTTACTCCTTCGTTCAAATTAATATATGCAAAACTCATCATTTATAGACCCACCACCACCAGAACCTTAAATTTCACTATTTACAAACGTAAATTCAATTTTTTGAATTTTTAAATTTGATGATTGAAACCCAAACCCATATGAAGATTTGAAAAATTGATGATTTGGAAATTTAACAATATCGTAATCCACACCTAAACCACCACTACCATGGTTACCATCGCCCCAACCATTACCCTTAAAACCACCACCACCAGCGTCCCTGCAACTATCACCACCAGTATCACCACCACCAAGAAATACGTTCACATTGCTTTGCTAAAATAGAAAAATAAAATATATTTACCTTCCATTAAATCGAACTACTTTCTTCAAACGTATCTCCTATAGATTCTAGTGTTCTTCTCTAACAAAACGCAAAGATTTGTCAACGAAGTTGTCTATTTTATTTTAATCTTCTTGACATTATATCACCTTACTTTAACGTATTTTCTTAGATTATTCACAAGTAATTATTAAACATACTACATAAGTGTCTAATATCTTGATCTCACCAACAAATGTATTATTATAATTACATTTTTTCATATACCTCTAATAATGTCTTTCCCAATCTATGATGTCTTACTTTCATACATAATTTTTATATTTGTCCGACTTTTGTCCTCTCAACGCTCATGGGTGTTAAAAACAAGAATGGAAAATCATACATGTTAGGATTATTTTGGTCATATTTTACTTGTGACGCAAAGTGAGATTTGATTATATTTTCGTAATTTAGTTTGCCATTTGATATTTAAAATATATTTTAATTAAAATAATAAATAATTATTTCAATAGTTATACTTTGTCTTATTTTAAATTCAAAGGTGAAAAAAATGCATTACTCCAAAAAAATGAAATTTAGATTATATTCAATTTATTATATCTTCCTTCACTTTCTTCCATCAACCTTATTATTCATAAACTCACCACCACTACGACCTCATATTTCACCATTAACACAAAAGTTAATTTTTTATTTGATTTTATTTCATTTTATAATCCCTTACTCCTACCTTCAGTAACTCATTAGCAAAAAGCCATCATTTATGGACACACCACCACCACACAACCTTAAATTTCACT